>JAIXMP010000018.1:0-600000 GCA_025677815.1 Phascolomyces articulosus
TGGTAGATGCAGCTGTGGGTGGTCGGCATAAGGAAGACACTGATCATGGTGATATCCTTGAGGTAAATGAGCTGTAAAACGATTGCTATTGTTTGATGCAACTTCAAGCAAGTAATAACAGTGATGAATCCCTTCCATTATATAGCAGTTTGTGTATTAGAAAACGTATGTTGACATTGCTCGATTTAGGTGCAAGTTCTAGCTATGTATCCCCTCATCTGGCGAAAAATTGTACAACTGTGGATATCGAGGTACGCAAAGTTGAAATGGCAGGTGGGCATAAATTATGAATAGACAAAAAAGCAAATATCGAATTTTTGTTGGATAGTTGCTTAATGATTATTGAGGCATATATTCTGGATACAAAATTCGATTTGGTCTTGGGTCATAATTGGTTACAAAAATATAAACTGGAAATCAATTGGGAAACAGATACTTGGGTAGTCAAGGTTGATGGCAAATATCATAAATTGAAACTGGCATGGTATCTGGGTGATTCAGGATTAAAATATTTATTATCTCATAAACAAGTCAATCGATTGGTTCATCATAAAGAAGTTGAAGAAGTTTACCTGTTATATTTGTCAAAATCAGATATTCAAGATAAAAAGGTTCCAAATAATATATAAGCATTGGTACAAGAATATCAAGATGTTTTTTGTGAGGAGTTGCCTGGGCTGCCTCCAAAGCGTGACATCAAACATGTCATCGATACAGGTGAAGCATGACTAGTGTCAAGACCTCCTTATAAAATGTCACTATTGGAACTTGATGAATTACGTCGTCAATTGGAAGAATTATTGCGTTTGGGATTAATTCGGCCAAGTTCGTTGCCTTGGGGTGTGCCAGTTTTGTTTATGAAGAAGAAAGGTGGTGAAATGCAGATGTGTGTTGATTATTGTGCTCTTAATAAATCCACCATCCATAATAATAGTCCATTGCCAAGAATCGATGAATGTTTGGAGCGATTGTCGGGTGCTACTCATTTTACAAGTTTGGATCTAAAAAGTAGATACCATCAAATTAGAATTCAAGAAAAGGACATTCTAAAAACGGCGTTTAATACTCGATATAGTCAATTCGAGTTTTTGGTTTTACCTTTTGGTTTAACAAATGCTCCTCCTTCGTTCCAATCCATGATGAACAAGGTGCTTAGTAATTGTTTGGATCATTTTGCCATGGTATACCTTGATGATATCTTGATCTTTAGCAAATCTGAAGAAGAATATAAAGATCATATTCGGGCGGTACTGGAAAAGTTATGAGAAGCAAAACTATACGCCAATTTCAAGAAGTATAATTTTGCAAAATCTGAAGTATCTTTTCTTAGGTTCCGTGTGTCTGCTAAGGGTATACTCCCTGTGTCCGAAAAAGTAAAGGCTATTCAAGACTGGTCACCACTAAAAAACGTTCAAGAAGTAAGGCAGTTTATTGGGTTGGCGCAGCACTATCGTCGTTTCATTCCATGATTTGCAAGTCTTGCTGCTCTACTGACAGACTTGACTTGTAGAAATGGTCCAAAGAAGCGGTCGATAAACTGGAATGATGCTTGTCAAACAAGTTTCGATTTGATCAAGGAAAAATTGACACAAGCTCCAGTGTTGCAGGCTCCTAAACCAACTCAGCCTTATTGTGTAGAAGGGAAGCAATCAATAACTAAAAATTATGGTAGATTTAGTGGAATTTAGGATAAACAGTAGACTAGTATCACAACATAGTAATTACTATATATTACTTACTAAGAAAATATTTTTTATTGATTAAAAAAATTATTATTAACTAAAAAGGTTCCTAATTAAACATTCTATATTTCTTGATTAAAAATACCTTTTGGTTTTGAACTTGAAAATTATAGATATTATTCTTTTTAGGAACTAAATGGAAATAGTGGATAATCCAAAAAATAGTTGTTATAGATTGGTTCCCGAAACTGATGCTTCTGATGTTGGTATCGGTGCTGTACTATTACAACAAGAAGATGATAAGTCGTGGCATCTATTGGCATATGAATCAAGAAAATTGGCAGCCAGTGAACGTAATTATCCTACTTAAGAACGCGAGGCCCTGGCAATTTTATATGCGTTGCATACCTGGCGTTGTTTTCTAGAAGGTCGTGAGTATGAAGTTCGTACTGACCATCATCCATTAAAATACTTATGGTCATAAGCGAAGTATACACCATGATTGATATAATGGATGAATGAACTTGAATTATATGATCTGACCGTTATTTCTTATCTACCTAGTAAAACAATGGATGCTCCCGATGCCTTATTAAGAAAGGATTATGATGCCGATCCTAGTGATGAAATTTTGGAACCAAAGTTTCTTTACACTATGTCTCCAAAAAGTATTCCACCTGAGCATCAAGGTGATTGGCCAAGTTACTATGTTAATCGTCCTGCCAATTTACCTCAAGATGTTTCCAATTTTTTGGATCAAGAAAAAGATCATTTTGAAGTTGTGGATGGCAAGGTGTATCAATTAGTAAAGTGTAAAAATAACAAGGATGAACAAGAAGTAAAAAGGGTCAAGTTCCTACCTTTTGCTCTTTGGGCCGACAAAGTTAACTCATTTCATACTGCTTTTGGTCATGCGGGATCTGTAACTGTTTTTGATTTGATGTGTCTTCGTTTCTGGTGGCCATCCATGAAATCGGATATCAAGGATTGGTTGCAATTATGTCCTGCCTGTCAAATAAATGTCCATCGATCACATTCCCATCATGATGTTATGCATCCGCTGTCAGTACCAGCAGCATTTGCCCGCTGGCATCTTGATTTTATTGGTGAACTACCAAAGACAACCAAAGGTAACTGGTGGATTCTTGTTGCAGTAGATTATACAACCAATTATCCAATTGCTCGTGCTGTTCCCATTGCATCAAGTCAAGCTGTTGCTGATTTTTTATATGAAGAAATCGTCATGCGTTTTGGTTGTCCAAAGGAAATCGTAACAGATCGTGGGACCAATTTTATGAGTAAGGTTGTTCGTTTTTACACCTCTCGTATTAAAGCAACCCACCTGTTTACTTCTGCTTTTCATCCAAGGTCCAATTCCAAGTGTGAATGTTTTAATGGCACTCTGAAACAAATATTGCGCAAATACACCAATGGTGCTTTGCATATTTGGGATCAATATCTAGATGCTGCTTTGTTCACTTGTCATGTGCGTACTCATGCCACCACTGGTTACAGTCCTTTTTTCCTTCCCTATGGTCGCGATCCAGTTCTTCCAGGTGATTATTTGCATCCATATATCCCTGATAATGCTTTAAAGGATCCGCATGTGCTTGCTGAATTGACCGCTCAAGAGTTAGAAGCTCTGAACCAAGCTCGCGCTGCTGCTAGGACAAGAATACAAGCTGTCAGTCAATATGACAAAGATCATTGGGACAAGGCACTTGATATCTATGATTTTGATATTGGTGAATATGTTAAATTGACCCATGAGGGACGTTATGGTTTGGAACCTCAGTATAAGGGCCTATACGTAGTGGTGGATAAGAATCTAGACTTTGGTACTTACAAGATTGAAACCATTCAAGGAAAAGTTTTGGATTCTTAGATTCACGTGGATCATCTGGCAAAGGTCAATCTTGATACTGAGCCAACTACCCCTTGGTTTGACCCAACTGCATCCCATCGTGAATGGCGTGCTACTGTCCATTTGCCACCTAACAATGATGAAGTAGACAAGCTTGCAGGTCCTCCAAGTGATCCCGACCCTGTGGTGCTACCAGTGGTGAGGTCCATGTATAGTCATTCTGATGATGTTCGAGGGCGAACATCAAGCAAAGGGTGGGGTGTTGTTACATCTGAGACGAATTTTGAAAGAAATTTGTCTTCAGCTGGTCACGTGACTTCACGACGTTGGTTCAAACCTAGGAATCTGGGTCGACCAACCAGATCGCGTCAGTGAAATATTTCTCCCAAAAGTTTACCTATAGATAGATGGGTTAATCAACTATCCTATTTTTAATAATCCCTATCCATCCTTATTAAATATTATCCCCTTATTATCCTAGATAATCAAGGTCATATTGCCTATAGATATCTTTTATGAAATAATAAATGTAGTGTTCTCTGTAGTATAGATAAGAATTAGAGAGCAAGATAGATAAATAACAAAGAGAGATAGAGATAGAAGAAGTCTTATAAGAATTAATATAGGTTTTTTTATAAGAAGTTGACCATAGCATTTTTATAATTGCAAATATGCTTTTTGAAATCATAATAGTGGTTTTTTTTTCATACTGTAGTATTATAGAAATAAATTATTAAGGAATTTTAAGAGAGGAGAAGCAATCAATAACTAAAAATTATAGTGGATTTAGTAGATTTTAGGACAAATAGTAGACTAGTATTATAACTTAGTAATTACTATATATTACTTACTAAGAAAATATTTTTTATTAATTAAAAAAATTATTATTAACTAAAAAGGTTCCTGATTAAACATTCTATGTTTCTTGATTAAAAATACCTTTTGGCTTTGAACTTGAAAATTATAGATATTTTTTTTTTTTAGGAACTAAATAGAAATAGTAGATAATCTAAAGAATAGTTATTATAGATTAGTTCCCTAAGGCAGAAAGATCCTACAGCACTACAAAACAAGAGCTTTTAAGTATTGTGTTTAGTCTTCACCACTATTATAAAATTTTATGGGGCTGGCCATAGAAATTTATGATCCAATGCGATCATAAGGCACTTACTTTCTTATATACTCAGCCTGTCACTAATGCAATGATGGTTAACTGGTTAGATATTATTTATGATTATAATTTTACTATTAAATATATTCATAGTTATGAAAATGTCATTCCTAATACTATTTCATGCCTTTGGTCAACTATGAAGAAGCTGGAGGGGGATAATTCGGAGCATATAATCGCTTCTCTATACCTTGGTGACCTTTGACCATCACATAAGAATAAAAATTCACAAGAAATTAAAAATTCTCCTTTTTATTCTTCCACCCATTTCCAACATGCCGCCATTCTTCATAATAACTACACAGACTTCATGACACTGTTGCCCTTATTTTTGGTTTGGTGGTAATTTAGTGGTGATGAAAGTGTGAACACAATATGTATTGCTTGTAAGATAGATAATAATTTATGATATGATAATTGAGTGTAAACACCAAAATGTGTTAATCAGTTATATTTAATGATGTTGAGTAACAGGGCTTTTGGTGAGCAACACGATGTTACTAATAAGATTTGCTTCTTATAATTACAATTCTTATAGCAACTAAAGTTTATATATATCAGTTCGTGATATTTAGTGAGTACCAGTAATATTAATATATATTACACTGATTAAAGCAACAGATATCAATACTAATGTTTTAAGCAAGTATCTGTTTATATGTGATTATACAGCTATATTAGTGTGGATTCTTTAGGCTACAGTAAAATATATAATATGAATAATATATGATATATAATTGAATTATCATTTGAAGTATAAAAATTGTATAATAAGTGAAGCTTGGATTAGCAGTTCTTGCTATTACAAAAGAGTAACTTGTGTAGTATGTTACTATATGATATAATCCTTGATATAATGTCTTGAATTCAATGATAATAGTCAAAGTCAGGTATGTTACTTCCGACTGGTAATAATAATAGAATAAGGATCAGGAATGTTACGTCTGTCCTATATTGGAATGTTAAGCTTTCTTTAAGCTACAGTAAAATTAAAACAAGCCAGTTCAGTCTTGAGTGAATCAATACTCTTAAAATTTATATATATGATAAAGAGAAGTATAATTGATTGATTTTATTTCAGTTACAAAATAGTGGGGTATTTATATGTTTTCCAATAATTAAATATTTCTATCCTAAGTAACAACATGTGAAGATACTGCAGTTGCTACGAGATACTGTGGTAATAAATGAATATCCAATAATAATATAATGTATTGAATAAGTGATAATTATATTTATAAATATATTGCTGCGGTTTGTATGTATCTCTTGTTAATTGGAGGATACCAAAAGGTAAGATAATCCGATATTGTCGCAGTAACAGTATTTATATATAGAGTTGTTTCGTAGTAATAATAGTAATAACTGCAGTTCTTTCTAGGGGTTTACAACACCACCTGAAAATGAACGAGAACACCTATTACAACAGGCACATCTCAATGGACATTTTGGTATTGATGCTCTAGTCAATGAAATATATAGTCAACACATATACTGGACCTCAATTAAAGCTGATGCTCAAAACGTGGTTGCTAGTTGTCCTGACTGTCAAAGGTTTACAATTAGAAAACATGGGTTTCACCCTTTGCATAGTATCTATGCTGATCAACCTTGGGATCTTATTGGTATTGATACTGGTGATTTTAATTGCACTACTCCATGTGGTAACAACTATGTTTTAGTTATTATAGATATGTACTTGCAATACACTCTCTTACATGCTATTCCTAATAAGACCACTCTTACTGTTGCAAAAACACTTGTACAAATCTTTGCTGATTTCGGTTTTTGTAAAATCTTATAGAGTGACAGAGGTACAGAGTTTGTAAATAAAGTTGTTCAATACCTTCTGGAACATTATGGTATTGATAGTAGATTACTAACACCATACAATCCCAGAGCAAATGGTGGAACAGAAGTTAAAGTTAAAGTAATGAAAAATATTATTGTTCAATGCCTACATGGTAAAAACGATGATTAGGATCTATTCCTTCCTGCTGCACAACTTAGTATCAACAACAAAATTGCAAAATTATACAACTCTCATCCCTTTTCCTTGATGTTTGCATGTCAACCCAATTTATGGCAGGATTATAGTTATTTAGATGTACAGGAAGTAGATGATGAACTACGATTTAATAATAAATGCAAAGAAAACCTAGCTAACATAGTCATTCCCACTGTGGAATTTGGTAGGTTTTTATATCAGAAAATAGAAAATGGACAGTATGAATCCTTTGAGACTTTTCTTAAAGGTTTATTATGCAAGTTCCAAATGGAAATAAAAAGTTGATTAAAGGGTTTTTATAATTACTTTCACAATGGCTTATTTATACTTTTTCTATTCTATAATGGATGAGGGCTTAGTGGATTACTATGTATTATGTATAATGGATTTGGGTCCTTCTTATATAATTATTTCTTTTATGAGAATGATAGTAATATGGGATCTATAGGATCGAGTGCAAGAATATGGTGCACCCTTTGATCCTTTATTTTAGATTTTATGTGTAGTACATCGTTATGCGATTTGACTTAATTTCCTTTTTAAAATTGAAGGATTTGGGTTTCCTTATTTGGACATGTTCTTTGGGCTGAGCCCTTATATGATATATGTTTTATCATGGAGTTATTTTATTATATAGAATATGACATCACCCCCTCCAGATTGGAACAATCGTTTTGAAAGATTGAAGTATTATTTATTTAGTCGCGGGTACCTTATGATTTTTCATATTACTTTTTAATGCGTTTGCTTCTTCTGAGGTTGGTATCTGTAGCATTACTACTTTTCTGTTTTATTGTTATTTCGTTATTGTTTTCTTCTGTAAGATTATTTTTTCTTTTAAGAGTATTGTCATCTTTTTCATTTAAGCCTAATCGGTGCCAATACTGAATAATAAAATCAGGATCTGTAAATTTATCAGGTGTTAACCAAGAATCGTCTTTTAGTTCATAACCTTTCCATCTAACCAAGTATTCATGGTTTCCTAGTTTTCCACGATGTTTAAGTATAGACTGTATTTCATATATTTCATCAGCAGGGATGACTTCGTCTTGGGATATTAATTTTAATTCAGATGGTACATAGTTCCGTGGCATTAAAATTCCTTGTTCATCCTGGAGTATATATGTACCACCTTCTGTTTTTCTTAAGACAGTATAGGGACCTTCATATATTGGTGCAAGTTTATTGTTTCTTAAATGAACTTTAGCCATTACATGACTTTGTTCCAGGAATTCAACCAGTTTATGTTTTTTATCAAACATATCTTTTTGTTTTTGTACGAATTCTTTTGTTCTTTGTTGGATAGCTGGAAATACGATGTTTTCCATATGCTCTATCTTTTTTATTAATTTATCTTCAGTCATTGGTTTTTGAGGTATAGCTTTATCTAGGCGATAATCTCGAAATTCGTTTAACTTTCTTGCAAACATAAGAGAAAATGGTGGGGTTTTTAAGCGTTTAGAAATTCGTGTGTTCAGTTCAAGTTGTATACTTGGTACATAATAATCCCAATCTCTTGCTGCTCCTTTTACTTTCTTTCGAAGTATATGTAAGGCGCTTTGGATGAATTTTTCACTTACGCCATTTCCTCTTGGGTAGTAGGCAGTTGAGAATCTTTGATCGATTCCTAAACTTTCGACCAGTTTTTTCATTAGAATGTTTTTAAATTCGTTACCATTATCATGTTGAATGGATCATGGATATCCAAATATACTAATAACATCGATGATTGCTTTTACAATAGTATTTGATTGTTTATTCGGGATAGCTTTTAGTATTACGAATCTAGTACAAATATCCACCATTAGAAATAGATAATTATTTCCAGAGGTAGAAGTTTTATTGAAACATACTAGATCCATTCCCTAGCTATCACCTAGTATGTATGCATAGATTGGACGTAAAGGATTGTAACCTTCTTGTGCTATGTTGTACTTCATACATTCAGGACAACTCGATACTATTTTTACTGCGTCTTGAAGGATTGAATTCCAACTTAATCCGCAATAATATTGTAAGTATTTAACAAGATGTTCAGCTCCTCCATGACCAACTTTAAGATGAGCTGCTTCTAATTCAGCTTTTCTGTCAGCATCAGGTGGTGTCATAAAGTCTTTTGGCTTCACACGATTTTTCATTTTAAAAACATTTGTTTTGGTTGTTTCTACCTTTTTTAATGCAGTTATTTTTATTGATTTACCCCCCTCCAGCGAATCACTTGGGGTGAATAAACGAGAGAGATGATCAGGTAATACGTTTTGTAATCTAGGTAGATGAGTGACAGTAAAATTATATCGAAATAAAATATCATACCAATTAATCATCATGGGATTCGCAATTTTTTGAGTATGAAGATATGTAAGTGCTTTACAATCGGTGACTAATGTAAATGGATTTGCCTATAAAAATTCATGCCACTTAGTAAGAGCAAACACAACTCCAAGAAGCTCGCGTTTAGTTGCAGAATAGTTCACCTCCGATTTTCCTAATTGTCTAGCAATAAAGGAAATATAACGGTCTTTGCCATTAATATGTTAGAGGAGGACGGCGCCAATTCTGTGAGATGAGGCATCAGTAGCAACATAAAATTGTTCCTGCATATTAGGGAATTCGAGTAACACATTAGCAGCAAGTGCCTTTTTAATTAAATTAAAACTTTGAAGATGTTGATTATTCCAAATTTTTTTGAGTGAACCTTTATGCCGTAGTTTGTCTAAGCTAGCACAAATTTTTGCTACATGAGGTATTGTGGCATATTTACATATCCATACTTCTTCTCATATATATTATCACCGATTCTGCTACATCGTGTTATCACAAATAATAAATAATAATATAAATAAATAATATCGGTTGCCTCACATAATCCTCATTCCAATAATAATACAATAATAATGATCCTGGTATAATATCCTATACACAATAATTATCAAATAATACAAATACTACCATACTTCTCATTGTACGAGTAAGGGCATAAAAGTAATAATAATCATCCAATGACTAATGGTCAACAAATATATATATGTACAACAAATATAATTATTTCTCCTCATGTTGTATTATATCACCATAAACACTACCTATAATATATATCCGTTATATCAAACAAATGCAATATTAACAAACTACCATGATCAATGATTAAGTGGCATGGATAAGAAAATATATAAATACTGTACTTGTAAAACTAGAATATAATTATCTTTATTATCATCTTGATCATTATAATAAATCTATATCGATTCTCACAAGACTTCTTCTGTCTCCATCTCTCTTTGTCATTAATTCTATCGTTAATTCTTATCCATACCACAGGTATATGATCTCGGAAGAAATTTATGGTACCAAGTAATCTTTGAATCTGTTTCCTATTTTGTGGTATAGGCCAGTTTAGCACATTGGATATTTTACTACGTTTAATTTGTCTGCCCTGCGGCGACAATCGAAATCCAAGTAGGTATATTTGAATTTGTATAAATTTGGATTTTTTATAATTGATAATCAAGTTATTTTCAGTTAATGCTTGAATTACTTTTTTAATGTGTTCTTTATGTAAATTTATATCTTCTTTTGTTGCGATGACGATGTCATCAATGTAACATCTTACAAATGGCATGTCTTGAAAGATACGACTCATAACTCTTTGAAAACGAGAAGCTGTTGTATCAGAGAGAAATCAATCAATAAAAAGAATAAAAGGAGACAAGATAAGTCAACGAGACCCGAAAATAATGAACTGAAGTTTATTAAGATAAAAAATAATCTCTCTATTTATAAGAAAGTGCTCATCATGGATAGACTATCACAACTTGCACATTATGGTGTAATATTAGAATATGGATTGCATCATTTGGATTGCGTGTTATGAGGACAGTATATTTAAGTAGACTATGAATGATATCGTTAGAAGGATTGCATGATCCAGCATAATTAACAATATGTGAAAGAGGATGGTGTAATACTGTGTGTAACATAAGTAATTATCTAAATAGAATCACCGCACAAGTGAGATATAGGGTGAATGACAGTAATAATAATAATAATAATGAAGAATTATTATTTATTGTGAAGCCATTGTATGTTGGATACAACAGAAGGAATAGGACATAATCCAAAAGGACAAGCTTGAAAGACATACTGTGTGTTATTATGTGTAAAAGCAGTATAGTCTTGATATTCTTTTTTAATACGGAATCTGTGGTATGCACTAGATAAATCTAACGTTGTAAAAACGATAGCTCCAGATAGATCTGCAAATATCTCTTTTATTAAAGGTAAAGGATGTCTATGAAGAATAAACCACCACTATAATAGGTATAAACATTTCATTATTTAATAATTAAATTGTTAAATAAATTTATATATAAAAAATACTATTATAAGATTTTTATAATTTTTATTTTTGTATTTATAAAATTGAATTTTCATATATTTTAAAAAATATTATGCTAATATGGAAAATGATATGGAAATTATGGACGAGTATGCAAATAAAAATAATGAAGAAATAAAAAAATATAAAATTGATTTAAAAAATGAAATTAACGAATTAGTATTAAAGGAATGGTCTTTTTTAAGTAAAGATTGGAAGAATATTGAACATAAATATAAGCATAGGACTGAGATTAAAAATGTAAAAGAAATTAGACAAATTAAAAATGAATTATTAAATAAATTAGGTTATATATCTGTATTCTTTTTTATTACAGTATTATATACTAATAAGGAATATCCTGCACCTTATCTCGAAATTGAAAAAGCTTTATTACTATTATATCATTTAACTGAAGGCCTTACATCAAAAACAATGAAACAATATATGCCATATACAACATTTTATTCTTTTTATAAGGAGTTCTGGATTAACAATTATAATAATTTAAATCATTTTGTTGATATATGTTTAAAAAATATGTTTAGTAATCTTAAAATTAGAATTTTATCAGCAAAAATAAAAAACCCTAAACATTATAAAAATATAACAATGATGCTTGATGGTCATGATTCTGCTGTAGACTATAATAAACCTAATATTCCCAAATTAAAAAAATGGTCCTATAAATTAAAAAGTAGTGGTATTAGAACACAAGTATTAATAGATATAAATGAGAATATAATGAATGTATCAGAAAGCTTATTATGTGGTATTAGTAGTGATGGTGGAATGATGTTAAATATGAAATTATACAATAAAATTTATCAGCAAGACTGCATAGCTGTAGATGGTGGTTATACACTTTTTATTAAACAATTTGAAAATCTTTGTAAAAATAAAAATATTAATTTAGATGATAAAAACTTTTTTTACCCAATTAGAAAAGAAATAGGAGTTGCATTAAATCGTCAAGAAGAACATTATAATAAAGTATTTGGTAGTTTTAGGAGTGTAGTTGAGAATCAGTTTAAAGATTTATTTAATAAATTTAAAAGATTTAATAATAATAATTCAATATTAAAAACAGATGATATAAAATATATAAATTTACAATTAAAAGTTGCTTTTCTATTAAAAAATATAAATAATTTTTCAGATAAATTTAATATAATTATACAAGATCATCATAAGTTATGGTTTAATGATAATTTTGAATTTCCTTCTGAGATGCGATTAATAGATATTGTCTATACTAATCAAATGGAACAAGTAAATAAATTAAAAGAATTAAATAAATTACAAGATGACTTTTTAAATTTAGATATAACTGATAATAATATGATAATAAATGAAGACACAGATGATAATATGGAAAATAATAATAATGATAAAAATATAAATGAAAATGAAGTAGACTTTCCTGAATATAGAAATATTAACAAAAAAAGGAAAAAATCAAATAAAAGAAATTCTAAAAAAATAAACATATATGATATAAGAAATACTAATAATGATGAAAATATATATGAAATTGATAAAATATTAAATCATAAAATTGAAAATAAAAATTATATATTCTATATTAAATGGGTAGGATATGATGATGATAGTAATTCATGGGTAAAAGAATCTGATTTTAAACAAAAAGAAATTATAATAGATTATTTTAGTGAAAGAAATATTATATATAGAAATTAAAAAAATAAATTATCCTAATTAATTATTAAACTATATATTTTACTATAAACTATATTTTTATTTAAAATTATAGTGACGGATTAATCATCAGTAAGGAAAATTCTCTAAAAAATTCTGAATTATTAAAGTATTCCCTGTTGGTAATAAAGTCATGATCTTAAGAGTGAGTGTAGTGGGGATGGTAAATTGGATTGTAAACAAATTTTACAATTCTATTTACAATTCTCTTACTTTTTTTTGCAGCAGCTGAGATTGTAAAATAGAATTGTAAATTTGATAAGTTGTAAATTTCTTTGAGAAAGTTGTAAATTTGCAATACCAACTTGAGGTATTGCAAATATTGCAAATATTGTTCTTTATTAATCAACTTTCGAATATGAGCTCATCATCAACACCTACACAACCCACCCTTATCACTGAAGAAACATCCCCTGATACCACACCTTCCACCTGTTTAGCCCCTAGATCTTCTTCAAAAGGCCATGGTAAAAACTTCCAAAAAAAGGAAGATATATAGCTAGTGAATGCTTATTTGCTTACTAGCAAGGATTCTGAAACTGGCATAGATCAGTCATCAGATAGATTCTGGTGTCATGTCTTGACTAAATTCGAGGAAGATGGGGGGAATGAGTATAGTTGTGATTTCAATGCTCTCCGAAATTGCTTTAATGGCCAGATTTCCCCAATTTGTTTAAGATTTTTGGGAAGCTTGTCAATGATTATAAGACAAAAACGAAGTGGTGAAAATGATGAGGATCAGGTTATTACTTCTCTATAGGTTTTCTTCTTACATCAAATATAAACATACACTAAGCAAACAAAATAAAATAGTTCAAACGCACTGTCAACCACTATGAGGAAAACAGTGCCTCTCACTATAAAGGCTTTCTTAAGTTCAAAGAATGTTTTGACTTGTTGAAGGAAGAGGAGAAGTGGAGAGTATGCACCAAAAGTGGTGATGAGCCTCAAGAGGTAGACCCTAACTATAAGAGACCAATGGGCCAGCAGCAGGCGAAAGTCTTAAAAAAGAAGCCTAGTGCAGATAATAACGATGATGCTGAAATGAAGAAGGAGCAATTGGTATTAGTTCGTAACAACATGATCCATAATGCCAAAAAGATCAAATATTTGAAATCTATTACTGAAAGTGCCCAAACTATGGCTGATCATACAATCTTAGGTGTTGATATGACCACCATAACACCACTTCAAAAGGCATATTACTCTAGAAAACAGCAATTGATTTTCGAAAGAATAGAGAGGGAAGAAGAAGATGACGATGATCATAGTAATGAATATGATGACGAAATAGTTGTATTAGAAGAAGAAGCTTGAATTGAAGAAGTAGAAGGTGAAACAGAAAACGATCATAATAATGAAAACGTTCAATAATAAAACAAAGAGACTGTGTTTCTAATATCTCAAAAAAAAAAGCTTTTTTAGTATATAGATATTTATTTATCTCCATGGATACTCCATAAGTGTTCAATAAGATCCTCCTGTAGTCTTTCATGAATAGAGCCACTCTTGACTTCTTGCTCTCATCTACAAGTAACATAATCAGCAGACTCACCATCACGCGAAAAAGATGGGGAAACTGTGAAAGTGCATTGATCATACAAAAGAATATCATTATTATTATAATCATATGTGTCCCATTCATTCTCAACAATCATGTTGTGCAGAATTATGCACGTTTTCATTATATTGGACAATTCCACAACATTCCAAGCACGTCCAGGCTCACGTACTATTGCAAAACGAGCTTGAAGGACACCAAATACTCGTTCAATATCCTTATGTGCACCTTCCTGTCTAGCAGCAAAATGCTATATATAAAGTTAGATATTATACTGTAGGCATCTGAATATAAACCCTATATCCTCCACATATCCTTTAAATATACTTGTTTTTTATTTCCATATGGGGCAGGGATGCTCTTCATAAACGTCGCCCATTTAGGATAAATCCCATCAGCCAGATAATATCTATGGTTATATTCATGGCCATTAACTGTATATTTCACAGAAGGTGCATAGCCTTGAACGACACCATCAAACAAAGGGGATTTATGTAGGACGTTGATGTCATTGTTAGATCTAGGAACACCAAAGAAAGAATGCCAAATCTATAGGTCTTGAGTTGCAACCACTTCCAATACCACTGTGGCTCTACCCTCTTTACCTGAAGTGTATTGAGAATGCAAAGCAACAGGACAGTTTCTCCATCTCCAGTGCATACAATCAACAGAGCCAAGCATTCTAGGAAATCCATGACTTTCACTCATAGCAAGTAATCATTTCAATTCCTCCTCAGTAGGGGAACGAAGGTATATTTTGCCATAAGATTTTATGATGGCTCGACAGAATTGTTTTAATGTTAATCGGGCGGTAGATGGGGCCATTCTAATATAATCATCTACTGCATCAGCTAGACCACCATATGCCAACATCTACATAGCTGCTGTTGCTTTTTGTATCATTGAAAAACTGAGGACACCAACCGCATCACGTCTTTGTTGGAAGTGACTATAATTGGTGTTCAACTCTTCCACAATACACAAAAAAAGAGGACGTTGCATACAGAATTGTCGACGAAATGTTTGAGCATTATGAGTGTAGTTTTCATTGAAGTAATCTTCCATGAGATACTGATGAAAAAGCTGTCGTCTACAATTTTTGTTGGGGGCACGCGTTCTACATTTGGCTATAATGCACACCTTTCTCTCAGTTAGTGATTGCAAAATATGCATTGATTCATCCTGATTACTCTGGATCTCTTCTTCAAGGGCTGTTGCTTGAACCAAAAGTTGCTGAAATTGTATATTTATTTTAAAGGTTGAGATGGATGAATAAAGCTAAAAGAAATTATTTTACTCAGTGTTGGGACCTTATTTTTTTTTTTTTCATGCGCGCAAGTTTATTATTTGCAATTGAAGTTACAATCCACCACTGTTGTAAACAGTAGTTATAGTACCATTTGAATTTTACAATCCCAGTTTGCTGAAAATTTACAATTTTTTTTACAATCCACCGCTGTACCCACTCTAAGTATGAATCGTAAATCAAAAACGGATGCTCATTATGAGGGACCGTACACAGTGCATAGAAAGAACAAGGGCAACGGTCAATATGTTTTAACTGATCCAACTGGCGCTCTTCTTTCTTGCAATATTCCTCCACATCATATTAAATTAATTTCATAAGACACCATCGCCTCTGGTGATGACTTTTATGAAATACAATCTATTGTATTTCATCAAGGTACACCAGGTCATTACAAATACCTTGTCAGATGGAAAGGTTATGGTCCTGAAGATGATACATAAGAACCTATCAAGCACTTTAATGACTTAACGCTAATTGAAAAATATTGGCAACGTTGCAATAACAATAATAGTACTGCTGGCAAACGAACATCACCTCCACGTCTTAATAAAAATAACAATACAGACAATAAGGTTGAACACATACCACAAATGCTAAAGAAAAATAAATCAAGCAAACGTGCATTTAATGAGCCACGTTGTGGTATGGATAAGAAATGAGTAGAGTAATGACCAGTGAAAAGAGATAAAAAAAGTCTTGTGAGAATCAATGTAAATTTATTATAATAATAAAGATGATCCTTATTTCTAGTTTTACAAGTACAGTAATTATATGTTTTCTTATCTATGCCACTTGATAGTTGATCATGGTAGTTTGTTATTATTAGAGTTTGTTTGGAATGTCGATATGATATAAGTATTCATAGAGAGAATATTAAAGTATATTCATTATAAAGGTATATCAGTAAGAATGTTAGATATGATGATGAGCATTATATAAAATAAGAATGTGATGATTTTGGAATGTAAAATAGGGGAGCAACCGATCATTAGTGATTTTAGTATTATTATATGAGAAGAAGTATAGATATGTCAAAATATCTCACATGTCGTTCACCTCGTTTTACTAAATGCAGACGCACTTAAACATATCTTTCTCCAAAGCTTTTTATCCCAATAATAGACCCTAGGTTTTTCACTGGAGTTTTATTGACTAGTTACTTCATCTCTGAGGACAGTGTAATGCACAAACTTATTATGACGGTTGTTCCAACCTGGTGGGGGGTAATGTTGTATCTAACATATAATAGCTTCATAATAAATAATAATTCTTCATTATTATTATTATTATTACTATTATTTACCATATATCTCACTTTTGCGGTGATTCTATTTGGATAATTACTTATGTTACACACAGTATTACACCATCCTCTTTCACATATTGTTAATTATGCTGGATCATGCAATCCTTCTAATGATATCATTCATGGTCTACTTAAATATACTGTCCTCATAACACGCAATCCAAATGATGCAATCTATATTCTAATATTACACCATAATGTGCAAGTTGTGATAGTCCATCCATGATGAGCACTTTCTTATAAATAGAGAGATTATTTTTTATCTTAATAAACTTCAGTTCATTATTTTCGGGTCTCGTTGACTTATCTTGTCTCCTTTTATTCTTCTTATTGATTGATTTCTCTCTGATACAACACTTAGACCTATCCTTATAGCTACCCTCATAGTCGATAATAATTATCATATCCCAAAGGTCTCGATTCATCCATCCATAATATAGAATAGTATAAAATAAGTAACTAAGCCCACATCTTTCATAGAATAGAAAAAGTATAAATAAGCTATTGTAAATGTAATTGTAGAAAGTAATTTAATTTTTTATTAAATCATTCTTTCTATTAAAAACCTATAAAAAAGTCTTAAAGGATTTATTTCGTCCATTTTATCTTTTATTCTAATCTAAAATTAACCAAATTCCATACTCCCTCCATTCTTTATACTTTAAAAATGAATCCTGCATTTCAAGAGCTTATTAAAGAAGCAATTCTTATTGATGAGGATATTGATCACATAAGAAGAAAAAGACAACAAATCTCAAATCGACTTTTAACCTTAGCAAAAAAAAAAAAAGAAACTGTGCTTATTTTGTTCGTAAGCGTAAAGGGAGTGCTGGTTCTGTTGTTGGTCATAGGGTAAAAGATCGTCGTTGTAGTTTATTTCATAAACTTCTTATGGAAGATTACTTCAATGAAGATTGCCTACACAATGAAAAAACTTTTTGACGCCGATTTCGTATGCGATGCGAATTGTTTTTACATATTTGTAACAAGTTGAAGACCGATTTCAGGTACTTTCAACAACATTCTGATGCTGCTGGTCGTTTGGGTTTTTCGACCCTCCAAAAGGTTACTGCAGCTATGAGAATGCTAGCATATGGAGCACCTGCTGATGTGGTCGATGATTACATAAGAATAGGCGAGTTGACTGCAAGATTGACATTGAAATTATTCTGTTGCGCCATCATTACATCATTTGGTGAGGAATACCTCCATTCACCCAATGAGGGTGACTTGAGGCATTTACTTGCCATTGGAGAGCAGCGTGGGTTCCCTGGAATGCTTGGTTCTGTGGACTGTAAGCATTGGAGATAGAAGAACTTTCCCAAGGCTTGGCAAGGAATGTTTATGTCAGGCAAAGAAGGTGGTGCAACAGTGATTCTGGAGGCTGTTGCTTCACAAGATTTATGGATATGGCATTCATTTTTTGGTGTACCTGGGTCAAATAATGATCTCAATGTCTTACATAAATCCCCTATGTTTGACGATGTTATTTATGGTCGTGCACCTAGTGTAACCTTTAGGTCTGTACTTATTAAAAGTGTGTATAGAGATAGGTTATGATAGGTTTCGGTTATGATTTAGTGAGCACCAACAATAATATCGTTTATTGTGAACGGTAGTTTGAGATGATTATTTATAAGGAGAAAGGTTTTAGATAATATTTGATGTTATAATGCTTTTATATGTAAGCAGATCAGGTTCAGGGATATTATGAAAACGTTATGTCTTAATATAATCAAGAATATAAAGTAGAATCGATGTCTTGGATCAATTCAATAGAGTAATAATAACAATTTTGTTATTTATGTTATGATAAGACTCTTAGTTTATAAGTCTGAAATGAATAATATGAAATTAAAACAAGCCAATTGTGTGGGCGTTGAGTGACCAAAATATAATTCAAATTAAAGATAATTGTAAGGTAAATATAAGGTAAAGATTTATTGAATCAAAAGTTGAAGGGTATTTATATGTTTTTGAAATAGTTGCGCAGTAACTGTTATTGATTTGACAGATCAATTGATCTTGTAACCGCAGTTACTAAAAGATGTTGCGCAGTATAAGATAATATGAATATGTATAATAATAAGAATATGTGATAATACTAAATAGGGGAATAACAAATAATTGGATGATCCACATGATATGGATCTACAAAATGGTAATATGAGGGATAAGAGAGAATGGTGAATATGTGGGGAAATAATAATAGAGGAAATAATAAGATATTTGGTGAAGTGAAATTTTAGTTACACACACTCCCCAGGTTCAGTAAAGTGGACTCCACTTTAAAATAGAATACATCGTTAATGTTAATCATGAATTTTGTCACAGAATTGTATATAATATATTTGGATAAACTTTATCAACAAGTTATAATAAAGATATATAATTTACAACAAAAGATTAACTACAATGATAATTATGTATATATATAAATTGGGGATATTGGGTAAAATGATAATGATAACATTGATAATAAAAACTGCTGTTTTTGATTGTTTTTGATTGTATTATCTTCTTTTTTTTTGATTTTGTTCGTTATTGTTGTAGTAGTTGTAGTAGCTGTTGTTGTTTGAGAGAGAGAGAGAGATTCTCTTATAATTGCTGTTATTGTTGATGTTGTTGTGGTTGAGCTACAGCTGGGTGGAAATATATTCCGATTTCATCACCTTGGGCGGAGAGGGCAGCTTTGCAATTCAAGCAATTTGGTACTTGAGGTTGTGGAAGAAATGAGTCTTGCATCAAAAAGGTCATCAGATCGGCTCTTCGCCAGCGTTCCGCTTCTGAACTGCAAGGTTGAATCATCGCATCGTTAGAGTATTGGATGGCTTTTTGTGCCAAAATCTGTAGTCGTTGTTGTAATAAATTTCGGTTTCTGATGATTTCATTTATTTTGGTGTAAAGGGCTATGAGGCGGGCCTGTTCGTATACGGATACGTTGAAATTGTTATCCATGATGCTGTAGAGATCGACGTGCGCAGGATTGTGTATGTTAAAATCTGGGGTGTCGTCATCCATAGGGTCATCCTCAATATGGGTAGTGTTCGTGGTCAGAGGCCAATTATAAATAGGATGTAAAGAAGTATTGAGTTCTTCTAAGTGACGATGATTATCCATCTTGATAACTTCGATAAGATAAGGCAAAAGATAGTAATAGATGGATGTAATAATAATAGTAAGCAGGGTGATGGCGGAAATCATTGACGTAATTTGTTGATTTTGTTGATTGATTTTGTCTTCTTTTTATAGTTTTTTTTTTTTTTTTTTTTTTTTTTTTTTTGATTAGGATATTGTACAGTGTTGTATGACGATCTGTTGTGTTGTTTTTGTATGTAACGTTACTTTTGTTTAATTGATTCTATATGTGTCCAAGTGTTACATTTCTTTGTTGTTATAACTTTGTTGGATCGTAAAAACACTCTGTATATGCATCGGTGTTTCCATCCTTTGTTGATGTAGTGTAAATATGGACTGGATCATAAAATCACTCTGTATGTGTCGGTATTCCCATCAATTGTATTATCGATCGTAAGATGTGCTGTGTGTGTCGGTAATCTCATCAATGTACTTCCTGATCGTAAGATGCTCTGTATGTGTCGGCGATTCTTTTTAGTTTAAATTGTATTGATGTATGTGTGTTTGATAAATCGCTCTGTATGGTTCGGCTATCCCATCATTGGTACTTGTTGATCGTAAGATACTCTGTATGTGTCGACAATCCCATCAATATACTTATTGATTGTAAGAATACACTGTGTGTTTTGGTGATTTCATCCGTTTTTAATGATGTTTGAAATTATTTTTTTTTTTTTTTTTTTTTTGAATTGTCGTTTGATTTGAGTAACATCGTGTATGGATCGATCAATTTGTTGTGGTTGTAACGTTATATTTTTGTTGTGTTTGTATTGTTTTTGTTGTTTTGATGATTATTGATAATAGATTCGTCGCACAGGTAACTGGATGTATGGTTTCACTTCCTGAAGTTGAACCTGTTTCTTTTGCTGATCTTTTGAATTTTGTGGTTGTTTGTTTTTAATTGCATTGTTGTTCGTGCGCAATTTTTGCTTTTGTATTTTGTTAATTCGTGGTGAATGTTGTATATTGTCAATTTCTGATGTTGGTGTATCATCTAATTCATTTGATGTTGTTGATTGATCAACTTGATGCATGTATGTGTCGTTGTTGTTGCCATCAAATTGCCTGCCTTTTTGAGGATAGATTCCAAGATCCCGAGTAATTAAATTCATTGATGCCTTGTAACTTGGTAATCGGTATTCCGTGTTGTGGGGTAAGGAATATAAACGAAGTCTGTTTCCATGATAACTTGGCTTCAAGAAGGCCCTTCTAATGTTTTCAACTTGTAGGTACCTCTTTTGTTGATTTTATGAATCAAATAAATGCCTTGCCATTTGTCTTCTATTTTTCCTGCCCAAGTATCTGCTATCCATGATTGGTATATTTCTACGTGGTCGCCAACCTTGAATGGCCGTTTTAATTCGGATCCTTGCTTGAGAATTTTCTGATCGATCTGCTTCTTTTGTTTTTCTTGTGCCCGTTTGATTTCTGTTGCGGCGTTCTCTCGTACGTTGTGTAATTTGTTTACATGCGATTGGAATTGGTCTAGCACGGCTTCTGTGTGTTCCATGTTGGTAATTGGAATTTCTTTTCGGAACGTGTTGTCGAATGGGGTATATGCTTCTCTTCCATAGACCATGAAAAAGGGTGTTTGCTTCGTACTTGCTTGTCGTATAGTTCGGTATGCAAATAAAAGTGGTTGTATATACAAGTCCCATTTAGATTTTTCTTCGTTCGGTAGACGTTTCAACATCTGATTGACGGTTCGATGCCATCGTTCAATTCCGCCTTGACTACGGCTATTGTAACTTGAGCCTTGTCTATGTTGTATATTGTATTGTTTGCAAACTTCGTGAACAATTCCGTTGATGTTTTCTCTCCCTCCGTCGGTATGAAGGATGTGTGGAGTGCCGTGGGTACAAACTATGTCGAGGATAAAAATAGAAACTTCAGCACCATTTAAAAATCGTACTGGTTTACTCATGACATATTTGGAAAATAGATCAAATGCTGACAAAAGGTATCGGTATCCTCCTTGACTTTGCTTGACATACTTGGCGTCAATTTGGATGTAATAGAATATTTTTGTTGTCACAGGTATCGGGTTCAAAGGTTCCAGATTTTGTTTTGGTCCTTGTCGTTGACATCTTTCACACTGTTGGATATATTCTTTGATCATTTTTGATAAACCGCGAATATAGTATTTTTGTTTGATTTTCTGGTAGGTGTTTTCAAACGCAAAATGTCCACCTAGTGCATGTGAATGATATGCAAAAATGGCTTCTTGTGCTTCCAACGTGGTTAAGACAATTCTTGGTGTTTTTCCTTGTCTCCAAAGGATGTGGTCTTGTATAAAATAATTTTTGCTTTGGCTGTGGATCGTTTTTCGTAATTGTTTAGAGCAATTTCTTGGATATTCCTGGTTTTTCAAGTAATGTTTGATTCCGCGGTAGACGCTTGTGTCCATGTTGTTAAATTAATGCTCCTGGTTTTTGTGTAAGTGTGGTGTTATTTGATCTGGTTCCTGGATTGTCGATTTAAACTGGTTTTTCTATTGTATAATATGGTTGTGGGTGTTGTCTTGAATCGGTAATGCGTTGTGAGTTTTGCTGATTCGATTATTGGTTATTGAACCATCGATTTTGTTGGAAAGATTCCTTGTTGCGAGGTTGTTGTTGGTTATTATTGTTGAAATCTTGTCGTCTCCCTTGGTATGGTTGGTCATTGTATCTTCTTGGGTAATCATTGTTGTAATTTTGTTGCCGTGGACTTTCTCTTGGTTGGAAATTGTTTGATCGACCTTGGTAATTATTTCTGCGGTAGTTGTTTCTTCTTCCTGGATAATTTCCAATTGTTCTAACCGCTTCAGCGAGGGTCGCTCCTTGTTGCAATAATTCGTCGATTTCTTCTTCCCAAGCTATATCTTCTTCGTTCGTGGTTTGTCTTGTATTGGATTCCATGGTGTTCAATGTAATTTCGTTTCTTCTTCGTAATGGTCTAACTCTTGTTAGTCTTTCGTCTCGTTCGGCATCCCAATATCCTTCTGCCATGCGTAGGATATTTTCATGGGTAACAGCACACATTCTTGTACAGTGCTTTTGGATGGCTGGTAATAGACCTGTCTTGAATTGTGATTGGATGCGGTCTTCTCCTCTGATGTTTGCTTCATAGGCTGCATCACGTACACGGCCTAAAAATGCCTTTGGGCTTTCGTTGTATCTTTGTTTTATCGCAAAGAAACGTTCCTTGTACTTTTGGATATCGTATTCTGAAACAAAGTATTGTTCCATCATTTCCAATGCGGTAGTAATGGTAACAGGTTCATCTTCTCGTTGTTGTTCTTGTAGGTTTGGTAAGACCTCGGTAATATAATATGTCAGTGCTGGCCCTTGTAGCACGCCTTGTAGGATTTCAAGTCTGCGAGTAACAGATTGAATACCAGAGCACAAAATGTAAGAAACGAAGTTCTTTTTAAAGACTCTGAAGTCTTCTTGCTCATATCCCTTGAAAATTGGAGGATAGAATGGTGTAGCCAATAGGTTTTGGTTGTCCAACAGGTTTAGTTCGTCTTGCACTTGGCGTCGATTGAAACTGCCAGGTAAATAGCCTTCCATGGTCGCGGAAAAAAAATTTCGTGGTAATAAATGTCTTGGTAACAGTAGGTTCTTGTAGTAATGTTCAGAGTTGTAAAATTGGAATGACTATACAACTCCTGTAGTGAGCACCAGATGTGTAACCTTTAGGTCTGTACTTATTAAAAGTGTGTATAGAGATAGGTTATGATAGGTTTCGGTTATGATTTAGTGAGCACCAACAATAATATCGTTTATTGTGAACGGTAGTTTGAGATGATTATTTATAAGGAGAAAGGTTTTAGATAATATTTGATGTTATAATGCTTTTATATGTAAGCAGATCAGGTTCAGGGATATTATGAAAACGTTATGTCTTAATATAATCAAGAATATAAAGTAGAATCGATGTCTTGGATCAATTCAATAGAGTAATAATAACAATTTTGTTATTTATGTTATGATAAGACTCTTAGTTTATAAGTCTGAAATGAATAATATGAAATTAAAACAAGCCAATTGTGTGGGCGTTGAGTGACCAAAATATAATTCAAATTAAAGATAATTGTAAGGTAAATATAAGGTAAAGATTTATTGAATCAAAAGTTGAAGGGTATTTATATGTTTTTGAAATAGTTGCGCAGTAACTGTTATTGATTTGACAGATCAATTGATCTTGTAACCGCAGTTACTAAAAGATGTTGCGCAGTATAAGATAATATGAATATGTATAATAATAAGAATATGTGATAATACTAAATAGGGGAATAACAAATAATTGGATGATCCACATGATATGGATCTACAAAATGGTAATATGAGGGATAAGAGAGAATGGTGAATATGTGGGGAAATAATAATAGAGGAAATAATAAGATATTTGGTGAAGTGAAATTTTAGTTACACTAGTGTAAACTATAGTGTCAATGGCTATGAGTACAACATGGGATATTATTTGGCTGATGGTATTTACCCTTCTTAGGCTACTATGGTCAAGGCTATACCATACCTAACAGGAAACAAACAGAGGGTATGTTTATTATATTTTTATTTTTAACAAATTAATTATCTAGTCTACAGAAAGATGAAAGCATGAAACACAAAACATGGACATATCCCTAAAGCATCGATCATACGAACATAGCATTTCAAGATAATACAAGAAGGTGCATAAAAAGATATTGGACGTGTTTTTGGGGTCTTGCAGGCAAGATTTGCTATTGTAAGGGAGCCAGCATGTACATGGTCTGTTGCTAAGCTTTCCAACATTATGACTATGTGCATCATTCTTCACAATATGATTGTCAAAGATGAAAGAGATAGTTATGAGGTTCAAAATGATGATGAGTCCTTTGATTATAAGCAACGTTCATTCATAGTTTCTCAGTCATTTTCTCATGATAATGAAGCCACTGAACATGTAATTCGTTCTCGCAGAAATGATTTAAGAAACAATTCTGTTCATTTTCGATTAGAAAACGATCTTGTTGAACACCTATGGCAAAAGCATAGGGAAAGCTCTGAATAAACATTTCATTTCTTCCACAGTAATTACCTCTCCTTTCATATGCAATAAAAAAATGCTTTATAAATGTTTATTATTCTATTCACTTATCTCTTGGATTTTATTTGCCTCTTAGATTTGGTTATTATCCTCAGCTGTCTCTTCCTCAACCATAACCATCTCTTCTATGCCCATATTTTCTCTCTCCATTCTCTCTCTCTTCCTCTTCTTCTTCTCTCTCCATTCTTTTGAAAATCCTTTTGTGCATTCTCTTATAGTATGCATGCTGGAACGCAGTCATGTTGGTCATATCCACACTCATGATCGCATTATCTGACATGCACTGAGAACTAGAAGCAATTCGCTTCAATTGAGTTACTCATTCCCTTTTAAGAAGATTTTGCTCCTGAGCCAACTTCAACTCCTGCTCCTCTAACTCAATGGCATGGTCTTCATCTATACGCTGCCTCTTGTTGGCTCGTTCTTGTGCCTTGGCTTAATGCTGACCAATTGGTCTTACATCTATGGCTGAATCTTCAGTGGAGGTGGTGCCTTGCTTCTGCTTCCAAGTTTTCCACTTCTGCCCTCCCTTTAGTATATCCCAACAATGTTTCATCTTCTACTTCTTCATGTTCTTTGGAGCATTGTCTTCAAATGCACTGATAATACGCTTATACTATATATGAAGGTAAGTTTCTCTTTTCAAATGGCCTGTCATATATAAAACTTAAAACAATATAAACCCTAAAAAAAAAAAACCTAAAAAATCACCTTATCGTTGTCACTTTCACCACTCCTGTGATTTCTTTCAATCTCTGATTCACAGGAAGAGAATCTCGAACATGCAGCCGAGATTGCATTGAAACAAGTGTTCAATGCATCCACAGTCCAATTCCTCTCGTTACCAGACTTAATGAACTTAGTGAAGATATGATCCCAGTATTGTTCTTCACTCTGGTCATTACTGAGGTAAAATGACAATAAGATGAATGAAAAAATAAAATGTGTGAAAAGTGGGACTAAAAGAATATAGTTGAGAATCTTTTATTATTTAAAAATGTTGGTCTTTATATATGGTTCTATTATCTAAGGAGATGATGTCCAGTTAATTATGATTAATAATCTATGTTCAATGAGCTGAGATGAAGGATCTCTTACTTCTTAAATTACATATGATCATACGTATATATTTAGTTGAGTTATAGACTGGTACACCGATCTTCTCTGATGTCTACACTTCTTTACTGTTTATTTCTTTATATAGTATTCTTACACCGTGTTTATTAGTAATAAGAATTTAACTTGGTGTAGTGTGTTAATGGTCATATTATATATATGAGAATAATGTTTAACTAATGAATGAATGGACACCATTGTTGTGGTTCATCACAATTACCAACAATGGGATCCTTACTGACACTCAACCAAGCGTTAACGAGACGACAGTCTTCCTCATCATCAAAGTTTTTCCCCTGGGTATGTTTACCTAAGGTGGTAGAACTGTCACCTTCAGGGACAGGTCCATCTTGGATAAGTGTTGGAGTGGGGGGAACAGTTTCCGTTTCGGGAGTGACAGTAGTGAGAGTAGGAGTGGTGGGGGTGCTCATGTTTTTTTTAAAAAAAATAATAATAAAAAATAATAATAATAAATAAAGGTAATTTTATTTTAACAGCCTTCTATCAATCCTGTTAAATTTACAACTTTCGGTGATAAAACTTATAAGCCAGCAAAAAAAAGTAAAATTAACAGTGTACTTAAAAGAACTGCTGGGAAGATACACTTGTAAATTATTCATTAAATTTACTTTACAAGACATGTTACAAGTGCCGCTGCAGGTGCTCTAAGTGAGTAAAAATTTTTTTTTAATATAATATACAATCTATATACTATTAGAAAGCCCTTGGAATGCTGATTCCAAATATACTATTTGTTTTTATATATGATCATTACAGCATTAGATATAGCCTTTAATATACTCCTGTACAAAATATATCAAATTACATTCCCTAGGTAGGGGGACTATTGTATCCAACATACAATGGCTTCACAATAAATAATAGTTCTTCATTATTATTATTATTATTATTACTGTCATTCACCCTATATCTCACTTGTGTGGTGATTCTATTTAGATGATTACTTATGTTACACACAGTATTGCACCATCCTCTCTCACATATTGTTAATTATGCTAGATCACACAATCCTTCTAACAATATTACTTATGGTCTACTTTAAATATACTGTCCTCATAACATGTAATCCAAATGATGCAATCCATATTCTAATGTTACACCATAATGTGCAAGTTGTGATAGTCCATCTATGATGAGCACTTTCTTATAAATAGAGAGATTATTTTTTATCTTAATAAATTTCAGTTGATCATTTTCGGGTCTCATTGACTTATCTCGTCTCCTTTTATTCTTTTTATTGATTGATTTCTCTCTGATACAACAAAAAGAAATGAAAATGATACGAAAAAAGCAACTTGAAAGCTGTTATTTAGTGCAGATAAACACCACGATAAGTATGGTAATGATATAGAGAAAGAGCTTCCAGTCAATAATCATGATAATGATGAGTCATGCATGAGTAATTTTGATGCTGTAAACCTCAGTTTACAAGCAATAAAAAATAAACGAGTTCATGAGTCTGGTGTAGTTGGATCTGTTTGCAAATATAACATACCATTGGAATTCACTAACATGTATAACTCTGGAGAACGGTAACGAATCGTATAGCTATTAAATAAAAAAAGTGATATATATGTAAACATTTACATATTAAGTTTTTTCTAATAATATTCTAACACCCGTTTATTTCATAATGCATATTATTTTTAATGTATATTTTTGTAATCCTAAAGATATAAATACCCACTATCCTTGTTAAAGGTGCCAACGGAAAAATATGGAACGCGTATGCATATTTTATATAATATTAGATGTCGCTTTTCTGTTGCTGCTGATGTATACATTTTTCCTACATATTGATTTCTTAGAAAAGCTAAAACAGGTTATATATGTAACTAGTAACGCTGCTAACTACTAATTATCATTGTAATATCAATATAGAAACATTTTGGTCAATTAAAGAAAGATGGTTCAAAAGTGGCTATTAGAATTTTTCATGCGTATGGGCACTCAATGGCTTGTCAAATCTATAATAATCCACATTACATTGAAAGTTTTGGTTTGGTAGATGGAGAAGGTATATAGCACAAAATTAGGCTACCAACATAGAAAAAATATAAATGGGAAGATGGTAAAAGATAAGGTTTATATAAATACTGAGGAGTATATCTAATATATAGGAATGGAGCGGCTATGGAGTGACATTGGAAAACTTGTTAGTATGACACGACAGATGTCTGCTGATAGACAACTTATAACACTATCACATGCAATAATTCATTATAAGAAGAAACATATGTATTCACTTCATAAGATGTTGTTTTTTATACCACTAAGTTATTATTAATAATATGTTGAATTGTTTGGACCTAACTAGCTGAATATTATACTTACGGGGAAATAGCCGCCTACCTGCGCCGGTGATATAATAGAGCAGTAAAGACAGAAAAAATGCAGTTGATTTTATTAAAAAGCATGAGTTATCGCTAAATGATGATCAACTAAAGGAAAAATGGAATGAATTTGTCAAGGAAATAATCTTTGAGCCTGAAGCAAACGAGACAATATTCAAAAAAGCATTAGAACGTAAATATGCAAATGATTCGCATGAATTATATAATGAAGAGATAGGGTATGTTGTTGTTTCATTAAAGTATGTTTCATATGTTACCAAATATATATCTTGTAGCAAAACTAATCACGAATATATATGTCACCTATTAATATCACATTTGTTAAAGCCAACATAAATTAAGAGCCCTTGAAAACTTTGAAGAAGTTCTTAGACAAAGAAAGATACTTATAGGCAGACGTTGGGCAGAGAATTCTAAAGAGTATCAAGAAGCATATATTCAAGCATAAGAGTATACTCTTTCAAAAACCAAGACAAAGCTCAAGTCCATCATAGTTGGGAGAACGGTTTTGCAAGATTAATTGCATCGCACCACAAATCTTGGTATGGTTTACATTCAATATAAAAATGGTTATTATTTATACCGTTAGATAGACCTTATATATTAATGATAAAATGTACATTTTATATTAAATAGGTCATAAAGCAAGTAATCGTTTAAAGAAATATATTCAAAACGTAAAAAAAACTGCGACGCCCACCCTCACTCTTTATAACAAGATTTGTAACGATTTTGGAAGACCACAAGATTGCCATGAATACAATGATGTTTGTAACTTGAACAGTGACTTTTGGAATTTCACAACAAACTTGATAAGCTTTAAGTTTCTTCGGGAGTATATGAACAAACGTCGTGCCATAGAAGAACGTAAAATCAATGAGGTAGGGACTATTATGCAATGTCTATAAATATATTCATCATTAAGTAAAATATTAAAATATTTTCAGATTGAGATTGAGCGTGTTAAGGATTATGCAAAGCAACAATGCATGTCATTAGAAGCAGTTCTGAAGAAGAATGATCCCTATGGTGAAGGCTGGAATACTCTTTTATACCGTCGTTTACAGGAAGCAGAGGCATTTTATCGCAATGTTCATAGTGCTAGATGGAACCGAGATAGAGAAGTTATTGTTCCAGGAAGTGGATATTTGGAAGAGATAAACAATTTATATGGTGTTATAGATGAAGTAGAAGGAGAAGTAGTAGAAGAGGACAAGGATAGGAACGAAGATGAAGAAGGACAGAAGAACAATGAAGAAGAGGTAAATCGCTTGTATAATGAGATCGAGAATCAAGCCGAAGGTGATGAAAGTGACGAAGAACAAGAAGATGAAGATAGTATGTTGTTTTAAAAGAAAGTCTATGCACATTTATTTCTATGCTTAAATATGTTCATATTTGTCGATATATTGCACTCCTTCTCTTTTTTTTTCTTTATTTATAATAACCACTATTTCTCTTACCCAATTTTTACCACCTACCCAAGTGTATGCTTTATATAAACTTTATAAATATATGATTTATGTTTTATATACTTAATATTATTGCTCTATAACGTTACTTTTTAATAGAATCAGTCAATTGTGAAAAGCAACACAGCACGCTTAAATATATAATAGTAAAGAAAAATGCGTGACGCTGCGGGATATGAAAGAAAGTTAAGAGTACATTAAGGGAGGGTTCTAAGCAGTGTACTCTTAACCAGATGTGCAGCATAAGCGCTCAATTTGAGTCTGAAAAGGAAATGAAATCAGGCGCCTAGGGTGTATTTTTTCATTTTTCACTGACTTTTAATAAAAGAAGATAAAGCAATCATATTTCATATTTTTTATTCGAGTGTCTCAATCAATTCTGTTAGAATTTATTTCGACACGTGAATTATCAAATTTTAGAGAAGTCTACAGAAATAATCATAATCATGTTTTATGCATTTTGTCCTTTCTTTTTTTCATTCATTATTCGCAAAATAATATTGGCCCTCCGAAAGTAAGTACATGACAAAAATCACTCGAAAGGTCATACTAAAAAACATATGCTAATAATTCAATAAATAGCTTTATTGTCCATTGTTTTCGGGCTGTCATACTAAGAGTGATGTGACTATACATTTATATGTCCAAATAATGACTTTATTTCATAGGGTTAATACAAATGGATAATATAGCAAATACTGCTAATTATATAGTAAAACCTACTTATTCTCGAGGTGTGAGAATGGATATGTTTTGAAAAGAAAAGGAAAATAAGGGGGACAGCAATGATGAGCTGTAACTATTGGGATAGTGTGAGTGTGTATTCAGTGATCCTCAGAATAATGATTTTGAGACAGAAATCGCAACTTTAAACGCCGCCTCTCTATATAAATGAAAAATGAGTAACAAGACACCGTGGCTTTTCATTATCATTTTCTAAGAAATTCATGACAACTTCAAATAGATTTCGTACTATATCAAAGGAGGTAATGCTTTAAAGATTAATGAAATTTAATTACCATTAAACTCAAATGGATTCTTTGCTTTTATTATGTACAGGCATTATTTTCGCTTCTACATATTGCTTCTGGGGTTGAACTTTCTCGTCCATCAGTGATAATAGCAGAAACAACTCCCAATCCAGCGTGTCAAAAAAATCTTGAAGAAAAAAAAAGTAAACATGGTAAAGTGGAAGAAATAATCGACCGCTATCAGAGCAGTACTGGGAGAGTAACATATGAAGTTCGCTGGCAAGATGGTTCCCAAACACAGGTACGTGGAAAATCGTTAAAACGCGTTAAGGAAATACAGTAATTTAATAAGTTTTTTTTTTTATCATTATCTTCAAAAGGAAACAGTATCATCTATTCGAATATTGGCATATGATTTATATGAGGCGTTCGAGCACCGAATGCTTAGTATGGTCCCTTCCGACTCCAACTTTTCCACTCCTGACGAAAGTGATGATGAACATGTTATTATGCAGCGTCTTCGAAAAAAAAATGTAAAATGGGCTGACTATGAAGATCCTGAAACAGATGACAAAGAAAATCAAGGACCATCCAAACGGCGACGCACAGATAACATGACGGTGGAAGGTTTCAAAATAAGTACCGGGCCTTGGAGCCAAGTACCGTACTATTCAGACCAAGAGATGATTCATGGACATTGGAAAACTTGCTCAAGATGTAATCAAGTTGGCTTTCCGAACGGGCTGCAGATAAATAAGAAGAAGAAGAAAAGACTTACAAAAGCGCGCAAACTTGAGGAATCTTTCGAGATGTCATCTGAAGAAGAGCAATTATTACGAGGGCGACTTCTCCTTTGTATCACGTGTTCAGCAGCAACTCATGAAGGTTGTATATCTGACCGTACTGCAAAACAATACCTACGAAAATGCCGTCAGGATGATGATGAATTGGTGATGCAGTTCCAATGTTTGATGTGTTTGACAGCTACAACTGAAATGCCGGATCCGTTTCCTCCGTGTGACCGATGTCATCAAGTCCATACTATTGAAAGCGTGAAATTTATGGAGCAAGAAAAGGAATCTGAAGTACCTGAAACTGTCAATCGTAATGTACAGCAACAAGATAGCCGCAATTTATATAGGTGTCAGCGTTGTCTCCGTGCCTACCATGAAGGATGTTTATCTTCTGTTAATAATGATGGAAATATCATGAATGCAAGCAACATGGATCGAGAGCGACAGCGGTTTGAAGAAAACTGGCGATGTGATGATTGTATCAAGTATAGTAAAGGGGTTGATATAATTCTAACATGGCGTGTGATAGGCGAGTCTGGTGACAAGGAAATGGAGGTTGATTTCGATGACGTTTCCCCTTCGAAGCGCGAATATCTTATTAAATGGCAAGATACAGGCTATACGAATTTGGATTGGGTATCGGAAAATTGGCTAAAGAGTATTGCTAAAGCGAAACTCAAGAACTTTTGTGATCGTCAACAACATGGAGAGTATATGACCGTCGATAAAGTTGTACCTAAGGATTACCTAACGATTGAACGGATCCTGACAGCTGAAGATTCAAATGGAGATATAATAACCACGGAAGATATACATCAGGTCGAGAAAGTGTTTGTAAAGTATCACGGGTTGAATTATGACCACAGTAAGTTTATAGATAATGTTTAGGACAGATTTGCAAGTTTATTCTTTGTTATTTATATTTGCTAACCATTTAATATAGTCTATTGGGATACACCACCACCCTCAGATTCGCATTTGTATTCGTCTTTTCGTACTGCGTTTCATAATTATCTATTGGCTTGTGAGGTTGATCCACCAAAGGATATGGGAGAACAAGTCGAACTTGTGCGAAAACTTGCTACTCAAGAAAACTATGGAAAACATGAGTTGAAACAACAACCAGATTTTGTTCGTGGTGGAACCTTGATGCCTCATCAGTTGGATGGATTAAAGTGAGCAATAAAAAAGGGGTTGTATTTCATAATTATATTATAAATGATGCTAAATACTATTTTTGTAGCTGGTTGATCTTCCAATGGGAACAAGAGATGGGTTGCGTGCTTGCAGATGATATGGGTCTAGGTAAACTGATTGTTGATATATATTTTATATGAGTGTGGATACAAGGAAAATAATTGGATTGACAGGACTATTTTTACAATGTTTGATAGGCAAGACTATCCAGATTGTGACATTTCTGAATTTTTTACTTACAAAATACCGTATCTATCCGTTTGCTATCGTTGTACCATTAAGTACTGCCACAAATTGGCTCCGTGAATTTGCAAAATGGGCACCAGAAATGGTTGTGGTTCCATACCATGGTTCAAGCGAAAGCCGTAAGCGTGCTCTTAAATACGAGATATTTCGAGGTGGAAGCAAAAAAATGCGTTGTCATGCAATCATATTTACGTACGAATCAGCTACCTTCGATAGCCAGTTAATTCCAAAAGTAGATTTTTGGCCCGTTCTGGTGGTGGATGAAGCACAGCGATTAAAGAATGATAACAGTCTGCTCTTTCAAAAACTTTTACATACTATTCGGTTCGATCATCCGATATTAATGACAGGTATGAGTTTTATAGTACCATATAGTATTACCTACATATTCTAAGTCTCAAGTATAAAAATATACTCTTATAGGTACACCATTGCAAAACAATATCCGTGAACTGATTAATATTATGCATTTTGTTGATCGCAACAAATTTGCCAACGTGAGAGAGTTGGAGGGAAAGTACAGCGAGCTATCCCACACCACTGTCCAAAACCTCCACGACCAGCTGAAACCGTACTTTTTACGGCGCACGAAAGATGTCGTTTTGAAGACACTTCCACCTAAAACTGAGATTATCGTTCCTGTTTCCATGAGTTCCTTGCAAAAGGAAGTCTACAAAGATCTTTTGGAGCATAATCTCAAATCATATGCACAACTTACTACAGTTGATCAGAGCCGACCTAACACAGTTAAAAAAATGTCCAACATACTAATGCAATTACGTAAGACACTCGGCCATCCATATCTAATACAAGATATCGAAATTAAACAAAAGGATGCAGCAACGACGCATCAGGTGTTGATTGATGCATGTGCTAAACTTAAAGTACTTCATCAAATGTTGCCCAAACTCAAACGAGATGGCCATCGTGTGCTCATTTTTTCTACTCTCAAGGGAACACTGGACATTTTGGAAGATTACTTAATGTATGAGCAGTGCAAGTACGTGCGCATCGATGGTGACACTCCAAGTAACGAACGTGTAGCTAACATTGACCAGTTTAATGCACCAAACTCTGATGTGTTTGTATTTTTACTGACAACCCGTGCTGGTGGAGTGGGTATCAACTTGGCGACAGCTGATACAGTAATTATGTGGGACTTTGACTTTAATCCGCACGCCGATTTACAAGCTATCTGCCGCGCATATCGAATCGGTCAAACACGACCTGTTTTGATATTGCGTTTTATGACACGTCTTTCAGTGGAGGAAAAAATAGCCCAAATAGCTAAAAAGAAGATGATCTTAGACCATCTTGTTGTTGATAAAATGGACGATGACGATTTAGAAGAGGATGATGTCGAAAGTATCATCAAGTTCGGCGCACAGGCACTTTTTGAACGAGATGATTCGAAACGGATAACATATGATTCAGCAGGCATTGACAAGCTCCTGGATCGAAATACAGATGTAACCCGAGAGGAAACTATTGATCAACCTGAACAATCTGGAATGAAGCACATGTCATTTTCATTTGCCAAAGTATGGAATCTGGATAACGATGCAGCCACAGAAGATTTATCTGCAGATGAGGATAAGGACAAAGCAGAGGATGATAATTTCTGGGAGAAATTTTTAGCACTAAAGAAATTGCAAGTAGAAGCAGCTGAACAGCGAAAGAAAGAGGAGCTTGGTAGAGGTGCCCGTAAACGAACAGTGGTGGTGAGCTTGTGCTATTTTTTTTTATTCCCATTGTAACTCATATCTACAAAATCATTTATTGAAACTATTTTTTAGAGTTATTCTGATGATCTGGACAAGCAAAAGAGTCGAAAGAAGCGGAAGCAGAAGGCAAATAAGATGGATAACACTGAAGAGGAGGATGACGCAGATTATCAGTTCGAAGAGTTACCTGAATCAGAGGACGAATTTGAAAAGGATCAGGATGAACGCCAAATTACAAATGAAGTTGCAGCTGAGGTCCCACTTCCTTCCGCTGCACCTACAATTGTTCCTCCAATAGCTAGTCAACAACAGAGTTCAACATCCGATTTTCAACAACAACCGCCGGATACTTTTACGAGTATCCTGCGACTTCTTCCTGGCTTTAATGCTAACCGTAAAAAACAGGCGCGTAGAGTTTCTCAACCTAAACAATTACAACAATCGCAATCACCAGAAGCTCAGCAGCCAATTCGCACCTCGTTTCTACACAACCGTCCTCCACACACTCAACCTCAATATTCGCAATTTACTTTTCCTCAGAATGAACGACAACAGAGATCTAATACGGAGCATTTCAGCAATTTTCTTATCCAATTTGTTGAACAAAATATGAGCAACAATGGACGATCACCGCAGCCGCTGCAACGTCATGGTTGTCCTACAGATCCACCGCCACAGCCATTCCAATCTCAGATTCGTCATACAGAGGTACCACCACAACCACTACAATATCCAATTCACGGAATAGATTCACCACCATCTGTACTAATGCCTCGGTTGCCCTATAGCCCTGATCATGACAATTATACAATCGATCATTCAAACTCGCGAGTATCAAGCCAACCTGTAACACAACGTTCACCATTCAGCCAAGCGCCTCCATTAAGTGCCATGTCACCGCCAACTTTACACAATGTGGGAGGTAATCAGCAGCTTCATTCTGGTGATACTATATCATCTGTAGCACATAATAATCAGCAACAGTCTCAACAGCTGCAATGGTTACCACAATATGTACCACCTCCTCACCAACAAGTTCCTCGTTCACCATTTCCAGTTCAACAGCAACCGGTTCTAGTTGATCAACACGGCCTTCATCCAAACATGACAATTCAACAGAACCAGCCTCTTACTCAAAACAGTTCAATTCCATTACATAATCAAAATCAACGTATGTTTTTCCATGCACATAGCGCTCCTATGCAATCGTTTGCACAAAGCACACCTACCCATGAGCATATTCCTTCGACATCCCAACCAATTACTCAACCAACACCACATCCACGAACTCCTACCCTACCACACACTTTATCTACATCACAGAATGAACAATTCATGCCTGCATCACCAAATCAAAGCCAAAAATAGTATTGTATGGTATATTTTATTTTTTCTGAAACAAAGTATCGAAGTGAGTTGCTGATGAACCTCTGTTTTTCCTTATTTAGTAAATTATTAAGATTTCTTTGTTTATGTTAATAATTATCCAGAAATAAAATATACTCAAAGATATTATGCTACACATCAAGCAGAGTTTTAGCTCTTTCTTTTGGTACACCTAACGCAACTTTTTTAACAATATACTTTCAAAAAGTATCAGGAGACCTTATAATAATCATTGAAAGGGGTTGCGGACTGGGGGCAATCTATAGTTTTAAGGGAGAAAGAGCATGAAGGTTATGGTAGTTTGCTACACAAGATGATGTTGACCACCTCTTTTTAATGACCATACTCTTTTTTATTGATGAATATTGTATGTTATATGGTTCGATAACTTTTGGATCGATATGCTATTTGATATTAATATGGAGTTTATATCTCTATCCTTTCATATGCTAAGTAAAGAATCTGGAAAATACCATCATGCTCCCTTATATTGATTTTTAAAAGCACAAGACTGAACTGACCCCCTTTTCTTTAAGGAAATCCCTAAATAGCCCCTTTTATACTTCTACCCAGAACATTACCTTCTATTTATTGGCATTTTTTGTCCTTTCTTTTCTTTTCTCTTTTGTATAATGTGGATTCCACAATGCGGATCAATTTTGCTTATATACTTTGTTTTACAATGTTATACACTAGATGAACGAGGTATATATGAACCGTATTTATTATAAGAAATATAACGTATGACTCACCGTTTTCAATATCATTACACTTTTCATTCGACAGCAGAGTCAGTAGTTTTGGGTAGAGTAACAAAAAAAAAAAAAAAAAAAAAACGTAAGGAAAATCTGAAAATCATATTTCTAACTATATAAAGTAGCTCAACAAGAAAAACAAAAACTGACACCCACGCCTACGATATTATCTAATATGACACCAAGTAATAGTCATGCAATTATTAATACTGCTGTTACAACGAGGGATTCAGGAAGCAATCCTATTAACAGTAATAATGGTAGCATCTCTACCCATGCATCAGGAAACGGCAATCCATTCGAAGGCAAACCAACTTATGCATCATATAACAACGATATTCCACCTGCATATCTCACCTGGAAGAAACCCATTCCCAACCAGACATTCCCACCTTTGTTCAAAATAGGTGTATCCAACATTACGTTTGAATGGACTGTGGATCCAGATATGCTCAAAATACAACCAGAAAATATAACGGTAGCATTGGCTAACCCGCAAAAACAAACATATACCGCCACGATAGTACCTGGCTCAGCTACATCAGCTAAATGGAATTTAGCAAATATTCCGTCTAGTTCTCCACTAATGATGGGGTATTATACTGTGTGGGTGTATGATCAACGTGGACCAAAAGCATTTCCAAGTCCAGGATGGTTAATGCCAGACTCTCGGTTGGTAGTAGCCATGTATAACACCGAAGCATACGTCGGTAGAAGTGATTGTAAGTTTGGATGTGTTTTTTGTTTTTCTAAAAAAGATGTTGGTCCATGGTGTATATTGGAATAAAAAGGAAAAGACATTTAAAGTGAAGCTTTATACATATTACTAAATCAACGTTTTTTTTTGGGTCAAATAATTGTCATGGGATAAAAAAGCTATGTTCTGTCCAACATGTTACCTAGGTGCTGATGCAACATCCTTTCACGAAAACGTGTTACCCTGGGGAATCACTTTGGGAATAGCTTTATGTACCTCAGCAATCATGATGCTCTTCATGATTTACTAGACTGTATCTGGATCTATAAGCATGTCTATTATATAAAAAATGAGAACAAGTATTTTTACTCGCACCACGGAAAAAAAATATGAATTTACTTGATTCTGCATGGCTATGAATTTGTAGATTATGAAAGACTATGGATATCTAAGAGTATCTATGAAAAAGTGCAGTGATGCAATATCATGCAGATATTGTTATGAATCTCTACTATAAAAATGAATGGACCTGTATGATAGTATATGAAAATGAATAGTATATAAAGCTGAATGGAAATGGATGAATATCCATTAAATAAATCTATCAGTATGAATGAATATGAATGAATATCCATAGGTATATGAAACTGCATGATTATCCATGAAAAATCCTTACTTACACTTCCTTGTGTAACCATGATGCGGGTTTAGGAAGAATTCCCAGCCCCTTCACCACGCACTTTTCTCGTTATTTTGTATAGGCAATGGCCCTCAAAAAGAAAATTTTATTATCCAAAGTGCATATCATAATAGAACAAAAATGGTTCCATCCATGTAGAGATATACTATACCTATATACTATATCCATAGAGCAAAATACGAATTTTTTTTTTAAAAAAGGGTATGAATTTACATCAATTCGCATATAAATAGGTAATGGATATGACTGAATATCTATGATTCTGTATAGATCTATGGATCTCTATGAACTGACACTTATCATAGCAGCTCATGCCATTAGTACTCCTGCGGATTCACGGAAATCCATTTATTATTAACGATAATTTTTGCCGTGGTAATATATATATATGTATATATTATATATCAATGGAAAAGGAAATTTGGTGACTAATATAAACCTCTGTTAATAATGATTTATTATGTGTAGATGCACATAATCATTTGATCATGAACTTTAAGGCGTTTGGAAACGGGTTTGGGAAGGAAATTTGAAACGTATCTTTGAAAATTATCATACAGCTCCACTTATGAAGGTTAGTCCAACAACACTGTGTAAGAAAAATACACTTTTAGTTTTTTAAAAGAATGAAGTATGTAAAATATATAAATTAAAAGTGATGGCTAATACACTATAATATTTTATATATTTTACGATCAGCCAAAGCAGTTGTAAAACGTATTACAGATTATCATCCCCACCTTTAACAATGAATTATAATCAGGATCCCTGCGGTTGCACTTGTACAAGTGTTACAATACTTCACCTAAGGTTTTTTTTTGGGATAAGGGGGAGGAGAAAAAAAATGTACATTTTATATAGTCATCATTGTAATCTACTAATACAACGTTTGACATAATAGTATGCATAGAGATCAGTTTGAAGAAGCTTATGAACAAGTTGATATTGATCGTATTGTAGCAAAGCCATCACGAGCCACTCAAGCAACGGTAAATAACTCGATAGGTTATTAAATTTGCCTGGCTTCTTCAACAAGCAGAACAGCAAGCAGTTACAAGCTTATGGATGTCTCAGCCATCGCGTTGGATTTATGCCTTTGGATATTCGATGCATGTTTCTCATTTCATGTAAATTAATGGAGCTGCTACCTGAAGTTACTCTAGAAAAAATATTGGTAAATTTTAATCTGTTTTCTTTTTCATTTGTATCTACAAGGTTTGATTTATTCATATATATTCTTTTTGTATACTCTATTCAATAGCGTCCCCCACCAATTCGTCGACACTAGAGTCAAATTTTGCAGCATAATACTTTTCTAGCACAAACCAACCTTCAGCTTGAACAAATTTGGGAATCGATATTCAACATTGGACATATTGAACCGCGAAGATGTCGTTATGCCGTCGAAGGTAAAACTATAGTCAGTTATATATTTATTATATAGTATTATTATAATGATAAACAAAAAAAGGAACAAACGAACAAACGAACAAACAGTATACTTAATAAATAAATCATCAAGGATAAGGTAATTTACCACCCCCATAGCGTGAACTCAAGATTTTCAACGGATCAATTAAGACTGATGGTATATCAATCGTGTTTCATTTCAAACGTCCAGTGTTAACGCGTCGAGGGGGTAATGTTTTTTTTTATAATATAGGGGTAATACTAGGGGGTCTCAAAGTTAAATATCTGCAAAAATATCTTGAGACAGATATCTGAAGCTGGATTTGAAACCAACCAATGAGAAAAAGGATCTACAGATATCAGCATGTTAACTTTGAGAACCCTTTTTTAGCAAATGTTTTTTTGCAAGAAAATTTAGTGAAAGGTTCTTAATAAAATAACTATTTTACATTGTCTCTTTTATATCTTTCAACTGTTTTTTTTATTACATTATCTTTTTAAATAACTATTATGGTGGTATCCGAACGAAGCAAAATTCTTGCTGCTACCAATACTTATATTATTGCAGAAGCTGTAATCAACGTTTTGTTTGATGATGATTCTGATGATGATGATGATTGTATGTCTATGATGCTCTCCGATGACGATATGGTTTCTGATGCTCTAATCAATACCAAAAAATATGAGAGTGATGACGAGGATTCATATGATGATTTTATAACATCACCTGAAACTCTGAATGCAATCATTTCGAGTTTTAGATACATGGAATCAAAGGCAGGCCGTTTAATTCCTAAATCCAATTATCTAATCGAAGTTGTGTTTTCACTTCCTGAAAAACAGTTTAAACAAGATGCTCGAATGTCATATAAAGCGTTCAAAGCCATTTATGATATGATATCACCTGATCCAGTCTTTAAAAACAATTCACGTAATCCACAAGCACCAGTTCACCATCAACTTCTAATTGCTTTGTATCGATTAGGAATGTTTGGTAATGCTGCGTCAGCTAGTCAAATTGCAGGCCGTTTTGGTGTTGGAGATGGTACTGCCGACTTGTACACATTCCGAGTAATTCGTGCAATGCTCCGATTTTATAAACACCTTGTGTATTGGCCAAAACCACATGAAAAGGAAGCAATCAAGGCAGCTAATGAAGAAATATCAGGCTTTCCTAATTGTATTGGATATATCGATGGAACGGGCATTGTGTTAGCAGAAGCACCCATCATTTGTGAAGAAGACTATTATACTCGGAAATCAGAGTACGCCTTGGCTGCAATGGTTGTTGGTGATCACAACCTTCGAATTCGTTTTATGGATGTTGGATTTGTTGGTAGTGTGCATGATACACGTGTCTGGCACAACAGCAAGCTTAGCCAAAATATAGAAGAATACTTTAAGGATGGAGAATACATTTTGGGTGATAAAGGTTATCCCGTATCCAAACAATTAATTACACCGTATAAGGAACCACACGCAAGTATTCCCAAAAATGCTGCGTTTAATTACTTTTTGTCCAAGCCTCGAGTCCGAATTGAACATACAATTGGTGTGCTTAAAGGAAGATTCCAAAGTCTTCGTGGATTGAGGATATCAATTGGAAAAGGAAAAGACCCGAAGAAGGATCAAGCTCGAGCTGCTTTTTGGATTAATACATGCGTTCTTTTGCATAATTTCTTAATTGAAGATGGTAATCCACTGGATGATTGGATGCATGATAATCAAGATGGTGGAAATACAAATGCTGAAAACAACCAAGAAGCTGCTGAAGATAATATGTTTTCTTCTGGTGATGAAAAACGAACACATCTCAAAGATATAGTACTTGAATGCAATGGGTTTTTTGAAAATTAAAATAATCGTTATTAATAAAAAAAAAAAAGACAAAAGGTTTATTTATTTCATAATTAATTATTAATTGTTGTTGTTGTTTTGTTGCTTCAGTTTTTGAAGCTCCAATTCAAGCATCAAGGAACGTTCCTTTGATTCTTGAATCATCAATTGATTCCGTTGCTCGCTTTCCTTCACCTTTGCCAAAATTTGGGCCCGAAGAAGATCATTCCTTTCTTTCTCAAGCTTCATCTTGTTGTCCATTTTTCTCTCCTCCATCTCCATTCTCATCTCACCCATACGTAAGATCGATTCACCAAGGGATGGGCCCTTCTTGGTGTATTGTCTCTTGTTGCTCTTGCTGGTGTTGGAGGGAGGAGCGCTACGTTTACGAGGATTGGTCGTTCGGGAGCTTTGACCACCAAGCTCATCACCAAAGATGCTGTCTCCAGCATCTTCTTCTTCACTGCCATCATCACAATCGTCACTCTCTCCATGGAGACGAGCAAGACCAGCCTGCAATCTTGAAGCAATTGTAGCTTCTGGTACTCCATTTTCTTCATTTTCTTCTTCGTCATTTTCACCGTTACCATCAAGGATTCGTTCGGCCTCTTGAGCAAGGTCACCTTCAGAATCAATACGGAATGGGGTATTTACCTTTGGCTTGTCATGAATGAGAGGGTATAACTCTTCGAAATATGTTTGACAGAACTTTATCTTTATAATATATTTTAATATGTAGATACAAATCAATATTAGTATAACTTCTATAATTGTAGTATTCTCTTTTTCATGAACTTAATTTGTATGTATAATGTAAACTAACCTTTAATAGATGTGATTTTAAGCTTTTCTTCATTATCGTTGATACCTTCACCAGTACTGTTTAAAAAAGTGTTGGCCGCTTGGTAGTCTTGCTCAAGACCTTTGATCTTTGTCATTACTTTTTGATGTGTAGGCTTTGGATCATCATCATTAAACTTATCTGCGATTATCTTGGCAACTTCTACCTTCTTCATGCCACCTTTTTTTCCACCTTGATAGAGTTTAAGTAATGTGTATTCTTGGTTGCGTTCGTAGTGTTGTCCAAGAATATCAATAAGTTTGAGGGTAAGTGTATGGGTCCATCTAAAGTAATGTTCGTTATTATTAGATGGAGCTGGGGTTGTAGTGCGAGAGTTGTTAGGCATTTTGTTTTTAAAAAAAGGTTGAATGGATATATGTTGTAATGGATATTATTAACAAGCGTTGTTTTATGGCAAGAATAAATTACGACCTTTTATATCTGCAGTTTTTAGTTATATACACTATCATTTGTAGTAAACACACTTCTAAAAAAATCCTTTGTTTTCTTATAAAGTAACATTATTTTTTTTTGTTTTGAAAAACTTCATTTTGAAGGATCTATTTCTAATGGTTACGATCTACATATGGAAAATGTTTTTTTTTTATTTTCTAAAATTGCAAATATCTCAAAATATTGATGGTGGGAAGGTGGATTTTCAATATCTGAAGATATCTGTGCTCCGACCAATCAGGTTCCTACCCTACAGATATTAAAAATTTAAAGATATCTGAAATTTTTCAGATATTTAACTTTGAGACCCCCTACTATGTTCTTTGAAATATTATTAACGATACATGTATTTACATACATTTATAGAATGTTTACCTAGTTCCTTCAAAGAAGTAAAATTCTTTCCTCATAATCTCAATGTTGGTAACTGACAGCGGGGAATGTACCATATTTCAAAAGAGCCACAAGGCTTGACACCAAATGTTCTTCAACAAAGAACTGTGTTTGTCGACCAAGGTAAAGACATCACTTTATTGGATGGCATATGTTAAATATGATTCAAAAAAAAAGTAAACAAATAACTAAGGTATTTTTTTATATCGTATATGCTCTAGGTATAAAAAGATCCCTTGTCACAGCAGTTGACACATTAGATCCTCTACCAGCTAAACAAGATCATGTCAATCATGTCATTGGATATACAAATCGTCAGTGCCAGTAAGTGCTTTATATAATATCTCACCATTTCTCTTATCAATGGACGAGTTTAAAATGTAATACTTTCTTGTTTTTGATGATTGTATTTTTTAGGGAGAAGTCAATGTTTAAGTAGGTTCAGCAGAAGAAAAAAAATATGCGGAGAGAATATTCTGACGTAATATCAAGGCTTCATCTAGATGAAGAAGTGATACTGGACCTCGAAGGCGTTCATACTGTGTTACAGCAATATACAGCAACTGTCTCAAACTTAAATAGTTTTAAAGAGTTCATTGTGCTTTAAGCGCTAATCATATCGAGTATGTATGATCGTATATTTGACAATATATAAGTTTGTATTATTGCAGTTATATAAATTTTTACTTGGTTAATAATAATAATAATAATAGCATCCATGAACGATGTAACTGTCTTTTTATTGACGTGACACTTTATTGAAACTTTTTTCTTCCAGGAAAAGTGCCCAAGAAGACATGGTGAATCTGCCGATTGGTCTTGATGAAAGAGCTGATATATGTTTAATATGTAGCTTATATATACATGTGATTGAATTATTTCTATATAGCAGAAACATTATTTATGTAAGAAAGATAATAATTGATATATAAATCTATTAAAAATATCCATACATATAGATTCCTTTACCATTTTTCAATAACACATCTAAGGCGAAAAGAAAAGCCCATCGTCGAGAGAGTCGTCGTTTGCGACGACCTGAACAAGGCTACAGGTGTGGAGATCACTGTATCGTGTTTTACAGGGGATGGACGCTTTGGGTCATGTATGCATGAGCATGCTCCAGACCCAGTCGAGGTAGTGTATCTTTCTAATTAGAAAATAAGACTCTGTATAAAAGTATGGTTGTATATACACTTACCACATCATTAATAAAAATAGGCTTTCTGGGATGTACTTGCTTGATGAGTGCGTCTTATGCTTGCTGACGAGTACCGATCGTCAGTAATATGCAGCTATGACGATTCAAGGACGAGGATGTTTGTTGCTGCCGAGGGTAATGTTCAGCTTTGTCAGCATAAAAAAAGTAAGATTAGGCGAGTGCGCGACGATGGACGGTGTAATGGTCGTTGACAAACATGGTGCTCGCTTGGATGAAAACGGTGACTCCTCCCATCCTACCTGTGTTTGTCCTGATTTATAAAATGCTGGTAGTATGTAACATTTCTATAGTTATAAAGTTTGTGTGCATGCTTATTTACCAAGTTTTATTATTATTATTTATATAGCTGGATTTCATCGAAATGTTTATCTAATGTTACCCCTTTTCATAAATTCTTTGTTTTCTTTAACAATAAAAAAGATTATTGTTAACATTATCATCTTTCATCTTAACACTATTTGTTACACTTGATGCATATATACTAACCCATTATTCTTTTTATTACAATATCATTGGTCAACTTTTAGTGCTTTTGGGACTTTTACAATTGCCAATTCCCTTTTCTCTTTTCTCTTTAGCTTATTAACTTTAGCAATATATCTTAACCCTTTTGTAGTTCTCACTATAGTTTAGTAGTAAATTAGTAATATATAAATAGCCCCGAATTTTATATCAATAAAGAATCAAGTTCAGGAACTCATAAGTTCAGTTTTATTATTTTTATTATCGATAACATTTCATAAAACTCTTATTTATTTATTGTTTGCTTTTGTTTATCTTTAAGTGGTTTCGGTGTAAACAAGATCGGAAGTCTGAACTCATACTTTATATTATTCACACATTTTGTTTATTTCAACTAAGATATAAATTATCTTGAGATTATTTTGCAAGACACATTTTATCGTCGTCACTTCACTTCAATCACTTCTTTTCTTTTTATTTCTTTTCTTTACGTTACAAACTTGGTATCTTGCTTGCCATAACAGTAACACTAATTAAATGCTGTGACACCTGTGATTTGCTAAGTAATTTATAATTACGTGTATTCTTTCATTTCAACGAATATCTATTTCTTCATGTACTAATAATTAAAGTTGATCTTTTATAATAGCTGTTGGATCGTGATATCAACGGATGCCGCAACATCGTTCGGATCTTTCATGCATATATTGAATCAAGATGCGACATTAACTCCCGTCCTGCTGCCTTAAGTAGGGCGAACAATTGGCGAGCATTAAATGATGAATTTGATGATGAATTTGATGAGGATGGTGAAGGGAATGGCATAGATGACGTAGAAAATCAACAACCACACTTTAATTAATTCTGGAGAGATAGGAAGCTCTTTCTAATAAAAAATTAATTGGGGTGTTAGTGCATTTTTTATTTGTTAACTTTTTATATAGAAGAGAACAACAGGGCATTGATACTAACTTTTTTTTTTATTATCATTCTGTATGACGTATCTTTTCCCGATAAATAAAAGTACCCACAAAAACCATGGCAGTAAACAGTAGGCACGATAATACACTTAACGTCGTTGTGGTGAAAAAAACAGGCTGCGCACAGAGAAAAAAATGTTTCCACTTTTTTTCCATATGCATGAAACCGTTAAAATAAATAATCAAGCCTATAACCATCTTGATACTGTTTTCAAATAACACTTTAGGTAAACTCTACTGGAATAATCAATTGCTCCTGGATTTTTCTTCCTTATGTTGACATGCGATTGAGTCGTTACATACTCTTTTGAGTGGAAGATGAACTTGTTTTCATACTACTGTTATCGCAATTAATACATATCCGTCGAAATATTTTGAATATATACCGTTTCAGTTACAAATACAGTATAATATGATGTACATCCCACCAAAAAAAAAAACATCCATTAAATATATTATTGTATTACCATTGCTATTATCTTCTGACCATTCTTGATACAACAGTTGAGTATTGTTTTCAATTGCATTAATTATAAATCTTGGTCTCCTTTCTATACCCTCCCCGGGATCCAGGAATATGTTACTATTAATTAGCAATTATATGAAGAAAAATCGTCGGGATATTTTTCTTTATCATAATATACAGTACTTCTGGATACATGATTTTGAAAAAGATATATGAATAGATGTTTCATAAGCGCATCGACCAAAGCAGGAAATAGGCCCTTGTCAATCTACAGTATCTATAATTTTGAACAATAATGAATAACAGTTACCTCCTACATGAATTATCAGTACCAATAAATAAGATATTACGAACCTTGAAGCTGTAAATGAAAGCTTGTGAAAATTATTATTACGCACGAAATAAATACAAGCTTAAATTTTTTAGGTTTATTGATGTTGGTATTCATCTGTGCCTCAATTCGATGCGAAAAAATCGGGATAGTATCTCCTTTAACTACTAAGAGCCAATCTGCGATAATAATGTAATAAAGCGTTATTAGGGTCTATTAGAACCTAGCTCTTGTTCCTATTGATGAAGAGATACGAACAAACTATTTTGGATAACAACTTTTTGAAAACTGAAATCAGCCGCAATTTTTTGGAGGACATATCTATTTTCATTTGGTATAACATGAAAATGTCTGCTTGAACACTCACCATAGTATGTTCAACCGTTTTCTCTACACTCTCAGTTCCTTTCCTCTGTAATTTATACAGAGGCTGGAATGGCCTGTATATGCCTCTGGAGGGCTCAGAAGGCCAGAAATATAAAACCCTGAATTTGGAAGGCAGGTAGATTTGTTAATATTTTGGAAGACTAGAATTGTTTTAGAAATACTCCAAGAAGGTCAGAAGTGTATATAATCTTTCTTCATTTTTTTTTTTTGAAGACTACTTTTAATTGTGGTTTAAGGTGATAATATAATAGGTTAGTATTAACGGAACACCATTTTTTTTTTATATATTTCTATGCTCATATTATAATAAAGCGCACTTATTTTCAGCTCTTTCTTATACAGGAAAATGAGAAAAGTAGTAAAGGAAGTACGTGCGAAATAGAGCCACAGGAAAATAATGGCTAGCTAATCTACATTAAAACCCTCCACAACATTTCCGGCCTTTTTGACCTTTCTAAGATATTAGAAATGTTTACATTATATTTATAGGCTTTACAAATTGCAAAAATATTAAAGAAGTATTTTATTACTTTTGAAAACATACGAAATGTACATCAATTTTTCTGACGTTCTAAAGGTTAAAATATAAGGTAAAGGCCAGGAATATCAGAAAGCCTTTGGGACCTATATTTATTTTCCTGATGTTAGGAAATGAGAATGGGAAATTGGCTTACAGAATATATACTGCTCGTTTGCTTATAGAAAGGTTTTCGTAGTAAATGTTTTGATCGAATTATATCCGAATAAAAAAATTCTACTAATCTAAGCAGCCATTATATAACGTATATACACAAGTATTATTTGACCGTATGCCTCATCATGCACAAAAATATACACTTATATATAAATATTACATCGAAAGATGATTGTTTCTACCAAAATATTCATACACTAATCTTACAGAAGTATTTACTTCAGACAACAAGGTACGTTTATTGCAAGTGAATTCGTATGTTTTGTTAAATAGCTAGCGGACAGACACTCCAAAAAAAAGGTTTGCATGAGTGTCATGTTTGCTGCTAACTTTTGTTAAATACGTTAAACTACGTAATGGACAATAATAAAAAAAATTGGTGACCATGCCTACCGATTTCATCCAGATTTAAGAGATCTGCTTATCCTCATCATAGAGATGAGATCATTATTTCCGGAGATTGGGAATTGTTGCTTAGTTTCTTCCGTTAGGTAGTTTATGTATGTCTTGTGTTAATGAAGTTTATTTTCAAGAACAGGTAACATACGAGATTTACATCTAGTTTCATTATAGATATTGTCTCCCAAACCAACGTTTGCTGCACTAGTAATAACTCAAGCATATCGGTTTTTATGTGTATCTGCAGCGTGAGCCAGTTTTCTTAACTCAGTATCATTAAAGCTACGGATTGAATAATAAAGAAAACAGAGAAGAATAAACTGCTCTCCCTTTAATTGTTATTTCTGTAGTAATAAAATAATATAAAAACATTACACTTGTTCATGAATGTGTTTGTGTTCATAACTATAGTATACAACAAAGAATCCATTTTCAAGGTCATCGTTTGCTAACATCGTACTTAATTAAAAAAATTCAGAACGATGGAAAAATGTGCTTTTTTATAGAAATAAATGACAGATAAGGAAGAAGGCAGAGTGAATAGTGTGTATTTGGTATACATTTGTATATTTAATAAATACTTGAATATTATGGTATATTTTCTTTTACTTTATTTTTCAAAAAAAAAAAAGATTTTCTTTTCATTCTTCCGGATATTGAAGTAGTTCAGCCACTGTGATACTCTTATCTAAATTGCTATCCATAAGAGCATCCATATATCTAGTCAAGCAGCTCATCCCATCCGAATAATCTACAGAAATAATTCATTTAATTATAATATATATATATATATATATATATATGTAAAAATATACTTCTGGCCAACTCATCATGGTGTATGCTCAAACAAAGGGCACTTTCTCTCATACCCAGGGTTGTTCTATTTTTTTTTCTTTTTTTTGCTTACCTAGTGTCTTTGCTGGATCACAATAGCATCGACTTGCAAGCGTTTCCGATTTTGGACAGTGCTCATACACTGAATGTCTATAACCAATATCATGAAAATAATGAAATTCGTCTTTATGGAGATACAATGCTGCAAAAATAGAATGTACTGGTGCGTCACCCCATCGTTCGTAAAAGAATCCACCTTTTACATCAAGGTACCCAAAAAAAGTTTGATATGCATCTGTCCTCCATAAGTCTGACCTTGCGATTTCAAAGTTGGTCCAGAAATGACATTGATTGTAATTTTCACCAGTATGATCTGTGATAAACCGATACAATGTATCTTTGACTGGCCGATTAAAATAAACCCGTTTTCCTTCCGCAGTAGCTGATACATAATCTCGAACAACGTGCCATAGTGAAGGATCGGTACCAGCGTTTTCTACAAAGGAAATCGTAAATCCTATAAATAACCACATTTGTTTGTATCAAATGTATTAGTCTGTTTACATTATATTGTGTACTATTCTATGTTGTTTTTTTACCATATTTCTTGTTATTTTGTTTCATATATAAGAATGGATCATAATCTATATCACAATAATAGCGGACATTAGGTTCGACACGCCAGTAATATTCCCAATTAAGTTCTAAAAAAAGTGGATGACGCCAAAAAAACCCACTGAAAACATGTACTGACTTAATGAAATAGACATTTATATATATATATATTTTAGTTTTATCATGTATAATACCTTTGGAAGCGACACATATGTCGATAGCTTTCACTTGTCCCGTAAGGAACTCCACTCATCAGTTCTCGCCTTTCTGCAGCAAGTGTCTGATTGATCCAAGATGGATAAGACCACATGGACTCATCTACAAACCCGTAGTGAGTCTTCCCATTTGTTATTGCTGTTGTTCTTTCCTTGAATTCTTCCGTGAATGGTTCCTCATTCAAAAAGAGCCAAGGATAATCAAAATTTTTGTTAAATCGCTGCTCTATGTTTTGTATTGTTGGTCCAAATATTTAGTTTATCTTTTTAGCATTTCGCTCTTTTCCTCCACCGCCACATAAATTAACTTGAATTGATTTACAAAAAAAAAAAAAAAGACGTGTATATAATAGAGAGTAGCTACCAATTCATAAATATTTACCAACATCATACATAGATTGAATCATTTGAACTAATTCTGAATTTCGAACAAGCACAACGAACCCTGCATTTGCACGTGTTGTGCGGTTATCCGCTGGTGGAAGGTCAACAGAAAGCTGGTTTGGGTTATGAGGTGGTCCAGTAGTCCAAACACGACTATTGCTGTTTTCGTCTGTTTGCTCCGCTTGTGGTCGATACCATGATGATATGATGTTTGGACGATAAATAGCACACCAAATCAATCCAAGTATGTGAATGAAAAACAAAATCTGTACGTAGAAACAAGGTGTCTTACGTGATATAGATATCATATTTTTTAAAGATAAAAGGCAAAAAAAAAAAGAAAGACGCGTTCCTTTTGTTGAATAGCACAATGTGGTATGATATTCTAAAGAAAGGTATTTTAAGGGTGTTTGAGGGGTATTTTAGGGTATGTTAATATTTTAAAACAAATATTTTGTTTCTGACTAGATGAATTATTTTATTGAAAAACTCTGTGAATATGAGTGTACTTAGCTATGCACGGTTCAATTGTATACCCTCTCTCCTTCCTTTCCCCACTCCTGTTTTTTAATACATTTTTTGTCCTCGTACCCGTACCGATATATACATATTATTATATATCATTATCAACATTACATATATCATATCTATTATTTTTTTTTGTAAAGGCCCTTTATTTCGTTCTTCCTATACATTAGCTTCTTTTTACCCATCTGACAGATTGTTCACTGCCCAGCCTTTATATATAACATCAGTACATCATGCTACGTTCACATAAATCCAACTCTCGATATCTTCGGGAATCTTATCCACGACGAATACTACGATGAACTTTGATCACCATTATTTCACCTACTTTTGCAGTTATAATCGCTTTATTTATTAATCACGCGTGATCCTGGTTATTTCATCGAACCTTAGATGATAGCAATCGTAACCTAAATAACGACAATAAAAACAGGCAGTATAATACACTAAAGCCGCAACTCGAACATGGCATGGTAAATCATTTGTTTGATGATCAAATACACGATTTACACGATACAGGTAACTTGGATTGACGATAACACATGGCACCATTTACCTGTCAAAGGATTATATTATATATGTTTCTGCGCAACAAAGATCTTCAAATAGCCAGAAGAATCATACAAAGCGCTGACGATCGGTTCAATCGAAATGCTGGATACCTATGAATCATAATGAGCAAACAATACTTGAGCCCAACATTTCAGAAGCACCTTACCAAAGTAACGAATGTAACTGTGTTTTTTGGAAATTAAGTTCCTGGTGGAGTGTCTCCGCTTCATTTTGGTTCAAAGTATTTTGTAGCAGGACATGGCACTTTCCATTGTAAATTTTAGGGGTTCTCGCTATTATTACATTATGTTACTTCGATAATTACATATAAGTAATAATAACATTTATATTATTTTTGGTATTATATAGATATAATTCTGGTTTTTTTTTTATTGAAAACTGCAGATTATAGCTGGCGGGTAGAAGCGGGTGCCTATTGTAGCTATGACATGAAAAGTCCATATTTTAAGAGTGAAGAATCTTAACAGGGCCTCAGGATTTGTCATGACAAGTCATGAAGGAAACGATGTAATACCAAACTTATGGCTTGTTACATCCCAGTTCATTAAACAGTTCTCGGAATATATCCAATCTCGGGATAAAACCATTATGTCTTAGTTATTTGAGAATATGAATTCAATCGTCCCCGTATTTGGTCAAACTATCTCGTTGTGTATTTGGCATTCTTAATACCTCAGAAATATCAAATGTACTTTACATTTTTAGATTACTCTGGTGAGTTTGTTTATGAAAGGGATGTAATTATCTAAACCTGCTATAAAAGTGTTGGGTACTGGAACAGAAATGGTATCAAGAGGTTATCTAAATTATATATACACATATTCATATATAGCACGCCATTCTTATTACGTATAAAACTGGAGCGATGGAGCAAAAATTACATTGGCAACTTCCATGTTTTTAAAACGTGAACAACTTCATTTTTTTTATGATGTAGGTTTTGAATATCGACTTGGTGTGCATTGCCCATTCACTTTAACAGGTTATTACCCACGTTATTATTGTGTTTTGGAGTCAAATTCAGGTACAATTCTATCCGAAAAAAAAAAGAAATCTATAGAATACTGAGCAAAAACATCAATACTAAAAACAGAATATTGTGTTCTTTGGACTAGATTTCAATAACGACAGCTGCACGATAGTCATGCTGCATTATGCTGACAAGGATATTATTCACGCCAAAGCACAATTTTCACTCAATCATTTAGTGATTGACAGTCGAGCTGAGCCTCTATAACACCGAATTTAGACACATTTGTTAATTAAAAAAAAAAGAATCACTTTGACATTCTTGATATTTTTTATGCATTTGCATAAAACCAGATACACGAAGTATTTATAAACAACAAAGTACCCCTTTATTTATCTAACTTTTTGAAGCATTTTCCTTTCTTCAATTATAACTGGGCATTAATAAATAATATAATAAATAATTTTAGGTATCAACAAAAAGAACGAATACCATATTCTTCATCCTTTTTCCCTTTCTTCATTATTTTTTTTTAAAAAAAAGATATATTGCTATCTCTTCTATTACATAATGTTTCATCCAGCACGGCAATGTATGTCACGTTGGACAATCCGCTTCATTTTTCTTACAATAGCTGTTTCTGTAATGACATGGTTATGGCTTTCACATAATGGAAATAATATTAGTTGTCTCTCGTCGCGAGAGTGTTACGAAACACTTATTAATTCAGCAAAACGCATTACCAGCAACTCACATCCAGATGCACACATTGTCTTGAAAGAACAACAACATTCGGATCCGCCTTCAGTAGCACCTACTATTAATGAATCCATTCTTCCTCGTGTCAAAGGGGCTTTTGTCGCTTTGGCACGTAATCGAGAAGTTCATGCTATGAGATCTTCCATGCGGTATTTGGAAGATCGGTTTAATCACAAATACAATTATCCATGGATTTTTCTCAACGAGGAACCGTTTACGGAAGAATTTAAAAACTTGACACGGTCCATGACAAAGGCAGAAACGCTTTATGGGCAAGTACCTGTAGATCATTGGAGTTATCCTGACTGGGTCAATCAGACTTTAGCAAAAGAATGTAGACAGAGCATGATTGAGAAAGAGATTGTCTACGGCGGGAGTGAAAGTTATCGTCACATGTGTCGGTTTCAATCCGGTTTCTTTGTCTTACATCCATTATTAGATGGGTTAGATTATTACTGGTAAAATAAAAAAAAAAGAATAGTGGATAAGAGAGTGTGATGAATTGAAAAAAAATAAGTAACACAAAAGCTTTTGGTGATACTGGTAGGCGAGTTGAGCCTGGTGTGAAGTTTTCTTGTGATATTGAATATGATCCTTTTCGTGTAATGCAAGAACGCGACTTGAAGTATGGTAAGTCAATGGAAAGAGAAGAAGAAGTGTAAGAAATAGAAAAAATCATGCTGAATATTTCCCATCTGATATATATACAGGTTTCACGATTGCATTGAAGGAATTCTACGAAACAATTCCAACACTATGGGATACAACGTTAGATTTTGTGCGTCGATACTCAAATTATATATATCCAAAGTCAAATTCAGATAGTCTATTTCAAGTCATTACAAATGATAATGGTTTGAGCTATAATTTGTGTCATTTTTGGAGTAACTTCGAGGTAAAATGATGTAGCTCTGTTTATTGTTTTTAATGAAGAAAGAAGTGAACTTTGGGTTAACAAAATGTATCCGCTATAAAGATCGGATCAGTTTCCTTCTTACGATCAGAAAGATATCAAGCTTATTTCCGCCATTTAGACGCAGCTGGAGGTTTCTTTTATGAAAGGTAATGTATTATCTGTAGTACCTGCATGAATCTATATAATATGTGTATTAATGGTACTGACAATTATTTATAATAGATGGGGAGATGCACCTGTTCATTCGATTGCTGTCGCTTTAATGCTTAGCTCGAAGGAAGTCCATTGGTTCTATGATATTGGATACAAACATGACAATTTTGAACATTGCCCTACAGAGCCTGATTGGCTTGTTCATGGCAAGTGTTACTGTGATCCATTGACTTCGTTTGGTAAGCATATAAATAGTTTTTCTTTGCAAATATTATAAATATATCTACTAATGTTCTACTTCCTTTATCAATATCCCCAGATTATGTGCCTGGAAGTTGTATTACAAAATATTTGCAAGTGACAAACACAACTGTAAATGATTATATTATCACACCAGCAGAAGAATAAATAGCTTTCTCCTTTTATATATAACAGATTACACGAAAAATGAATAGATTTTATGGAAATATATAATGGAGCTGTATATTAAAAAATGATATTGAAAATACATAAAGATGAAAATAGACATAGTAATACTTCTAAATGGTGAATTAGGAATGTCTTTGGTGGAATGGAAACTTGGTGTTTATTCCTACGATCCAAGCTACAATGTTTTGATATTAATTAAAAGTATCACAGTTTGATACGTGGGATAGTAAGCTGGGTATAATAAGAAATAATTGAACTATATTGTTTATATAATTATAAATATACTACTTGAGCATATGGGTATCTTTTTTCCTTCAAAGATGAATTTGATGATATTTGACATATTCTTATAAATGGAAATGAAGCAACGTAAGGATATTCTCGCTACCTTGCTTGTTGCGTAGTAATTAATTATAGCCGTGTAATATTATTCTGGTCGATAACTAACTCAGTTTTACTTTTATATATATATGTCATGGAGGACACTGTTGGGAGATAATATTAAACTGGTGAGTAAAAGGTTTCAAAGGGTTGCGAACTTGTTATTGGAACAGATCCACTTTACTTTTCCCAGATTTGGCACAGCATAGTCCGGTCATTATTTGTAAAGCCACTTCTCTTCTCCGTCTGGCGTTTTGTACACCTGTCCCCCAAACACCCAACTGGTTTGCTCCTTTCCTCACTTTGGTTGACCTCACATCATGTCCTCGACGCATCCTACTCAGTTCTCTTGTAATATAATAAAACAATTATCAATACTTTATTTGTTTTATTTTGGAAGCTGACGTTCCTTTTTTTTTTTTTCAAAATCATATATAAAAACAGATCGATCGCAGAAAGAACTGACAGTTTGGTCTGGTTATCCCGATTATAAGCCCATCAAAGGATTTGAAAAGTAAGACATTGGTAACAAGATGATACTTACATCAAACGGATTCATGCTGATATCGTGAGCTGTTTTTTAATTATGTTCTAGACCAGAAACAACCACTCGAACATTTCAATATAGCAAATATGGCCACACCTATGCCTATGCTACAAATGAAAGGTATGGGAGGGAGAAAGAGTAAAAAAGGAAGTATTCACATCAAGAGACTTGAGGCAGTAACATGAATATATTTTGAATAGTGTGAAAGTGTTTGATGCCGCCACATTAGCTCAACGTTGTGAGATCAAACAAGCCAATGTCGTAGACTTGTGGTTTTCTCCACAGGGTAGTTACCTTGCTACTTGGCAACGACCTAGTAAGTTTATTATTATTATTACTGATATAATGAAATAAAAACATTCTATTTAACAATAACAAAAAAAATTGGCATTTATAGCCAAGTTAGAAGATGGTTCTGGTAGTCGTAACTTGCTGATTTGGGATGCTATCAAGGGCGAGCAAATTGCTGAATTTTCACAAAAGCAATTGAATAACTGGAATTTCCAATGGACGGACGACGAGAAATATTGTGCTCGTATGGTGACTGGTGAAGTTCAATTCTGGGAGAGTAAAAATGCAGGCAAAGCAGTATGGGCACGACTTAAATTAGAAGGTGTTGCCAAGTTTTCATTGAGTCCTGGTAAAGCACCTGCAGTAGCAGTGTTTATTCCTGAACGTAAAGGCGCCCCTGCTATTGTTCGAATGTATAGCATTCCTAATTTCAACCAAGCCCTTTCCAACAAGACATTTTACAAAGCCGATAGTGTTCAAATGTTTTGGAATGATTTGGGTACCAATTTGCTTGTGTTGACCCAGACAGATGTGGATAAAACTGGCAAGTCATACTATGGTGAAACGAATTTGTATTATTTGGCCGTAGCTGGCAATTTTGATTGCCGTGTTCCTCTTGATAAGGAAGGTGCTGTACATGATGTGACATGGGGCCCTGATTCTAAGGAATTCGTGGTTGTTTATGGATGTAAGCTTATTCGAATTGTATCAATACAAAAAAAATATAGACATGTTGAATACGTCATGGATATATAAATGAATACCATTCTTACTAAACATACACACACACACACACACACACACACACAAAAGCGATGCCTGCCAAGACAACCTTGTTTGATCATCGTGCCAATGCTATCTTTTCCTTTGGTATTGATCCACGTAACTTTGTTCGATATAATCCACAAGGTGCTATTATTGCTGTAGCTGGTTTTGGTAATTTGAACGGTACAATTGATCTTTGGGACCGAAAAACATTGAAAAAGATCAATACTTTCAATGCACCTAATGCATCACACTGTGAATGGTCACCCTGTGGACGATTCCTTATGACAGCCACTCTTACTCCTCGATTGAGGGTTGACAATGGATTCAAAATGTGGCATCATAGTGGTAGCTTGATCTATGAAGAGAATGTGGATGAACTGTTCCAAGTAGGCTGGCGACCACAATCAGTAAAGGAGTTCCCAACAATGCGCACTCCTTCACCTCCTCCAAGACCTATCAAGGTTAATGCAACTAATAAGACAGCAAGTGTTTCTCCTAAACCTGCTGGTGCATATCGCCCACCTCATTTACGTGGTACCAATACTGGTACAACCACCTTGTCACAGGTATTTTATTTTGTAAAACTCATGATTCATTATGTTCATATATTAACTCTTTTTATTTGTTGATTATTGTATAAATATAGCGTGAAGCAGCTTTGAGTGGACGTGGCCCTCCTGTTACTGGGCAGCGTAAAGTACCTGGTGCACCTACTGGTAAGTGATGATGCATTTTTTTATGTAGTTTTTTTTTTTTTTGACTCATTGTGTAAAACGATTATATATATCTATATATGTATATATATTTGACAGGTAAAAACAAAGCTAATAATTCAGCAGCTAATGGAGGCCTTACCAAATGTAAGTTGTTGTACAAGAAATTACTGAAGATTGGGAGGACAAGTGAGAAAGAAAATGACCGATCTAGAGTAATGGTTACTAACGTTATAAAATGATAGCAACGGTTGATAACTTGACACCTGAAGAAAAGCAGAAGAAACTTAGAAACTTAGAAAAGAAACTTCGACAAATTTCAGAAATTCGTGATAAACAAAGTCGAGGGCAAAAGCTGGATGCTGCACAGGTAAAATATAATGTACAATAATTTCTAAATTTTTATCAACTGATGAAATGATATTAACCTATATATTTATATTCAACACTATTAGCTTCAAAAATTATCTACTGAAGCAAGTGTAATGCGAGAGATTGCTGCAATTCGTGAGCAACTTTAAAGATGAATGGAAAAAACATCCATTTATATTTGTATAAAGAAAAAAAAAGAAGAAAATAATTGTCGTATATAGATTTATTAAGGTTTTTCTATCTCTTTCTCAATTTCTTTTTAAATATAAATTTAAATGTTGCATTTCTTTTTTTTTTTTTTGATTATGTTCGCATTATTGTTATTATTGTTATTGTAGTTATTATGAACGATTATAAGATATAAATGTTTGCTGTTATTAGTATTACATGTGTGTATAATTTATATATTGTGTATGAGAGAGAGTATGTAAGTATATATATATACTTGCAGTAAATTACATATACGAAATATTGATGGATGGAAATAAAGGAAAATGTGCGATTGGGACAGGGGATAATAAAGAATAAGTATAAAAGATACGTTGATTATTATATACAAAACAAACAAAAAAAATCATAGAAATCTCTCTCTTTTTTTCCGTTTTCTTGAAGTATAAGGCGCAGTGGGAAAAGTTATTCAAATTCATGAGAAAAAAAATATAAAATAAGAAAACGGGAAAAAGGAAAAAAAAACCAGAAGAAAAATAAAACAAAAAGCAAAGAGAAACAAAAAAAAGAGGAATTAAGTCGTTTGCACTAAATAAGTAAAAGATGGATTGAATAAGATTGGGGGATGGATATGCCTTGGGTATTTAACGTCATTTACATGACACGATGGTTGGCTTGTGCAACGTTGGATGACGAAAACTTGTACCTGCAGAAAAATAATCAGTGTTAGTTTAAAATCCATAAAGGTCATATAAATGGGTAAGAAGGATAAATCTATTTACCTCCAATTTTTCATATCTTGTAATGATGGTGGATCAACAATCATAGCACAATCCGATGGTACGATGTCCTGCATCTTGACTGGAGAAGAACTATCAGTATGTTTTTGTTGTTGTTGTTGTTGTTGCTGAAGACTGTGTAGATACATGTGAGGTGAATTTGGAAGAGTATCGTTGAAACCAGTCAAGATACATGGTGATGTAGATGTTGTAGGAACACATGAAAAAAATTGATTCAATAAACGTATACCACCATCATCCTCTTCTCCTTCTTCCATTGGTTGATATTGTTGAGGTTGCTGTGGTTGTTGTTGTTCATGAGATTGCATATCATGCTCCGCCAAAAACTCATGTAAACAAGCCGTCAAGTCATTTGGTAAACCTTGATAGTTATGACTATTGGAACCCAACACACGAATAATACGATGGATCATGGATTTCGCATGATGCCGACATTCTTCATCTTTTGTTAATGCATTACGACAATAAATGGTGGATGCTTGATAAATACAGTTGATAAATTGTTGACATACACACCATCCATACCGTTCAGAAATCAATTCAGCAAGAACAACTACACGATTGGCAGCATCTGTACAAATGGCGCGTGATCGATCTGTCCGTTGTTGTGGTAAAGAGGATTGGGAGGATGATGAAGGTGATTGTGGACTCATGGGTGAATCAAGAGGTGGGGTAGAAGGTGAAAAAGCTCGGGTATTGGATAAAAATGTCTTGTGAAGCAAAATCCATTGTGTTTGATATTGTAGCATGAGTAATAGCGCAGATTGTGTTTGTAACATTTCTGGTGGCATTGGATGACGTTGTTCACGCGAAGGTGAAAAGCTGTTTGGTGTTTGAGCTGTTCCAACACTACCACCTGCTGCCATAGCAGGAGAAGAAGGTGAGGAAGAGGATGGCGGTTTTGGTTGTGGATCTACACGATAATATTCTGGAAGACGATCAAACCATTGCGCCAGCGCAATCTCAATCCCTTGAACTCGTTTGGCCCAACGCAATGGTAACTCGCCCATATGTTGTTTTCTCTGATGCTGTTGTAAATATTGTTCATAGTCACGTAATATTAATCGGGTCCGTTTACCGATCCTTGCCAATTCCAGAACATGCACAAAATACGTTTCCTTGACAACCATGTTTTCGTTACAACCCGCTTCCCCGTTTCTATGCAACACTTTGTTCAATTCAACAATTTCGTAAAAATCTATGTCGCAATCGCTGTCCATGATGAGATCTGGACAACCCGAATAAATAGACGTCGTCACATCGTTGTAGTAGAGCACCATGTAGAGCTTGAGGTATTGTTTACGTAAAATGCGATCGTGTGGTAATTTACTACGTTGATGCATGCCCATTTCTAGCATCATGCGAAATGCTAAACTTATATAGATACGAGCTTGGGAATGTCGTTTGCAGACCATACAAAATAATGTCAGGTTCATCAAAGTTTCCAGCGTGGCACAGTCTGGAGAATCGAAAAATTCCATCAATGATTCACGAGCACGGTCATAATAATAATAAGCAATATCCAAAGCGTTGTTACATGCATTGTTGTCATGACGGATAACATGTAAAAATACAATGGCCAGACCAGAATCGATGCACACCTGGTTCCGTTTTGGATCGCCTGACCTGTCCCAAAATGAATACCAGTCGCATGTGAACTTGGGGTGCAAACAATCCCAAAAGACTTGACCAATGTAATTTAGTACAGACGGCGAAACATCTTCTGTCAGTCGGCTCAAGTTCATTTCACAGTGTTTGTAGTTTTCTAAACATGTTTGTGGTCGTCTACCAATAGCAATGTGCCAATATTCTGTTGCTGGATCCGTTTCCAAGGGATCAACCCATACCGAAACACTGCTGGATGAAGATGAGGCGGATGCTATTTCGTCACTATCATTATTATTATTGTTATTATGATGATGATCGTCGTTTTCAATATCAATCTCGTTTTCACTATTACTGGAAGATGCAGAGGAAGAGGATCGTGGTTCTTCAGCAAGTACTTTAATTTTACGTACGGCTTCCACGAGTTGTTCGATCGAAGTAATATTCGTCTCTAATCGTAGTGAGTTACCAGGTTGAAACGAAAGACTCCATTGCATAGATTGATCTTCCACCGTTTGTGTTCCTGCTGATGATGGGTCATTTATCGCTGAGGATGTTGTACCTGTCGTTGTCGTTGTAGCCGTACCTACTCCTCCTTTTTCTGTCGTCCATGGTAATGACTGAAACAGCTGGGGTGCAATTTGAGATGCCGATGTGGTAGTCGTTACAATATGTTGTGGCTGTGGAGCGAAGAGTTGTTGCTGTTGCTTTTGTTGTTGCTTTTGTTGTTGAAGTTGTTGTTGTTGCTGTTGTTGCTCTTCGGTCTTCTTTTTCTCCAAAGCCATTTCTTTCCTTCGTTTATCAAACTGTTGTGAAGCTTTATCCAGTTCTTTTGTCATCCGTGCAAGCACAGGTGTAGTTTTTTCGATCCATGATTCGATTTCATAAAAGGTAATTTGTAAAGACTCTAAATCATCCTGTTGTGATTTTTTTTCCTTGGCAGCTGAGCGTGCTTCTGCTGCTGTTGTCGTTGTCGTTGTTGCTGTTGATGATGATGCATTTTTATTATGTTTGGATCGTTTATTGGAAGATCGAAGACTTGGCGCATCGTTATGTTTTGTGGATGTCTTCATTACCCACACACTTTTAAAAGAATATATTTATAAATTATTTAAAATACGTTATATAAATATAAAAATGCACCTCAACCAGCTTTTTTTTTTTTTTCTTTTTGTATGGAAGTGACGATATATATTTTTTAATATAAAAAGGCTTCTTTTAATAATAATAATAATATAGAGAGAAAGAAAGAAAAAGGGAAATAAAAAAAGGGACAAATATGCAAGTATGCAACCAAGTATATGTGTGTACGTGTATATGGGTTATTATGTGGAGAAGTAAAAATAAAAAGAGAAAAGAAAAAGAGGGAAAGTATGTTCAACAACCACATAAAAAAACCCGGCGGTTATAGGAACTGGTTTCTAATTTTGGTTTTTTTAGGTTACCTACAAAAAAAAACAACAATCGATAGGATGAGGATGGTGTTGTTGCCATTGAAAAACAACTTCTTTTAGTTGCATATTTATATTTTACTCAATAATCAAGTCTTTTTTTTAACTTGTCATTGTTTTATTTTATTCAGCCAAGTAACTACTTCATATGTTTTATATCTATCTATCTATCTATCTATCTATCTACCTGTATCTACTTTATATATAGAATCAAAAAGAATGTATTCGGCCCATGGTTTTGCCTTCATATTTGGTTAGAATCGGAGAATGACCAGCAAAAAAAACACTTTTGGATGGTTGTCATTGGTCAAAAACACTTACATACAGATACACACATTACGCACACAGGCAACATAATATTGGATCGATCTGAAAAAACATAAACTTAAATATTCTTGGTACACCAGATGCAAGCGTAACGTGGCATAAAAACCAAACAACTTGCACATAAACACATCTTCTCCGCTTAAAACTGGTACAAACTTTACAAAGATGTTAACAATTTCCTTATCGTTCCATATTACCATATAAACATGTCTATCCACTTAAGTATTTTCAATACATCTTTGCTTTCCGACACTTCTTTTTCTCTTTGTACTTTCTTTCAAACTTTGGAATCCATCTCCAAATCTATCTATTTCATTTTTCATATGTATAAAACTCTACCAAAGAAAAATTCAACCTGGAGGGTAAAAGATGTACCGTGGACTTTCTTTTCAAGAATAGTACTGGGAATGAAATACCTTATAGAGATGACTAATAGTACATCGTGAAGCTTTTTATTATTATTTATTGTTGGTAGTATTAATATTATCATGGGGTTCTTCTAAGAGATCTTTTTTATCAGTTATAAATCATAGTCTAATGATTATTTATCCGGATTATATAACAAAAATTAATAAGTATCCAAGTTTATGCTTCTGATTGTATTATAGTGAAGATGGTACGATTACCTTTTTATTTTACTACAAATGGAATAATTCTCTCACGGAAAACTACTGAAAGACCTGGACTCGCACACCTTTTTAAGGTAAAACACCGTGTTACCTAATTTCCCAAAAGATATCTAATGTATATTTATATGATAAAACCAATTTCTTCAGATCAAAAATAGTCGTTTTTCTTTATGCTTTTAAGTGATATTACAATTTTTTTTTAAAAAATTTTAGGTGGTTTAGATGAAATATATTTGTTTTGTTACTTTAATTAGAGAATATCAACGAATAAACTCTATATACAAGAAGAACATTGGCTTTTATTTAAATGTGTGTGTCTTGAAATTTTGTATAAATAAAAGAAATGCTCATATGCTTCATGTATCATCTGTATCTTATAAAAAGAAATGATTATACCCTCAGGGAAAGAGAAGGAAACTGATGGGAGTGAGCAAAATATACAACAAATGAATGAAAAATCAAGGAAATAGGAATAAAAATATATAAATCAAGAATTATATCTTCATTTTTTTCCATGACCTGTTTTTATAAACTATACATGCATTTATATATTTTTACATTATTTAAAAAGAAATTGTTAAACGTTTGACAGTGCCTGTGCGTGGGAAATGAAATGATCAATACTTCCAGCCTTGCATAATTATCTATTACCCGGAGAGGTCAAACATCAATTTGACGGTATAACTTGATATATATTTGTTTTTGTGTCAATTGATTTTCTAAGATCATCACCCAATATACAATGTGAGAATAAACATTGAGGAAAAAAAAAAAACTTATATAGAGTATCTTGGAGTACTCAAATTAATCACAGTATATCGGCAATCAACTTATCAGTAAATATATCAAACTAAAATTAATGATTTCATTGGAAAAGATGCTATACATAATGTGTTATAAGGAAGGAATGCCCACGAACCATCCATTGTACGTAAATTTCAGTGCTTATATGAACTCTACATACTACCCATCGATATATGATCATCGATATAAACTCTAATAAATAATTCTATGTAACATTATATAGGCTCTAGTATCATCTACTAATCCAAGCGTAAAAGTCCGTTATAGTGCATTAAAGATAGGTAATGAAATGAATCGTGGTGTTATTCATCAAAATTAGAGTTGTTGTTGATAACATGAATTGCTATTATACATACATACATACATATATATATATATCGAAATACAGCTTAAGTATAACAAATTCTTGCCCATATGTAACGCTATGAAATATTTTCACTGGAATCAAATTACCAAATGTTATATCTTCTTTTGAGATTGGCCGTAATAATTATAGTATTGATATATACGTGTAATACATAACATTTTCTTTGCTCTACCAGCTCAATTCGAGATATATGCATAAAAATAAAGGAGGTAAATTTACAAAAGTTCACTTATAAAATCCATTCTATATCCATAAAAAGAATTTCAAGCTACAGGGAAAATAGTGATAGTCAAAGCGCTGTCGTGTCAAAATGTTTCAAGCGTACTTATTACTATATATTTGAGTAATTTCACATGAAATCTAATCAAGTATACGAGTGAATATTTTGAAAACTTTATTGATATCCAGTATGCAAAGATACTGCTGTTTTAGTATCTTAAATTGAAGCACGTATTATCCTTTTTATTAGCATATACAACTAGTATATAATAATATGAAGATTATTGTTAAAAAAAAGCATCCAAGAACAATTATAAATTATCGATAAATGCCAGTTTATAGTTAAACCACAAAATGGACCATATGGAATTGATATTTCCAGAAGAAGAGCATCTTAATCAAGTATTATTTGATCCAGCATCTAGCGGTGAATTTCTTGTTGCTCAAAAAAAAAAGTAAAGATGCTTTTTATTTTGTTGATATAGTACGTGGTTGGTGATCATCCGAGTCGTTAATATAATGATAAGCTGTAGTAAGGATCAAACATGAGATCAACTAATAACTGATAAGAAGTATGATAAACACTAATACACTACATGAGATCTATCATTCGGATGGGACTATTAGTATAGGAGCTCTTCCATTTCTATGTTTGATGGTGTGATTCTGCTAATGTATAAATACATTTATTCTACTTTATTTATAAACAGATATAACCTTCTGAACCCCGTAAATAATAATAAAAATATTGACATGTTTCCCTATATATTATTATTACGTAGTAGGTTGTATTGATATTATATTCTATTCTCAATAATAACAAACGAAGAGTCTTATACATAACAAAAATAACGGAACTTTTGATTTATTGTTAAACTGCTCCAAAAATAAATAACAAAAAAAAAACCGGGTTCCCTTTCTTTCTTTTGTGAGTTGGACGTGTTTCATGCGTTTTGCAATTTTTTTTTTCCCATGGATAACAGCTTGTAGTCAAGTTTAGTGAATGAAATTACTCATTCTATTAAAATAGAATTGGTAAACAGATCCTTAAACCAGTTAATCATTATCGCATCTTTTTCTCATTCTCTCTCTCTCTCTCTCTCTATATATATATATATATATATTGTACCAGTATTATGTTTTATGGAATTTTTACTTACCCAGTGATAACTTGATGTTATTACGAGATGGTCTCGGTAACACCTAAAATAGTATAACCATCCTACCTGGGATCTGGGAAAAGGAGAAGGGCCTGACATACTAAAGTAAAATGCATCTTCTTTTCATTGTTACCTAATTACATATATGGTGATATTCATGTGGTTATTTTTACGTCGTACTGATGTAAAACTACATGTTCTTTGTTGTCATGTTGCTTGAAACTAAAAAGAACAAGGAGATGATAAGGGTGATTTTTTATTATTATACCATACAACTAATATGATTACAAACGTGCTGTGCCTACGTATCAGTGAATATATAATACTATGCACTAAGTCAATGATGATAAAATGGTGATAGACCTTCTTTTATTTATTTGTTATTTTACCTCCATTTTTCTCCCCACAAACCATTGAATGCAAGGTTAAAAACAAAGGGGGGGGGAGTTGTTGATTTTCATCCTCCACATGAAGCGAACAAGGAGTTGGTTATCTGTATGATTGGTCGTGGCTGATTTTGGTATATAAAATTCTCCTTTTGTTTTAAGTTCATGACAAACAAGGTAATGTTATTTTCATTTCTGTAAATGATTTTTTTTTCTGTGATGATGTTTTGTATAATTATTCAACTCTATCATTCTCCTTTGTTGCAGTTGCTATTCTTAATAAGAGTAGAAACATAACATAAAGTTCTACTTTCTACTAAAATAAAATGGGTTATTTTTTTTAGTTCATGTATAAAATGTGTAACCCCATTTGAGAAACAAATCAGCATAAAAATAAAGGGGGCCTTGCATCCATCGAAACGGTTCAGATCCTGAAAGCCTTTTACAAGCTGAACCAGACCAAAAAGATGGGCGGTGTTTCAAGCCAAATGGGGTTGTCGGGATGATCGGGTAGGTAACCATTATATTGTATGTGTTACGCGTCAAAAATGAAAGAAAGACATAAAGTAATGATGAACGAAAAAAGGCGTTGAAAATGATTGTAACTTTTGGTGAACCTATCAAAAGGGCGCATGTTTCTTTATTTTTATAACTTATTTAAGACAATCTTTCATCTTTGGGGGGGGGACCGTAGACAGAGAGAAGGGGACTATCATCATCATCACTCAACACAGCATCATAATAGGATAGATGGGATGTTCATGGTGGGGGGGTCATTTTTTAAAGGAGGATTTGTTATGATTATTATAATCATTCGGGGGGACATTTGGGGGTTCTTTTTTTGTTGTTGTTGTTGAATGCAGAAATGACTTAATATAAAAAGACTGTAAAAAAAAAACGAATCTAAAGAACCAAGTTAAAATAATTCTTCTTTATTTCAATTTCTACCTCTTTTCTACTACTTCTACTACTTCTTTCCCATCATGACACAAAAGAGTTTATTTAGCATAACGACAGGTTGGAAGAAATCATCTTCTCCAGCATCATCTACAATTGATGAAGAAAGAGAACCATTAATGCCAGTAGATTGTTCACATACAAGTAAGTAATCTACCTTCTATTTGGATGTATAGACACACACACACAAATAATGGAAGAAGTATCCAATGGGTTGTTGTTATACATATATATATATAAACATGAGTATATCTATTTTATCTGTAATATATATAAACTATAATCAGTGTGAGAATACTTTTTATTATACCCAGAAAAAACTTTTTTTGGCTTCTGTTTCTTTCTTCTTTCTTTCACTTTCACCATTTTTTTTCTTGTAATATACTTCTTTATCTCTATCTCTACCTCCTCAACTTTTTTTTTAAAAAACCCCCAATCCTTAATATAACATGCAACGCCCAACTTCTCCATTATCAATATCTGGTGTTCATCTCGCATCCAGTGCTTCTACTCTAGCTGATTTGATCGGAGGAAAAGGGGATGATTCTTCACTGATAAGTGCTAACGATGTTGATGATGATGAAATTCTTCCATTGACAGCCTTTGTAGAATCGGGTACAATCCCTCCTCCAAGACATGTGATGCATGGATCAAATGCTTTTGTTAAACAATTTCGACGATTTAGATCAAATGTAAAGTATCTGTTTTTTTTTATATTAAAGTCATAGTAGTAATGAAATCATCCTCTTTATCATTCTTCAATTGTATTGCCATCAAGAATCATTGGTGTGGGATCTTTTTTAACTCACCTGACAAAATACACAATTTTCTTTTTTACAGAACCGAGAATTTTTGGCAGAATTCATTGGTACACTGATTCTTATCTTACTCATCGATGGTGTCTCAGCAGAGCAAACATTAAATATTGGTCCTAAATCTTGGCTTACTTCATCCTTTGGAACAGGTAAAACCCATTGATCACTGATATACAGATGCACATGGCTATCTCTAATAATAGGTTTTAACGACCTATTTTATTTATATAGGTTTAGCAGTATTATTTGCTATCAGTGTCTCTGGTCATATATCGGTAATAGTAATGTTACAATTTTGGGGAGTGTGTGTGTTAAGGTTGGACAGTGTAACGCGACAAGAAATATATAAAATAATTAAAACAATCGGAATTAGGGCGCTCACATTAATCCTGCCGTCACGTTGACTTTTTGGGCCTATTCTGGATTCCCATCACGTAAAGTGCCCATCTATATGGCAGCACAATTTCTTGGTGCCTTTGTAGGAGCAGCTTTGTTATACTCGGTCATTTATCCAGCATTATATGAATTTGATGGTGGCGATCGTCAAATTTTAGGTGATCATGGTACTGCTGGTATCTTTGCAACGTATCCACCACTCTATGTGGGTACAGGGGCTGCTATCGCTTCAGAAATTATTGGCACAGCCATTTTACTCTTGCTTATCATGGTGACAGGTCATCCCAATAACATGCCTTTCCATCAATCACAGGGTGTTATGATTGCTACGGGTTTAATGGTGATTTCCATGTCATTGGGCTATACCTCCGGGTTTTCTTTAAATCCTGCACGTGATATTGGTCCACGGGTATTCACAGCGATTGCAGGTTGGGGTACAGGTGTCTTTTCTATTCGAGAATATTATGCTTTTATTCCTATGTTTGCTCCTTATGTAGGCGGTTTAGTTGGAGGATTAGTTTATACCATCTTTATTGATCATGATTAAAGTATGACATCAAGTTATCAATATACCATTTCTCATTTTTTTATCTATATACTTGTTCAATTATTCACCCACTCCATTTTGTTCCAATCCTTTTTTTTTTCTGTACATATATAAATTTTTTGATAAACAAGAACAAAGAAAAGAAAAGAAAGAATCATTTTCAACTTCTTTATAATGATTATATAGATCTATATATATATATTACTTTTTACTACTAAACCATCCACTAACACCTGTACCACCCGATGGTTTATCATCACCACCACGTTCAGAGATTTCTAATTTACACAAACGTCTTTTCTTGCCAGCAGCCTTGTCTACCACCACATGGACTCTTCCACCATCAATCACATCATCATTTTCATTGGCTTTGGCAATTAAATTCACCACTTTACGTTCGACTTCATATTTGATACTACGTGCACCATAACGAATATTATATCCTTCAGCAAGAATATCTACCACATCCGCATCCCACGTCATGGTGATCCCATGTCTTGTTCGTGCTTTGTCTGCCCAACGTCGAAGTTCACGCGATGTAATTTCACGCAATTCTTCTTCGCTAAACGGTAAAAAGAATAACACTTCATTAATACGACCCAAAAATTCATCACGACGGAAATGACTGTAGAGAATAGGATAAATGGTCATTTCAATAAACTTGCGTGATAATGAAATTAATCCATCATCCACCAATTGTTCCTCTTCTTGTTCTAATGAAGAAGGTGTGATGGTCGTCGTCGATGTTGTTGTAGCGACAGGTGTTCCAGCGCTGACAGTGGCTGTCCCAGTGGTCTGTGCATCGCTTGTCACAGATGCTTCAAGACGCAATAATTCGGCTTCATCCGCAATTTCATGTTGAGCAAGATTCGATGTCATGATAAAGATTGCATCACGACATTCCACTGTTGTACCTTTTCCATCAGTAATACGTCCTTCATCAAATAATTGCAACATGATGGTCAGCACATCCGGATGTGCCTGAATATATATATATATATATATTTAGAAAAATGAGAAATACATAAAGATGTTGGGGTCAGTTGATATCATTCATTGAAAATAATAGACACGTGCTATAGTTTATCTCTTTCTCACCTTTTCCACCTCGTCAAGTAAAACTACTGCGTTTGGACCTATATATTTACAGAAACACGGTGTATTATTATGCAATTTGCATATGTATGCATATATTTATATATATATATTCATAGATAGATCATCTTACACTCTTTTAATTTTTCGGTCAATTGACCTCCTTCGTCATAACCCTAGAGTGTATTCGTTTTAATTTCATTTGCCTTATTTATTGGGTGACAATGTTTCTCCCCCCTCTCCAAATACACAAAAGAAAATACGTACGACATAACCTGGTGGTGAACCAATGAACCGAGAAACATCATGCTATGCAACAAAGATCCAATCAGTTACTCATACATATCCAATGCTATATAATAAACATGATCTATTCAAAAAAAAAATAATGATCTTTCTTTTGTTTTACCTTGTGTTGAAATTCACTCATGTCGATCCGAATAAATCCTTTATCTAAACTTTTACCATGTAAATAACCAGCAAGGGCTAAAAGAAAAATAAAATAAAACAATATGTAGGTGAATGATCGATCTAGGTAGATTAGACTTAGGGTAGAGAAAAAGAATATTTATTTTACCTTTTGCTAATTCAGTCTTTCCTACACCAGAGGATCCACAAAACAAAAATACAAGTGGGTGATCTTCATCATGCCAACCGTTTTGTTTTCGACGAATTGCGCTGGCTAATGCATGAATCGGACCCAGTTGACCCACAATACGACCCTTTAATGCATCCTCCAAAGGATGTTTTTTACGATATTCCTTTTCTCGTTGTAATTGTGCTTTTCGTTGATGTTCATCATGGGCTGCCTTGTCAGCTGAAAAGGATTTCTCCTTGTCACGAAGCATCGTCTCAATCTCAATATTTTGTTCACCTGTAAATCGTTCCACATAATAGAGATATTCACGAGGTGTCAAACCATGAGAGTTACGAACGACAGGATCGGCCATATGCTCTAATAACATATGAACCACGTTGGGATTACAAATAATCACTGCATAATGAAGCGCCGTATATTCACGATAGTCACGATAAGGTAACAAATCTTCTGAAAAGTCAATTTGACGTACGTTTGCAGCTTGATGTGACCTTGGGTAATAATGGTCTTCTAAATTGGGATCTACATGGGTACAATACTATTTCTATCAATCTTTCATCCTGGTTTTCATCTTTCCATTTTCATCTCATTGAATATATAAATATTTATTATTACCAGCTCCTTTTTCCAACAAGAATTTCACCATCGGTTCATTGTCCTGAATCACTGCCACTTGCTATTATATGTTTTTTTAGTTAAAAAAAAAACACATGTTTTAAAGTTAGACTTTCCAAAACTAAAGGGGTTAAGAGGGTAAAAAAAGTAGAAAAAGGAATTACCAAAGGTGTCCATCCATAACTATGATACACGTTAGGACTGAAATTGGATTCTTCTGCTAATCTAATTTATGTGTAGATAGATAAGATGAATCAGTCCAAGTCTCTCGCTTTTTCACTCTTTATATATATATATATATATATGGATAACATACTTTTTTAACCGTTTAAAATCATTTTGTACAATGGCTTGACAAATCTGGTCCCCAGTCACTAGTTATCATCCTGTTATTAAACTGTTCTAAAACAAAAAAAAAAAAAAAATACACAAAGAGAAACGCACGCAACGTGTACAGGAGTGAAACCCGTGTTTTAGAAAACAAGAGTACTATTTACCAGTGGATTCTAGAGCATGGATCTTGGTGTCTATATGAGTAGCAAGGAAGGTACCTGCTGATAAAGTGATTGCAAATCCAGTGACGAATGGTAACCAACGGCGATAACGTTGATGCATAATGCTCTGACTTCCGATCGTAGCGCGCCAGGTGGACATGGCAGACGATCGTAAACCAAATGCATTCGATCGTAGTAAACCAATGGTTCGATGTGTTTGCGATCGAAAAGGAGAAAGGGATGTCCCTCGTACTAAGCGTAGCATGGTGGTGACAAGAGAATAAGAGGTGAATAAGAATGAGGGAAAGAACAGGCAAGGTAAAAAAAAAAAAGTAAAAACGCCTTTTGCATATCGGCATACAAAAAAATATTTAAACACCGCCAGAAATGAGGGGGTTTTTTTCTCTCTCTTTCTGGACGGATTTCACTTGGAGTTTATAGTTATAATTGATGTTATTTTTAGTGAAATATATTATAATAATAGATAAAAGTACGTACATAACCATCCACAAGTCAGTTCATGCATCTTCATACATGATGAATGTTTATTAATATATAACTCAAATCAATAAATTTGAAAAAAAAAATAACGATCGTCTTGAATAATCGGGACATGTTAGTAATTGGTATTATAGTGAGGCTGTAGTACAATGGATGTGTATTCGAATCCGGGTCACAAAAAAAAGTGTGCTTCGATTGCATTATATATATGTCAAACGTTCAAATTCACTCACTTATTATATATCTTGTCATTGGTTACTTCTAATCTCCTCATAATTTATACACGATATTTAGAATTCTCTTCGTACACTCTCTTAACATTCCAACGTTTAATAAAATTTCATTTACACACTGAAATAAAAATATCATTTCTTTCACACATACAAATATCATATACAAAACGAATCATAATGAAATATATACTGTATTGAAGAAGGATTCAGTCGAGGGAAGGTAAACGCATTTTTTCTAGTGGAATGGGTTGAAAGTTGTTTACATCTATTCCTCGGAATAAAAGTTTCTCATCGCAATGAGGAGGAACAAGTTTGCGTATCAGATCAGGACGAATCGATAATTCTATTAGAAATGACCTTTTAGTTTTTCTCTCTCTTGATCTTTTCTTTTACATTCACATAGAGATAGACAGACCATAACACATCCTTCATGGATGGAGGAGAGTAAAGATCAATACAAAACTTACCTTCGGCTGTGAAATCAAATAACGGAGGAAGTTCTCGACCTGTAGATAATTTAGTATCTGGATTTCGTAACTCATCAAAGAATGGATGGACCAATGCTTCACTCGCTGTTAGTCTTGCTTGTGGATCATATTGAAGTACCCGTGAAATTAAATCAATGGCTTCAGGTTGTACTCGAGATCGAAAGACTTTTGAAAAGGGATGTGGTTTAATTTGAGGGAATTTATGATCCACATAATGGGGATTCATCTTGGCAATTTGTTCTTTGGATGGGGTCCCAAGGATTTTAATAATTTCCACCAATTGATCGATCCCACTTTCACCAGGAAACAAGGGTTGTCCCAATAAAAATTCACCCATCACACATCCTGCTGACCATATATCAATAGCAGAGGTATAGCTTGTTGCACCGAATATAAGTTCGGGTGCCCGATAATAACGTGAACAAATATAGGATACATTGGGTTCACTCGCCACTAAAATCTTTGCACTATATTCTGGGTATCAGTATATATAAAAAGAGGAGCCAGCCTTTGTTCTTCTTCATTCAACACATTTAAAAAAACGTGGACCCCCCGCCACTCTCCAATCCTTTACTATTTACCTTCCAAAATCACACAACTTGAGAACACCAGTGACAGGGCTTACTAATAAATTTTGAGGCTTGATATCACGATGACAAATACCCAACGTATGTGAATACGCTAATGCCCGGAAAAGCTGATACATATAAAGCTTAATCAATAACATAGGGATAGGTTGTTTGATCTTGGCATAATGACGAGAGACACGATATACTGTTTCAGGTACATATTCCATCACTAGATTGAGATACACTTCGTCTTTCTTTGAAAATGGTTTCGACAACATGTTGAGGAACCAATCACATACAAATAGAATAAAATAAAGTGTTATCCGTTTGAACTTTTTTCATTTTGATTATCATAAGACATATGGAGAAGGAGAAAGATCCATCCATATCTCAAAGCTATTATATTACCTTGGTATCGCCTTGTGTATAAAAATATGCCTTTAACCCACAAACATTTGGATGGCTCATGACTTTCATGATCTGCAGCTCGCGATTCTATATATATATTATAGAAAAGATATGAGTATAAACGTTACGAATCCCTTCCCCTTATACTTCTCCTAATCATAATGGGCCACCTCAATCAATATACATAAAATTATCCAATTTTTTTTTTACCTTAAATCTCTTGTCCTGCAAGACTTTTTTAATTGCTGCATCTTCTCCAGAATGTGCGAGTTTGGCTTGGTAAACAACACCAAAAGAGCCATTCCCGATCACTTTATGATTTGTATAATATAATTGAATATCTTGGCCAGTTCGACCATCTTTTGCTGCAACACGTACTGTTCTTGACGCTTCATTGGCGTCTCCTATCATACGTATAGACATTGAGTTTGCTGGTCACTGAGCATAATAAAATACAAGTTCCTTTTTTTTTTCTTTGTCTCTCTAAACCAAAAAACACATTCATTTTCTTTATCTAACCCCCTCCTCCATTGTATAAACAAAGAAACCCATGCCCAAACTGAAATTTCATGAAAAAAATATAAACAACCCAAAAAAAAGGAATTAGTATTACCTGAAAAACGAAATTGACTAAAGCTTGTGGTAGACATTTTGTAAAGTTCGAAGAAAAAAAAAAGAGGTGAATGAAAATGGGGGAATAGAGGATCTGTTTCGGTTTGTAATTCAACTTTTTTTAAGCTCGTTCGAATAACTGCTTTTGGATCCGAGAACTTTGAAAGAGAGGGGGGGAAAGAAGAAAGAAGGGTAAGAAAAAAGAGAGGGTGTATATATGTCGTCTGTGATTCAGGTCTGGTTTTGGTAATATATATAGATATATATATATATATAAATGGGGTTTTACCTCTTTTTTTTTTTTCAATGAATAAATGAACTCAACACAAGTTCCAACAACACAATGTTAAATGCAAGTCGGATCAAGAAGAACAAGTCAATGTTTTTATTGTTGATTTGGTTGTTGCTTTTCTCTTTTTTTTTAAAACGGGTTAAAAAAAAGGGAGAAAGAAAAAAAAGAGGAAATAAAATAAAAAGAGGCAGAAATATGCTTTCGTTTTTAGCTGCTTTATGTCATTGGTCTGCCCCCGCTTTTTTTTCCAGCACGGCTGAAGCAATATGGTATCACAACATTCACAATCCAAAATCTTTTTGTGTTTTAGAGTCACGTTCAATTGGAATCAAAATAAACGAACATTTAATGGGATTCAATTATAAATAGAAATATCATATATATCTATAGCTTATAATTAAAATAGAATAAATCCTATAAACAATAGAAATGTCACTTTTTTATCCATGGAAGCAATTAAATATGCATATGCTTGGCATCATCATCAAGTTCTTTCTATCAAGCAACAAAAGTAATGGATGCTTATCAGAAAAAGATTATTGAATGAGTCAATAAAGTTACCTACCGTCTTTTAATCCATTGTTATTCAGCAAGTAAACCAATTTATGATCTAGGCTAAAAACTTTGGATACTGTTCAATCATGACACTAAATTTGTCTGAAAAAAAGTGTCAATTGTAAAAGGCAAGGCATATATAACAAACACTGTATATATGAAACTTATTATTACTATCAAAATGTGAAGCATGAAATCGAGTACCAAAACTGACGAGTTGAACCCTGGAAAGCCTCGTTTCAAGTGGCGCATCAAATTTTCGTTGAATTGATAAACATTTTTTTTTTGGCATTTCCTTTTTTTTTTTTTCCTTCAATAACAACAAAAAAAAATGTCATTCCTCGCACAATTCTCTCGTACATTATTTCAACAAGCACGACAACCTGCTACATTCACAACACCCACCGCATCCACCCATGCTACATTGCAACTTGTGAGAACCATGAAGGTTCGATCGTCCGTCAAGAAAATTTGTGATGGTTGTACTACTGTTCGACGACGCGGAAAACTTTTCGTCACTTGCAACAAGAACAAGAAGCATAAGCAACGTCAAGGATAAATGAACAATGTCAACATTACCATGCATACACATTCTTTCTCCCTCTTTTTATAAACAATAATGAAGCGTTATTCATCATTTCTTTTTTTTATTTTATTTTATTTTATTTTACATTGTACATAATATATATCAACACACCCACTCTTTTTGTATCTGGTTCAAATAATAAAAGCAATTTCTTTTTTGACTAAGAAGTACAGCAACGATTTTTTTCTTCTTTTTCTTCTTTTTTTATATGTAAAAATGGTAGGATGATTGTTATTACACAAACTGGAGGATAATGGTAATATGGTAATTAGAAACAAAAAATGAATGTAAATTAATTTATAGAATGGATAGGTTGTTTTATAATTCTTTATCTACAAGCTTTTTATGATGAAAGTGGAATCTTGAAACTTTCAAATCCAATACCGGAAATAGCAGTATGTGTGGCATCACTAATTAAAAGAATAATATCATCCAATGGTTAGAGTTTTTTCTTTGTAACAAATATATATATATAAATGTGATAACATACCCATATTCAATCGTATCCATGGTGGAAGGATCAGGTACATCCACAAATGTGGCGTCTATCAAGTCTAAAGTAACACCATCCAAACCCATGTCATTAATAGCCCACAAATTCAATCGTTGATCCGTGGATGTTGAAAGTACTGCATTGCTATTTTGAATGAGGCATGTTCCTAGCATAAAAAGAAAAATATATAGGATTAACGTTAATACCCAAATACAGATTCTCTACCATCCATTTGATTATTTTACCTGTCACCGAAGATGCATGGGCATCTAAAATGGAACAGTGTTTTCCACAAGGTACAATCTTGTCTTTTGAAGGAAGGTCAAATTTAGCTGCTACAAGTGCATTATCTTCACCTCCTGTAACAATCACTAGGGAATGATCTGCAAAAAAGGGAAAAAAAAGAAAAGAAAATGGATCGGGTCGGATGAATAATTTGAATTGTGTTTTCTTTTAATACATAGTAAAACAAATTGGTGATGATAATTTACCTTTTTCATTGAAAGCAACTTGGAGACAGTTGATACCAGATTGGTGTGGTTGGTAAGAATAGAATGGCTCATCAAATTTAGCTGCTGTTCGTGTAGGATCCGCTTCCAATCCAGCGACATCTTGAATACATTCGTGTAATTCTTCACTAATATCCCATACAGCTACACTATAAAAAAGAGCCTTTTATTTGAGCAAAAAATATTAATCCCCTTTCATATAACATACCGTCCATCCGTTGCACCAGTAAAGAATAAAACGCGGTCTTGCTCCCCAGGAATCACTACATGATCGATTTGCAATAAACATCTTCTATGCCATGATCCATCAGCAACAAGCGAGAATTGTCGTGTTTTTTCATTGAATAACCAAATCTATAAAAAAAAATGACGTTAATTTCTGAAAGACATCCGTTCATGATAACAAGCTTAATTTTTGTTCTTACTCGAACTGTCGAATCGGAATAACCAACACCCACTAAGTGCAATCCTTGCTCTGGGTTGATGGCATATACTGTAATATCCATAATACGTGTTTCAATGACTTGACTATCGTTATCATGTTAAGGATTGGGAAGGTTAATATAGACTGAATAGATGATATGCGAACTATCTAAAAAATGGTTACCTTACTGCAGGACAAACAGCCCATTCTAAACAATTGAGATATAGTAAATCTCCTTCCTTCATATTGGGAGGCATCGACACTTCAAGTTTCCAACACCATAATTCCTCTCTGGCTCCACTCGTAAACAAGAGTGTATCGATACCTATATAAATAGTCAATACAGGTATGCTCTATCTTTTTACCAGTATTATGAAATACCCACCTTTACTCGTATCGATGGATTTGATAACAGATGTATGTTTCCGAACACTTGAAAGAGTAGCAAATTTGCTGTTGGATGATGGGATATCTATTATCAAAAAATAGTGTTATTAGGTGTTAACCAACAATAACTTGTCAAGAATAATAGCTTTTGTTGAATATCCAATGACTCACATTGATGGAACTTGAGAACAGTATCTTCACCAGCAGATGCGAAGACCAGAGGGAAAGAAGGATCATCAGTTATTGTGGAGTCTATTAGAAAATAAGATCAAATTAGTACAAAATTCAAACCAAGGCCTATCATGTATAGGTCAGATGATTTGTATCATACTTAGGTATCGGATGGCTCGAACATCACGACCATGGAAGTTATCCTTGTTTAATAAAAAGAATATTTATTAATCTTGATCGGTACATATTAATAATCAATTAAAAGACACTTTACCTGGATCACTGTACTACTGAATCCGCCATTAGCTGATGATTCGTTACGGAAATAGGCATAAAGCTAATAGGAACAAAAAATGCGTTATTTCTCAGGTTTCCCCCTTACTTTTGTAATATTATTTATACTTACATGTTCCTTTCTAACAAATGTAAAAGTGGCCAAATTCAACTTTATATCGACTGCTTTGAATTGCCAACGACGATGAGCGCCACCACATGCAATAGAAACCAACTATATATCCAAAGGTACATAAAAATAAATGAATCAACCGACAGGTTCCCAAAAAGCATCACAACAGAGCCGCCTTTTTTTTTCTTACTTCAAAAGTTTTGGTTTCGTTATAAACAAAGAATCGTTTACGATAGAAACCCAAGAGTAATAACTCATCATCAATCCAGAGTGCACCTTCAAGCCAACCTTTGGTGACTTTATTACGGTATACTTTTTCCAATTTCCATCTTGATGTTTCAATCATGGTATCTCCTTGACTAGCAATACCCAATTTGGTCACCTGGGGTGTCTCATCGTCTGCGCTATCATGACTACAACTATCATCTTCTTCTTGATCGTTCTTGCTTTTGCTATTCCGTACAAGTCTATATTGAATATAACAACCATCGCGGCCTGTTGTCCAGAAATTGACTTCTTGATCTGTTTGGCTCTTGAGAGTCACACAACTAATGGCTTGACGCCCATGCGATCTTCGAAGTTGCATTAAGGGTTTGATGGATACAGATTCAGAACCATCCTGATAATTTTCTGATGAGAGAGATGGAAATTCGTAAATAATAAGTGCCCCTTCACGTGAACCGCATATTAAAATTCTTGTTTCTTCGACTAATTTCATGGATAACATGGTTGTTCGTTCGACAGGTTCACCAAGTTTATAAAGTGTTTGAAATACAGGCTAAATAATTCAACATATATAGATTAATACTTTTTTTTTTCGGATTGCATGAATTTGTCACACTTCTATTTTAATCTATGGAGTTGTGTTTCATGTATAGTTTTGATTTTCATACCTTCGTTCGATTACTAATATCAAATCTATGTAATAATATCGATTCACCAAAACCAATGGATATAATATAGAAAACATTTGAATCTGAATAAAATAAAAAGGAGAGAGGGAAAGCCCGCGTTTCAATATGAGATATACAAAGTTCAAGTTATATCATAAAATTACAATACATACCGTGAGAGGTTTCAATGAACATTTCAAATATTTTGGGTCCATGTACTTTAAGTTTGATAGGCTAATCCATCATTCGTATATCAGTAAAACTTTATATCTTTAGAATTTAGAGAAACATCAATAACGATAGTAAAAAAAAGGCTAAGGCTTACCTCAAATGCAGATTCTGTACTGACAAGCAATAAATGACCTTCAATACTTCCAACAATAACAATACGTCCACAAGGGGATTGAGACATCATGGCATATTTTTTGAAACCTGGATCACTGTATAGGACAGACCATTCCCCTAACTGATTTCCTTTTAAAATACGTCTTTTGTTTTTTTTACAAAATTCAAGTGAGTTAGGAGGTTGCTGCTGTTTCTAATATCTCTAGTGTTGTTATTATATAATAAGACTAGATAGATACCCTTCACTACTACATGCTACAATTGTGTTGATATCGGTAAGACAAAAGTTACGGAAAGTTTCTGGTATACTTGGTGAAGTAGTGGGTAATTCCATGGCTGTCAAATCATCTTCTGATTCTATATATGCGGTACCAACCAGATAAACAAAGTTAGAGTAGAGTCACGCATTAAGTACTCAAGTGCTGATCGGTCAAACAATACTTTACCAATATTATTGTTCTTGATGGATACAAATGACCATAATCGAATACCCGAATCTTGACCGCCTGTGGCAACAATCTTATGTTCCGGACTCACAGCACAACTCCATACATTTTTACCAATATGACCTTCCCAACAGGCTAAACAATCACCATCTTCATCTCCTTCTCCCTTGGCCATTAACGTATTTTTCCAAACACGACATGTAGCATCCTAATAAATAAAACAAGGATAAGTTTACTACAAATTTTCTCCTTCATCTGGGAATATTTTACCTCGGATATACTAATTAAATATCGATCCACGAATTGACAATCCCAAACACGAGCTGTGTGGCCAAAGATGACCAATGGATTTTCTCTAAGATAAGAAAAACGATATGCATGAGTGAAAAATTCTTGAATATATATACTAAAAATAATGTATTTTTTACCGTTCTCCTTGCAAAGGCCATATACGAATGGTTCGGTCATCTGAAACACTTGCCAACATACTACCATCTGGACTAAATCGTACACCAAAAATTACACCTTCATGACCAGTAAAACGATGGGACACAATACCATCTCCTTCTTCATCTCTATCCATTACTTTCCATACATGGACTTCATTGAAAACTGTGCCTGAAGCCATCGTTAAATCTTCTCTTGTATTGCCATAAAATCTAGCCGAGTATCTGTTTTATAAAAAACCATGGTCATTAATATCTCCCACCTTTCAAATCATACCATCACAAATGATGCTACCAAAATAAAATAGTCAATTACAATATACATCGAACTTGACATTGTACACGATCCACACGTTCAGCGCTAACTTCATTCACAAGTTTATATATTTCGACTTGATTATGTGCAAATGCTAATGCAAACTAATATGTCACAACGTTTTCCTTTTTTTAGTTTTCTATCTAACATTTCCATATGATCACCATGATCTTCCATCTCTAAATATATAAAATATCGTTACCTCGCCAGAATCCAACCAACACATATCCATAATCCAATCAGCGAATTGATAAGCATGGCCTAAGGAAATACTAATGTATATGTATAAAAAGCGTTTAATGATACAATACAACTCAGATCCGTCTAATCCATTATGATATGAAACCTTACCTTGCTTGATTTTCGGATGTTGCAGTAACATGAATGAGACGCATCGTTTTTGATCCATAGATGGAATAATATTTACAAGTCTCGGTACTTTCCTTTTCAACTAAAATTCATCATGATATATCACAATCAATACAATACAATAAAACCAAGAATTTTTCTCTCAAAAAAAATATCAATTTATTTACCAGGAACAATACGATGTATACGATTGGCAGGTAATGCATGCTCACATACTAGAAGTGCTCCTGTATGGACATTGTATATTTTTAAATAAGGTCCGTGACCCACCAATAATAAGGTTTCGTTAAAAAAATAAAGTGATGTAACAATGCCAGCATATATATCTTTATGTAATGAAGACTGTCGTTTTCCGTGAGTCGTTGTCGTCGTCGTCAGCATCATGGAACCATTGCAACTTCTTTTTTAGTACATTACACTTTTCAATAATAACGTTTCTTTTTTCTTTGTATTCAATGTATAAATAATACCTCATTATGAGTCAGAATGGAATGACTCATTGTGTGTCAAATGTTTAAAAATAAGAGTATGACCCGTGGCGTTATCTCTCTCCCCCCAACTATTAGAAAAAAAGTTGTCAATTTTGGTTTCTAATAGTAGTAGAAATGCATGAACCCGCAACACGGAAATTGGATTTTGGGGGTGAATGGAAAATGACAGTGAATTCTAGGTGGCTTGGTGATTGCAAAAGGGCGGCGGTGGTTAGGACTCCAGGTGACAGTTGATGCCAATACATTTTTATCCCACACTTGTGTCGAAAAAGTCCCTTTTTTTTTGGCGACATATAAAAAACCCCGTCTTTTTTTGTATTCCATAAGCTTTTTTTTGTAAACTATGCCTGAAGAAAAGAAGGAAAACGTGCCTCCAGTTACTCCTACTGATGCTGATGCCGCCGCCGCTGCTGCTGCAAAGAAGGCTAAAAATGAGGCCAAGAACGAAGAAAAACGTCGTGCGAAACTTGCCAAATTCGAAGCAAAGAAAGCCAAGGTAAAAATGAAATTCAGATCGAAAACAAACATTGACGAATAGGCACATTGTTTCTTTTTTTTTTTTGTATCGCTCAACATGGAATGAATTATTATCATTATTATTTTATTGCATAATAAACAGTTAGAAGCAGATAAAAAGAAGGCCGCTGAAAGTGGAACCAGTGAAAAGAAAAAGAAGAAGGCTGCAAAGGCTGAACAGCCTGTCTTTGTGAACAAGACCCCAGAGGGTGAAAAGAAGGGTAATGGAAGGAGGAAACAAATTGAAGTGTGGGAAAATGTGGATGGTATCGCCGATTTGGATAGATAGATATATAGAGATCAAGAAAGACGGAATAGGATGCAATGACGCGTGTTTTTGGACTTCGGGATCTAATATTCTATATTATACTAGATATGTCTGAACCTATGGCTGGTACTTATGATCCTCGTGCCGTCGAATCTGCTTGGTATCATTGGTGGGTCAAGCAAGGTTACTTTGAACCTGAATTGACTGAAGATGGTAAGATCAAGCCTGAAGGTCTTTTTGTCGTTCCTGCACCACCACCTAATGTCACTGGTTCGCTTCATATTGGTCACGCTTTGACTGTGGCTATTCAAGATGCTCTTGTCCGATGGTAAAATGTTTTGTTTCTTCCCTTTCCCCCCTCTTTTTCCCTTTTTGATCAACTTATCAAAGATAAATATGCCTAACGATAGATATCAATCAATAGGAACCGTATGTTGGGTAAGACAGTTTTGTTCAACCCAGGTACTGATCATGCTGGTATTTCTTGTCAATCGGTTGTCGAAAAGAAGCTTTGGAATGAACAAAAGAAAACACGTCATGACTTTGGTCGTGAAGCATTCATTGAACAAGTCTGGCAATGGAAAGAAAAGTATGGTCATCGAATTCACGAACAATTCTATCGTCTTGGTGCTTCCTATGATTGGAACAGAGTTGCTTTCACTATGGATCCTGTATGTTTGCATCAATAATGTTTTTTTCTTTTGGGAAAGGATGGATGGGAAATGGTATATCATTAATGAAAGGATCAAATGACATATCTATATATAGAAACTCTCAAAAGCTGTGCGTGAAACCTTTGTCCGTTTACATCAAGAAGGTACCATCTATCGTGCCAACCGTCTTGTCAACTGGTGTGTTCGTTTGAACACTGCCTTGTCCAACCTTGAAGTCGAAAACAAGGAATTGGCCGGCCGTATTTTGTTGAGTGTGCCTGGTTATGAAGCCAACGAAAAGTTCGAATTTGGTGTCTTGAACGAATTTGCTTACCAAATCGAAAACTCGGACGAACGTTTGGTCGTTGCTACCACCCGTATTGAAACCATGTTGGGCGATACTGCCATTGCTGTTCATCCTGAAGATCCTCGTTACAAGCATTTGCATGGCAAATTTGCTGTGCATCCTTTCTTGGATCGTCGCATTCCTATTGTTACCGATGATGTCGCTGTTGATATGGAATTCGGTACTGGTGCTGTCAAGATCACCCCTGCTCACGATTTCAACGATTATGAAGTTGGCAAGCGTCATAACCTTGAATTTATTAACATTCTGAATGATGATGGTACTTTTAACGATGCTGCTGGTCCTTACAATGGTATGAAGCGTTTCCATGTTCGCAAGCAAATTGTCGAAGATTTGAAGGCCAAGGGCTTGTTTGTGGATGTCAAGGATAATCCAATGACTGTGCCTGTGTGCTCCAAGTCTGGTGATGTGATTGAACCTATCATGAAGCCTCAATGGTGGGTCAACTGTAAGCCCATGGCCGATGAAGCCATCAAAGCTGTCAAGGATGGTAAATTGAAGATTGCTCCCAAGGTTTCGGAAGCCGATTGGTTCCGTTGGTTAGGTAACACTCAAGATTGGTGTATCTCTCGTCAATTATGGTGGGGTCATCGTGTCCCTGCTTACTATGTCAAGTTCGAAGGTGAAACTGATGCCGATTATTCTGAAAATGATCGTTGGGTTAGTGGTCAAGATGATGCCGCTGCTCAATTGGAAGCCGAAAAGAAATTCCCTGGTAAGAAGTTTACTTTGGAGCAAGATCCTGACGTGCTTGATACTTGGTTCTCTTCTGGTTTATGGCCATTCTCTCTTATGGGCTGGCCTGATAAGGTAAATGATCATTTCAAACGATAAAAACTCATTCTACTCTGAAAGCAAGCGCTTATTAACATTTCAAAAAAAAATGTATCTATTGATAGACCAATGATATGGAAAAATTCTATCCTGCTGCCTTATTAGAAACTGGTTGGGATATTTTGTTCTTCTGGGTCGCACGTATGGTGATGCTTGGTATTAAATTGACAGGTCAAGTGCCTTTCTCTGAAGTGTTCTGTCACGCCATGATTCGTGATGCTCACGGTCGTAAAATGTCCAAGTCTTTGGGTAACGTCATTGATCCTGTGGATGTCATTGAAGGTATCGCTTTGGAAGGTTTACATTCTAAATTGTACGAAGGCAACTTGGATCCTCGTGAAATTGAAAAGGCCAAGGCAGGTCAAAAGGCAGATTATCCCAAGGGTATCCCTCAATGTGGTACTGATGCTTTACGTTTTGCTCTTTGTGCTTACACCACTGGTGGTCGTGATATCAACTTGGATATCTTGCGTGTTGAAGGCTACCGTAAGTTCTGTAATAAGATTTGGAACGCTACACGATTTGCCATGATGAAGTTGGGTGATGACTTTAAGCCTAACCCTGATGCCAAGGTAAATTATTATTATTATTATTATTATTATTATTCTGGTTTTGTTTTGAATTGGGAAAAAGTAAAATGATGATCACTAAAATCTACCAATATGTATATTTATATATATATATATAGCCAACAGGTAATGAATCTTTGGCTGATAAATGGGTCCTTTCCAAATTGAATGCAGCTGCACGCGATACCAACAAGGCTCTTGCTGAACGTAACTTTATGGCTGCTACATCTGCCGTCCATCAATTCTGGTTGTATGATTTGTGTGATGTCTATATTGTAAGTGATCCTCAAAATCCCGCCTTCATATAAGAGAAAGAATAGCATCGTATTAACCACCTAATGTATATAATTTTATTAGGAAATTATCAAACCTCTCTGTGATTCCACTGATGAATCCATGGCTAAGCAAAAGCGTGCTGCTCAGGATACCTTGTATACTTGTTTGGAAGGTGGATTGAAATTAATGCATCCTTTCATGCCATTCGTGACTGAAGAACTTTACCAACGATTGAACCGTCGTGCTAATGATAAGGTGGAATCTATTGTTAAGGCACATTATCCTGTGGAAGAAGCTGATTATTCCTTCCCTGAAGCCGAAAAGAAATTTGATGATGTATTTGAAGTTATCAAGACTGTTCGTAGTATCGCTGTTCAATTCAATGTCAAGAAGGATGGTGTTGCTTATATTCATACCAATGATGCTGCATTGACTGATTTACTCAAGGAACAACAATTGGCTGTCAAGACTTTGTGTAAGGGTATTAAGGATTTAACTATCCTTGAAAGTGATGATAAACAAGAACCAGAAGGATGCAAGTCTGCATTAGGTTTGAAGGATAAGGTTACTGTATATCTTAAGGCTTAGATTTAAATATTATAAAGAGATCTCTCACTCTCACTTAATAGTCTCTTTCTCTCTCCCCCAAAAAGTCCATCTACTACTAGGCACCTTTTCTCTCTTTCTCTGTCTCCTTGTCTTTTTTTTCAATGTAGTTATTAAAAAATAAATAAATGATTGGTTCGATTCACGTCATGAACTTTACTTTTTTGGTGAAGAAGCAGAAGTAGGGGGAATATGCCTTTTTTTCAAAAAAAAAAAAACTCAAAATTCTCCTTTTCCTTTTTTTCGTTTGACCAAAAAAAAAAAACACACCTACCAACAAGCAGTGTTATTACTCATGGATACAGGCACTTTGTTTCTATGGTTAGGCGGTTTACTTTTTACATACATGTTACTTCAATTACAAGGTTTATTTAAAAAACGTAAAAAATTAGCTCGTAATCTTCGACACCAATGGCACGATTTATAAATGGGTAAGCATCATGGAACCAACCCCCATTCTCCTTTTTTTTTTTAATTGTTATTTAATAAGTCCCCCATTGTGACATTTTTAAAATGACAAAAAATTACATGTATAACCGTTTAACCGTCAGTGATATTATGAAAAGAGAAAAAAAGGTGGAGTTTTCATTTTTATTTTATATGCAAACATTTCTGTCATTTGTGCATGATTTTATGTTGTCTAGAACCTTTTTTTATCATCCCACCAAACCAAACCAAACCAAACCATTTCCACGTATATGCTATATATAAATCTGATTATGTTCTTGTATAAAATATAGAAAGAGATCTCCTTTTATCCATTTGCAGATAATAACACATGGCTTATTTATACCGAATATGGGAAAATAAAAAAAAAAGAAAAGGAAGAAAATATGCGGCGTAAAAGGCTGTTGTCGTTATTAAATGACTTGATTCTTTATTGTTCTTATTATAAAGAAGTTGTACCTTGTGATGATAAATATAATAATAATAATAATAACTATATCTTATTACAGGAAAAAAAAAGGGAGGAAAGGTCTATTTTATTTTTTTTTGGGGGGGGGAAGAGAGGAAAGGAAGAAGAAGAGAAGGAGGAGGAGGAGGAGGAGGAGGAGGAGGAAGATAAATATAAATATAGGGGGAGAGAGTGAGTGAGAAAGAGAATTATAAACAAAAAATAATAATCCTGTACCATCATTCTTCCTCTTCTTTCTGTTTCTTTACACTTTTATATATATTATACACATATACATCATATATCTCTTTTATTTGATACCCTTTCATTCATTCATCTTCTATCATACGTGTTCATATATAAAAACGCAATCAAAAGTATCTTATATTCATGACAAAACAACAACATTTATCATGGTCACCATCTCCTGCATCAGTGACCATTACAACAGAGAATAAAAACCATCATCGTCATCATCATAGTCACCGTCATCAATTTTATGTTCCACTCCATCGGTCTATTACAGATGAAAATAGTTATGCTGATAAACCATCACCTATCACACGTTTTGTTACAAAATTACTCGGTATGTCATTATTATCCGTTTTCTTTTTCTTTTTGAAATACGGTTTATAACCGTGTGAAAAGGGAAAGAAGAAACACACACACCTCCTTTTATTTTACATATATGGATCATGAAACTAATAAATAATAACTTGACACTATTTGTTTGTGTGTTTTTATATACATATTCACAATAATAATAAATATTTAGGTCTCGGACCCTCTTCTTCTTCTAATAATAATAATAATAAACAACGCCATCGTCCACCTCTTGCACATAAGTCACATTCTACTACTTCAATAACAAAAGACGATTCTGTCATTTCATCGCCATCGTCATCGCAATATAACACCATAAAAAACACTTGTGAACAAAGCAATTCACCTATTGAACAGCAACTGACACCTATTAGTGTTTCTGTTGTTGAGTGGGACGATCAACAACAAGATAGCAACGACGACGAAGAAGATATACGTAGTTTAAGTTCATCTTCCTCTTCTTATAATAATAACACGAGTGCTAATAGTAGTCGACGAACCAGTATCTGTTCCGAAAGTTGTACTGGTAAAAGAAGAAAAAAGAAATATTCTTTAACTTCTTCTGTATCTTCTTCGTCATTATATTGCAATTGTACCAGTACTGGAACTACTACAACAACAAAAACAACCTCGGCAGCAGTGGATGCACTTGTTTCAGCTGCGACACAAATTAAACAATACGAAGAAGAAAAACGAAAACGACAACAAAATATAGTTGCATTTTTAGATATCATGGATCCACCCGAATTGGTGGGGAGAAAACAAGATACAGAACCTGTTTTAGATCGGATTATCAGTGAAAAGGTAATTAGTATACTATTCAGTAAAGATGAAAGAGAATGATACTCTATTTCTTCCAATATATAGGCTATTCTTCTTGATGGGAATGTGCTAACAGCCATATGCCTTTTTTTCCCTTGCTATATGTGATATCTTTACCCATGTCTATCTTTGTCCTTCTCCCCCAACAAAAAAAAAATATCAATATATATTTTCAAATAATAATTAGTTACGACCTTACCTTCCAAGACGCCATCGACTTTCTATGAAATGGTCCTTATTATATAGTTTAGACCAACATGGTGCCAGTTTAACGACACTTTATAGACAATGTCGATCACATCGAGGACCTTGTGTTTTAGCTATCAAAGATGCGAACAAAAACGTAAGTTACCGTCTTTTTATGGAGATGTGGTACAGGATGATAATTTTTTTAAACGTAAATTGACTTCATCCCCTTCATTTATATAAAAATAGATATTTGGTGCATTTTTAAATGAACCATTTAAAACTAATAATGCTTCTTACTATGGAACGGGTGAATGGTAAGATAAATCAACATAATATAATTAACATTCAACAATGCATATTGAAATTATCCTTTCACTTTTATAGTTTTCTCTGGAAATATTGTGCCAACAGTGGTAATATTCAAGTATTTCCTTGGACAGGGAAGAATGAATATATGATCCTTTCTGAAACTGAATTCATTGCCATCGGAGGCGGGTAAGTCATCTACTTTTTTCATCTAATACTTTTGATATACATCTCATAGGAAGTTGCCTTATATCTAATCACTGTATTGAATGATATAGGGACGGTAAATTTGGATTATGGATTAATTCAGATTTGGAACATGGTCATAGTGAACCATGCCCTACCTTTGATAATGAATGTTTATCTCAAAAACCTGAATTTGCATGTATTGAATTGGAAATCTTTGCAATCACATCTGGTTGAAATCTAAAAAAAAAAAAAGAACTAATCCATGATTTTCACGTAACTATCCAATATCTTTATCCATTTTATTCAAAACGAAACTCACGGTAAAAACAAAAAAAGACGAAAATAGTCGCGCAGAATATGTATTAAAAAACAAACAAACCACATATTCTAATATACATATAAATATATTTTTAACTACAACACACACATTATATATACATAGCACATTAACATCTATCTAAAAAGTTTCTTTCGTGAGAGAAAAAACCATCCACACATTTTATATGTAGTAACTAGTTTTTCTCATTCTTTTATTAACTCTCTTTCTATATATATATATATATATATATATATATATATATATCTATTAATCTATAATATATCTATCTATTTCATTAGTATTTTTGCATTTCCATTTCTATACATAAATATAATTATCCTCATGCAATTTGAATATACTATCTTTTTTTTTTATTGTGAATGGAATAGATAGAGGGATATGTAAATAAAGCTGTGCAACATGATTTTTGACGGTGGCGTCCAAACATCACTTGTTTTTGGATTGTAATATAGCTCCTAAATGTGTTAGAACATACAATGGAAAAATAAAGGTCTTGAGTCAAGCTGTCTAAAGATTTATGCATAGAGATAGTGGATTGACTTGATTACATGTATATTTGTACAGAAAATAACCCTAGACCCATCTTAGTACGGTAAGAAAGGAACTATTTGTCTGCCACTAGTTGTAGAGCATTCGGCAAATAATATGCAGGATATATAAACTGGGTGGTAACCATGTGGAAACATATTCCACAGAAGTGGCTATGTATCATGCAATTCAACTCGTTTATTACGCTTTACCTTATATGTTAAAATTATTCATATACACTCTGTGAAGCAAGTAGTCATTTTTATAGGAATTACGATTAAATTTTAGCTCATATCATATTAACTTGTCATAAAATGTATTAAACAAAGAGGTGTTCATGTCATCGTCAATATTATGAAACACATCTGCAATATACATTAATAGACAAAGAAACAAAGTTTTTTTGTGCGTGTGCATAACCTAGATGAGATCATGAATAAAAATGACGTTATGATATACTAAATTTGTTCACTACCTTACAGCACATCCGTCATTCCCAAAGTCTAGGATCCAATATTTGATCAAAGAATGGCACCAATGAATAGAAACACGTGTTTATTTACTAATAACCAGCAGTGAATAAAGTACCATGTTATTTTTATGATTATAAGTTGCTATAGAGTTTTTTTATTGTTGTTGTTGTCAGGTTACCTATCTCTTTTTTTGGAGCTCTCTCCAAAAGCTGCACAACAACCACTTTCGTTCACCGCAAAAACTCGTATTCTCTTTTGGTGCGTTTCTTTGAACTCACAGAAAAAAAAAAGAACGAGGTCTTTTTTTTTTTCTTCTTGTGTCATGTTCCTGGAGAGTATATGTCCTGGTCAAGTCAATCCACAACCTCATGCCATTGAAGCTTTTGTGTGGAAATCCATCCGTTATATTGTTTGTAGATTTTCCTCATTTGTTATTAATCGTTTTTTTTATTCCAACCATTCAATTGACCGAAAAAGCATAAACTTTCAAACCATTTCTCCCCCGCTCCACCCTATAATATAATAGATATATGCAACCGGGTCAAAAGTGGTCATTTATGCCGATCCAGCAAAACTTGTTCAAATCATTTCTTCGACAACCCTTGCTAATGACGACCAACGCGAATTAGTTACGGCCGTTGCTGGATGTCCAAGAAGTGGTCGTGTAAGTTATTTTTGTTCACCTATTTTCAAAGAAAAAAAAACATAGTTGACCCTTCTCTACGCGTATACATGGCGAGAAGATATGCAAACATAAAACTCACATGTATCTTTTGGATTTGTAAATATGGATTATTTGTTCGTATTAGCTTGCATTTGCATGTGGAAGTCAAATAGGTATATTCCAATATTCAGATACAAAATCAAAAGTAAGTTTGGAAAAGAAATCTATTTGAAATGAGAGCCTCTGGATATATGGATCACATCATGCCTATAGCTGTATCATATATAACCTTGTTTTTCTATAGCATCAATGGAATTTAGATACAGTGATCGATGCAGGGTCAAGTGTGAATTGTCTTGATTGGGGCAAAGATGGTATATTTTTATCTCTCGTTTTTTTTATTTACTTTTTGTACTATGGGAAGACGACTAAAATAGGATTATGAACATTCGATGTTTTATATTATTATAGGTCATCTTTTGGCTGCAGGACAAGAAATTTCGGTATGGATGACAATGAATAAACAAGGAACCTGGAATAAATTATGGAGTATAAGGTAGGATGATAATGATATATTTGAAGGATAGAACGTGGGTAAACTATGCAATTTTTTTTATCTTACACGGCGCATTCTATAGGCCTGCAACACATGTTGCAATAGCAAAATTTGAACCAAATTCTTTACTCTTTGCTACAGTGGGCTCGGTAATAAATATATTTTTGCTTTTCTCAATCATCCGGTTATTTTATAGAAACTAACAACAGCTTATTCTTTTTCTTAATTATATTAATAAAAAAAAAGGTGGATCGCCTTGTTTCGTTGTGGTATACTTCAAATAATGGTCGGTTTCTAATTATTTACTGTTTTTTGAGGATTTCCATTTCCTTGATATTTTTTCAAATATTAACTTATTCTAAATGTATCATTTTATTTTAATCTATTTTCTTCAGCCGAATCGAACGAATTAGACTATCAGTTTTTTTACCTTTCACATCCTCAATACGTGACACATATTGTTTGGCGACGGTTACTTGGTCCTAATGGGTAAAAAGACAATTACAATAGACTCTACCTCCTTCCATATTTACTAAAGAATGAATATTGGTAATATTTTCGTTTTGTTCACCATAGCGCACCTGCTTGTACATTATTCACAATGGCCAAAGACGGTATTGGTCGATTCTGGCGACCGATCGATTTAGAAAAACCACACATGTTACATATGAGTGCTGTCATTGATCCAAATCAATCCTTAGTCACCGAAGAATCGTCCACAGACGATATACATTCATGTAATAAGCACAATGATGACGATGACGATGATTTTGCACCTATTCATTATATCAGCTGTGACGAATTAAAAAGTTCACTTTATGCGCAACTTCGATGTCATTCAAGACATGATAAGTTGGATCACGCTCTAGAAAAAATGCGCGATTTAATTCGTGATACACCCGACTTGTTATTTCGAATTCAAGCTGATGGATCCCTTACATTCTGGGGAGTACAGGTGATTTAATTATTTTTTTTTAAAAAAAAATGTCTCATAGATAAGAGAAACGAATTTACTCATATCATGATGATGGGGTTGATATAGCATTTGAATGTATTGCCACGTAGGGTACCTCGTGTATTTGTTGTGCTTCGAGTGGCGCAAGCTGTGAATAACGACGATATTCCTTATTTTCTCAATGCAGTCCATGTTCTTCACGACTATGCTCATATTCAATCTTCATGTAAGGATACCCTATAACATGGGTCTAAATACCTCGATACATTGGGATGAATTTTCTGATATGAATTGGGTTATATTTTTTATAGCAAGTGTAAAACCAGCCGAACTTTCACTTGTGGCAAGAAATCGACGTGGTCAATTACGATGCTATGGTTTAAATCTTGTCGATTTTTTGGATTCTACAGTATTTGCACCACGACTCTATGTTAAATACAGCTGGCTTGGACATCGACATACAATTAGTACTATTAAACAAGTAGCCAATAATCGTTTATGCACCATTGGTACTGATGGTGAAATTAATGTCTGGAAATATGGATTTAGAGAGGTAACGACTCATATATATCTTATTCAGAGTAAGGAAAAGGAAAAAACGTGATATCTTAAACAGTATTTATTAATAGACACGATGGCGACCTACAACACAATTACGTTTAACAAGCTCCATGCGAATTGCTTCCCCTAAATTACTTGGAACTACAGCTGGTCAAGGTGACGATCGAATTATATTAAAACAAGAGAAGGAGCAAAAGGAGGGATAGAATGAATGGGAAGGGATATGATTTATAAATAAGTTTATACTGAAAAGAAAATTGAATTCCCATAGATAGACATATTGCCATTTACGATGGCAATCAAGTAACCGTTTACGTTCTCGATGACCCAGGATATCATATAATTCGTCGTTTTGAATGCGAATCATACGATCCAAACATAAGATTATCATCCTTGCATTTTTGCAATATACCTTCTTGTCAGAATACAGAGGATAAAAACGGCAAAACCTTGGGCGCATCTCCATTGTCGGCATTATCATCACCTTCACCGCCTTCATCATCAACGCAACTACTTATTGGTATATCAAGCAGTGGAAAACATTCTTTTATTTGGCAATTACATTTGACGGACTCGAGTGAATTACGTTATATCACATTTTGTCGATCGCAAAGTTTTAGCGATAGTTGGATAAAGGAACCCGAAGTAATTGAATTGAATGGATGTTTTGGAACGAGTACTACTTCTACTTTATTGGAATCTCTTGAACATTCTGCTGGTAGCACAGTTGATTTAGCTGTATCGATGGGTCAAGATATCCTGTGCTATAAGCTGATTGAAAATGAACAAGAAGGATTTGAATGGCAGGAAACATATACTGTGAAAACAGATTTACAAAACATTCAACGTATTCGACATACTGCCAATGTCATGGCCATTGGTAAGTGATTAGCATTCACTACTATTTTTTTCACCAATGAAGGTAGATAGGGATACTAAAATGGATGGCTTTGTTACATTATATAGTTTCAGAATCAGGAGATGAGCATATACTTTCTCTATGGTCAGAAATTCGTACAGATGTACCCCCATGTTTGCAAATACAAATGAATCTTCAGTAAATATATTCATTATACTCACAGAAACCAAGTACAAAGAATCATTTATAGATCTGCTCGTACTCATCCTATTATTATCTTTTAGAGAACCGATCATTGATATTGCATGGAATATTTCATCAGATGGACAATTCATTTTAGCTGTTGCATTTGCTCGAAAGATAAGTATCTATGGCGAAAGACGTGCCACTGATGTTCATGATGATTCCAATGGATGGGTCAGCTATGTGAATTTTGATGTAGATACGTAAGAAATCAACACCTTTCTTTTTTTAAAAAAAAAATGCACATAGCGTATATTGATTTTGATGTATTTCATTTCATATTTATGTTTTTTAGACCTGATGATATCACTGGATTAGCATGGCTTGATTTTGGAGTACTTGCTGTTGCAGCTGGTAATCAATTACGATGTTATCTTAAATGGCTCACGCGAGGTGATTGTATCAAACAACGTAGGTTAAAAACATAATTATCATTATCAAGATTTGTATAAAGGGGAACAAATACTTTTAAAAAGCTAACAACTTTTTTTTTAAAAAAAAGAACCGTCATTGGATCCGGAATTTGAACCCATGTCCAATATTTATGATGAATCATATGAATTGAACGGTCCATTACCCTTTTATCATCCCAATCTATTGATCCACTATCTTATGTGGGGTAAGTCCAATAAAAATAATAGGATATTCAATTTATGAATATTATGGAATAACCCTAAATATCTTTGTATTTCTATAGGTAAAATTGATCTCATTAATGCTGTACTATTATCCGTCTATCGATTCCTAAGACATATCATTGATGAAGTGGATATTACTGTTGATCAAGTGCCTCAACTTTGTATCTCTACCATTTTAAGACTTCAAAATGAAGCGGTGAGATCCTTTTTTATTTTGCCCTGCTCCCAAAAAAAATAATAGAACATTACATCTTGGAAACTTATTCATCAGTGTGGATACATTAAAACTTTAGGATGGATCGAAAAAGAAAAAAGAACAACAATACAATTCATTATTTGAAGATACCGGAGATAGTGAAATGCCGATTGGTGCAGATGACGAGAATGATACACGAGCTTTAACGCGACAAGAAACACATTATCTTAAAGAACAACTAGATCGTCGTCAATTACCTGGATTATCACAACGAGAAAAGATTCATTTATTAGCAATGATTGATACATTTGTTGAAGTAAGCGACGATCCTGTTTTATATATAGTACAATTCTATTCGCCCCTTTCACTCAAAAAAAATCATTTGATATAAACACATTTATATAGATTTCGACACAAAGAGAATCTTTAGATGAAAATGGTGCTCGGTTTACTGCTCTTGCAGAAAATTTTTTCCATGTAAACCAAGCACTTTCTCCCGAAGAAAGAAGTAATGAACTTGCGCCTCGAGATATTATTTGGGCATTACACAGTCAATCACAAGTAACGTATTCTCTAAATTCTTGACTTACTATATGCTTATTTGTATTATTGATGTCATACAGCTGATAATGCAAATAATACAATTTTAGGACCTGTTGTTAGAACGATGTCTTCGTTTGTGTGGAGGAAAATTACTTTGGACTGATGCTCGAGCAATGGGAATCTTCATGTGGTTACAAAAATCTGAAGTTGTGGTAAATAATTGCTCGAAAGAGAACATTTTTTTTTCACTAATAGCTATCTTTTACATTAAATATTACTACAATTACCTTTATATGTATAGATAGAACAAATGACAAACATTGCCAGAAACACCTATTTAAATCAAGAGCTCAAAGATCCTGTCAGCTGTACACTTTATTATTTGGCTCTTCGGAAAAAGAGTCTTTTGCAAAGCTTGTGGCGTGCAGCAAGTCATCACAACGAACAAGCAGTGATGGTTCGATTTCTTGCAAATGATTTCGCAGAACCTCGTTGGAGAACAGCAGCTGCAAAGAATGCATTTGTTCTTTTGGGACGACAGCGTTATGGTAAATTTCATCCATTTCATCCCATTTTTATATATCATGCTACGGTGTTTCTCTATCTTTTTGGATGAATGCAATTTAACACACAATTTACTATTCATGCTATAGAGTACGCTGCCGCATTTTTCTTACTTGCAGATAAATTAAGTGATGCTGTGGGTGTGATTCTTAAAAATCTCAGAGATTATCAACTTGCTATAGCTATTTGTCGTGTTTATGAAGGTAACAAATCATTTTTTATTTAAGGAATATAATAGAAAGCTGGCTCAGTGATTCATTCAATTTCCGACCCCTACAGGTGATCATAGCCCTTTACTTCAAACCATTCTTCGAACCCATGTTTTACCTGTTGCCAAGGAAACAAAAGATCGATGGCTTATGAGTATGGCATACTCCATGCTAGAAGATCCGCGAGAATGCATTCGTTCATTGGTGGTGATTAGTTTGTTTCCTTTTCATATCAAATATGATGTGTAATATAACCAGTATTGATGCTATTTTTTTTGTGCAACAGATACCATTGGATGATACTTGTAACGAAACAGCCAAAGAAGACGGCAATACAGTGGCCAATGTCAGTGATCCCAATTTGTTTATCATGTATCAACATCTCAAGGAACAACTGCGTTTGCAAAATAAGCAGAGTCTCGAAATATCGCCTCAATTAGAATATGCATTTTCATTGAACGTCAGTCGAGCCTATGAACGTCTTGGATGTCCATTGTTGGCATTATTTATTTTATTCAAATGCAAGAAACCTGTTGAGGCTGTTAAGAATGGTGTAGTTGAGGACAGATTAAAGGAATCAAGAGAAGCTGATTTATTTGCTGATGACAATGATGCTCCGCCAGTAAAGGAATCGAGAGCTGTTGATCTGTTTGCCGATGATGATGAATCCCCAAAGAAGCATACTGCAGCTGGTCTCTTTGTGGATGAAGATGATATTTTTGCTAGTTCTAAACCGTCTGTATCATCAGATATTTTTGCGGACGAGGCAGCTGTCTCAAAAACAACAGATCTATTTGCAGACGATGATGATTGGCTTAAAAAATATTCATCATCTGATGATCTTGGATCCATGGGTAACAAAGATGATGATAATGATCAAGCAAGTACTCAGAGCACGAATATATCCGATCAATTAGCCAATGTGAATGATGGACTAGGTGTTTATAAAGCTTTGCTCGTAATGCGGCTTATGCAGGTAAAACACCGATTGATTTCTTTTTTTTTTTTCCTATTCTTGTATGATGTTTTGATTACTAAAGTTTTCCATCAAATATATTAGACTATATTTCATGGTGCTGCAGCACTCTATGATAGTACAGTGGCACCCATGTTGAAATCTGTTGGTGGCTATCGTTCTTCTTTTGAACAAACGCAGCAGGATATTCTTTCTCTTGGTGAATCTGTATTGATTCCACGTACTGTTTTACACCGGCTCATATTGGAAAAGAGTATAGAAGCCGATGTGTTTACCCTGTACTTGAATATGATCGATACTGATTCCGTTTCAGCGAGTGATGCTAAAGCTTTCATGTCAGCCTTCAAGACAGGTTGTTTGCAAGTATTCAGGGCTGCTTTGAATGATCAAGATTACTACTATTCGGGTCTTGCATTTATGGAGCGTTGGTCAGAGTATGTACATATTTCCATATTCTATTGGAAGAAAAGATCAAGATAAAATATATGAATTAACTGTATATTATTATATATGTGAAATTTATAGACGTGTCATGCTAACTTACTTTGTATGGAGCAAGCTTCAACAAGACATCTCATTTTCACAAGCTCAAAAGATAGCTCTGAATGCTTATGTGACAATGATTATGGTGACTTTGAAGCAAAGACATTTTGAAAAGACTTGGTCATTTTTGAGTAACTTTAAAAACTTTTTGGAATCTCTATCATCAGCGGAAACGATTCAACAAGGATTTGAGAAAGTACATCAGAATGAGGAAAAAATGGTAAGCTGGCTATATATCCAATGAATCATGCTTTGAAATTTTATGTTCTAACAAGAAATACTCAACGTTTGCATAGGTTGATATTGATCCGGATGATTTTGATGCATTTTCGGATGATACTCTTTTTGGTTACAATATGGATGAAGAAGTCTATCGACCTATGGCAGATTGTAATGACCGAACAGCAGGGTCCAACATGTTGGAGGCTGCTTCTTTGAATTATGTTCTTTCGATTCTGGAAGGGTATATGCAGCATGTGGAAAAGAGATTGGATGCAACCAGTTAAGTTTGTTTTGAAGAGGATACACTGGCAAAATCAAAAAATATTAATTAGCATTATGTTTATAAACAAACTTTAGGTGAACTCATTTCATTTATTTGGATGGTCATGCTGGATCCAATTGCTTATCGAGCCCACGGACTCAAAGATACCATCACCTCACAGCTTGAAGGAGAATTAACAAAACGTAAAATACCAATATCTGTTTATTTCTGAATATTTGAGGTGACGATGAATCGTACGATTATACTTGTAGAGTAACAATCCATGTGGGAATTTTCTATATTTTAGGTAATATGTCAAAAGAATTCAAGTCTTTACGACAAAAGAAGTATTGGCGTTCTCTTAAATCATTACGAACTCAAGAACGATTACTACCATTTATTAACTTTGCTGTAAGTTTCTATTACACCCTCATTTACTACTGATCTCGCTTTATTTAATCATAATATTAATGGAATATACTTCTTTCTACACGATAGCCTCCGGATATTAACGTATTTGCTGATGATACGGAACAACCTCCACAAACATTGTACAGCACACCAACAACAGCTCATGCATTTGCTGTCAGTTCGGTAGGTGTATAAATGGCAAAGCACACTTTACTTTCTAAGATATAAAAATAGGCATTGTGTACTAACGCTATCCATAATAAACCTAGGTTTGCCCTGATACTGTCGCTATTGTCATGAAAGCAGAAGTACAAGAAATTGATCTTGCAGGTGCATTACATTATGGAACAGTAAGCAACCTAATCCCGTTCTTTTAACATTTTATAACTCTGTATTCACAAACCTAATGCAACTTATATACATTTGCATCGATTAGCATATGGTTCGATCCACTTCCTATTCATCTACTGGTCTTGCTCAAGAGCATCATCACCGACATCATCCACATCATACTGATAGTTATCCTGATACAGAAGAAGAAGATGACTTTGGTAACAACTCTTCTGATGCGGAAACAGATGCCTCTGGAAGCAAACAACTGCCGCAACAACTCACACGACAACGATCCAAAAGTCATCATTTGCCACACCACCGTGGACCTTATCATGGAAAGACACCTAACAGTAGTGTAGCAGCATCACCAGCCAGTCTTCGTTTAGGAGCTGATAGTAGTTCATCCAAAACTGGTCAACCAAACAATTTGGATAATTTGCACGAAACTTTAAAAAGATCCCTTGGTATTGGTAAAGAAGGTATCTCTGGATCAGAAGCATCCAGATCACCAGCAGCAGCAAGTTCAGCAGGTTCCATTGCTGATATGGTGTTACTCAAAAGATCTGTGCTAGCAACTTGTGCTGAGGCACATCCTTATTTCCCTTTTTGTAAGTTATTCAAGTGGAATAGTACTATTTTAAATGTAATCTGACTCATTGGTATATTATTTGTATGTGTCTTTTTTTAGATATCACTGGATGCGAGATCAATGGCAATGGTGGTCCAAGTGTCATGTTATGGCAATTTGGACAAGAACAAGAAATTGCTAGTTACCATGGTTGTCATGGAAAAGTAACAAGGTACCTTTTTTTATTCCTTTTAAAGCATGATCATAGACATCAAAGAAATGGAAACGACTGATTTTTTTCAAATTATACAAGGGTCCATTTTGATCAAGTGGGTCAACGATTTGGAGCTGGCGATACAACTGGAGGATTATTATTGTGGCGATTTGACTCTTATGCACATTCAAGTAAACCTTATTATACCCTGGCAACATGCCATTCCAAAGCTACTCGCGATTTTACTTATTTGGATTCAAGTAGTCTTGTCGCCAGTGCTGGTACTTCTGTTGCAATGAGTCGCAGGTAAAAAGAATTTTTTGCTGATTATTGTGCACACTTTTAGATACTCTACTTTTAATGACAAACACTCATTCTTTGATTGATGTTTAATACATATTGATATTTTAGACGCGATCACATTTGTTTATGGGATACATTATTACCGCCATCCAAAGCCATGATATGTTGTAAGTATTATATATAATAATAAATGAAAAAATCCTTAGTCGATCTAAGATTTCTTATTCTTGCTCTTTTTATTTAAATGGTTAGCTCTTCCTGCCCATGATAATGGTGCTTATGCTATTGCATATGAATCTAAGAATCAACTTTTGTTTACAGGTGGAAAAGGTGGAGAGATTGGTACGTTAATAAAAAGTAAAAAAAAAAATATGTATGTTTGATGATGGTACTAAAAAAAGTACATGCTTTAATTATCATTTAGTTGTCTCCGATATCCGTCAACGTCGAATCATGCATACATTTACTGCCCACAATTCACGGATACGATCGCTTGCAGTTGATTCAGCAAATGGAACACTTGTTACTGGTTCTATTGATGGTGAGCTTAAGGTAAAATAACTAACTATTTTATCAAATAAGCAACGATAGAAAAATAGTTACTTCAGATACATATTAACATGGTACTTCATTGTAGATATGGGATGCATCAACTCATAAATTAAAGCAATCATACGATATCCAACCACGAAATCGATTCTTGGGAACTGGATTCAATCGATTCCCAGTACGTAAATTTTCTTTTTACCGAATCTTTTACTTAGATAATGGTATAAAAATAGTATATACTCATATAGATATACAAAATATTATTCGTTAATATAGCTGAAAGCTTATGGTGTTACGCAAATCCAAGTAAATGAGGATAGCATTTATACATCAGGACCTGCTGGTCTTGTCAGTTGGGCATCGTTACATTACAATGATCAGAATAGTGCAGGAACCTTGCAATAATATAAATATATCGCATCCTGATCCCAAGCATTCTTATTACTATTTGTTTATATTCTATATCAATACTATTATACAGCATACATAAACCGCAAATATACATTTTATATATAAACATTTGAATAATTATATATTTTTATTAAGATGGTCTTCAATTAATCTCTATTTATATAGTAAATAATACAGTAACGAGTTACAATTTGTGGTATATATTACTCAAGAAAAGATTTACAGTTGTAAAATCTTCCAAGGCTGTACTAGAAGTACTTCCTTATTTAATGATGATAATTAGAGTGTTATCTCATCCCATTTCTCCCATACGTCCATACGAGAGAATCTATATGATAAACGAATTTTTTTCAGATTGTTCCAAGAGGCTATTTATATTGTTTGCATTCTTCCGTCTTCTTGTAGGTTAATAACAAGTAAGATTTGAGCTTGGTGAAGAAACGCCTTCTAATACAATAGGGTACATTATTGATGGTTTAAGATGTGCTTATCTTCAATCCCTTCCGTATACCCCCTTCGAGGTAAATTAAAGAGGGAACACTGTACTACAAAGATATTATTCAGGAAAATTACTTACGATAATGGCTTCCACAAATGATTGTGAAAAAAGAAAACTGAAAGAAAGGAGTTGATGCTGTTATTCAGATTGACTGGTGATCGTTCTTGAGTGCGATTGGACCAGTTATGACAATTTGCGCATGATCACCCATACGCGAAGTATGTAGGCAAAAAAAAGGACCATGTGCCAACTTATGAGATAATAATAGTGTCAAGTCTTTTTATTAAAACCCAAAATTGTGATGTATAAGCACATAATATGATCATGGTGTTGAATAAATACCTAGATATGTGTAGTTTGCTATGTGAAATATTTGAAGTTCGTTAAAAAAAATTAAATAGTTCAACCCTTTTATACATTTACTTATGTCACGACCTTACAATTATATACTAAAACTCATTTATAAAAAAAAAGAGTGCATTTGTGAATAAAAACCAAAGATTACGCCATGGACGAATCGGTTCATGTGAATCAAATAAGAAAAAAAAAAAGATATCATTATTATATTTATATAGTAAAAGTAAAGTAGAATAATTGGTATGGCGAGTGAATAATTTCCCTCGGGGTGCAAAAAAAAAGTACCTTATGTGAAATATCAGGTACGTAGTTACACTGTGTAACAACTCCGACTCAGCTCCTATACTTAATGCAGCGCCACTCCTTTACCCTTCCTTACATAATAATGTTAATGTCAACAAAAAATACGATGGTCGTATTCATTTCTTCTTTACCTTTCGAATAACACCAATACCTAGACTTGTCGTTATGAACTCTTTGCACGACAAATTGTAAATAAATTTCCAAATATGGACATTTCATTACAAACCCACAATTTACAAAAAATTCGAAAATGACTAGGATAAATAGATTTCGGACAACCCCAAGTAAAGTGGGATGGGGCTTGGTACGCATCAATCAGGTCCTCACGCAGAAGGACTAAGTTCCCTTGAATATTGAAGGACTAGGTGCCTTCGAATATGGAGGGAAGAGCTCCTTCCTATATGATAAGCACCATAAATACAAGTCTTTGAATATAAGAGGGTCATTATATATATTTTTATTATTATTTTGACATTAAGATTATTTTTTCTTTTTTAAATTTGAATAAAAAAATAAAAAAGTGTTGGCTTTTTAACTCGTTCCACCTGCTCAATATGGTAAGCAAAGTAGTTTATATATTATGTGTACTTGTGTTATAAAGCGTTTAATATACTTGTTAGTCTGATAATGAAGTGTCTTTTCCAAGTAGATTGGCTGTTTAGTATAGTACAATCCAGCATGCTTATTGATTTAAATAGAGATTTCAATCCTGACGTATAAAAAAAAGTCATTTGCTACGTGTTGTTTATCATATATAACGAGGAAAACAAAGCTTATGATTAACCTTTTTTGATCAAGAACATATTTCAATCAAGATTCAACACGTACAAAACGATGACAACTAAATAGATCTGTTGCCAGTTGTGCACAAATATACAACACCTGTCTTTTTTTTTCCTTCCTACACATAAATATTTAGATCTTCCCTCTCACGACCTACACGGAACTGCTTTCTTTGAATCGATTCTCAATCACTTGTTCGGATCCTTTATATACTACATTACACCTTCGCCATTGCTGCCACCAGATTGAAACTCTCTATTTAACCTATAATGAAGTCAAAGATACAATAGTATATATCATACAAGTAACATAGTTAGGTAAGACCTTGTCTCTTTTATGTTCTATATACATCTTTTCCTTTATCAAACTATCCCTTATTATAATATATGACGCATACTCTATAAACATAATGTCTCTTAGCAGCTGTAATAAATATCAATATAGAATATTATATATAACATTAAGTTGGATCGACTGCTTTATTATTAAACATAGTACATAGTTTTGTATATTAGTTATATTTCTAATTTATTTATTATTGTGATGGATGACGATGGACCTTAGATTATTAATATATATTCTTAAATGTTTTGTGCTGATTAATTATATATATCTATATGAACCAATCGCATCGATACATAAAAGTATTAGTTATATGTTGTAACCAACATACAATGGCTTCACAATAAATAATAATTCTTTATTGTTATTATTATTACTACTGTCATTCATCCTATATCTCACTTGTGCGGTAATTCTATTTGATTGGTTACTTATGTTAAACACAGTATTGCGCCATTCTCTCTCACATATTGTTAATCATGCTGGATCACGCAATCCTTCTAACAATACCACTCATGGTTTACTTTAAGCATACTGTCCTCATAACACGCAATCCAAATGATTCAATCCATATTCCAATAATACACCATAATGCGCAAGTTGTGATAGTCCATCCATGATGAGCATTTTCTTATAAATAGAGAGATTATTTTTTTATCTTAATAAACTAAACTGAATTATTTTGGGTCTCGTTGACTTATTTCGTCTCCTTTAATTTCTCTATTGATTGATATTTTCTCTGATACAACATTATATCATGCATCTTCTCATGTTCAAGAGACACTCTAAATCCAAAAATCTTCTTGTTACCACACAGCAAAGGAGTTTTGCATATTTTTTCAGTTCCAAAAAAAAAAAAAAAAAAAAAAACTACGAAACGCGTTTTTTTTTCTCGGTAAAAAATAAATCCTAATTCAAATCCAACGAGAAGGCACACCATCAGATTATTATGGGGAATCAGAAACAGAGGAGCCAAAGGAGGAACAAAAAGAAAAAAATAGAAAAAAGTCCAGTCGATAAACCCATGGACGATACTGGACGTTATAAAAAAAAATTGGGTGGCGTGGAAAAGGCATGTGAACTTTTTGAGACTGGCATGCCATTGGATCCCCAACGATCGGATTGGTATTATCCGAGTGGAGAACTATGCGAAAAACACAGTCGTTATAAAGCTACCATAAAAATGTATGAGCGAGATGCACATACTATGGAAACAGATAATTGGGACTATGAAAAATTTCAAGAAATGAAAAACCTTACCGAACGCGTCAAAAACAACCCAATGCATTTGATGTATATCGTGCCACCAGAACCTACAAAACTGGACTTTCGTACTCGGCAACACATGGAGAAACTGCTTTTTAATGCTTCTTGGTCTCCAAACGTTAGCGATCTTAAGTTTTTTCTCCTATGTGTTCTTCCTTATTACTGGCGTAAGTATTATTCTTAAAATTAAGAACGTGATGGATAAGTAAAGAAATTCAACGATAAATAATGCCCAAAGACTGGAAATTAAGGATAATCTAAATATACGTCAAGGATAATTCCTTTAAAAGAAGACAAAGCTATTCCCGCGTCAGATAAATGATTACAAGAATAGTATCAAGGGATAAGTAAAGAGAAATAAGAATTGTCAAAGAATAAGAGAACTTTGATAAAAAAAAATATGTTACAGTGGTATGAGGCATATACTCACTTCTTCCCTCTTTATTATTTTCTCCACTCACTTTTATAACGTGTCCAACAAATAAATTTCTACCAAGGTGCTGTACCGAGCCCACTACCCCTAAGGATGCGGTCACCCGAATTGAAGACAGTCAGGAAGGGGTATGACTAGGGATATTGAACATATTCAGTCTAGCTTACTTGACCTTCGTACGTTTGCTAACTACTTGTAGACTTAATTGAACAATTGAGGTTCATCCACCTGCCCCCAGAAATAGAACTCACGCAGGTAAAAAAAAAAAAAAAAAAACTCTTTCGCTTTTATGTAAAGAATAAGGTTCAATGATCACTATCGTTAATTTCATGGATAATTTTTCCCGCAGTGTATGGCAATGTGCTCGATGGAAAAAAATGGATTTGCAGCCACTTCACCTACCTTTATCATGATATAAAAAGTGGACAAGTTGTGATTCAAGAGTTTGGATGCCTGAAAAAGTCAAAAAGAAATATCGATCTATATTGAAGAATGCAAATCTGGGTCAGATACGAGAACTAAAGATGGGTATATATATATATATGTATGAATCAAAAAATGGCACTTATTTTTTTTCATGTTCTAATAAACAATGACTGCGTTATGGTTAAAAGCTCTGCTCCTCGAACCACTTTATCAATGATTGTAGGCTCAACCATATGAATCTTTTTATTTCAAAGGTAGGAAAACATCTGAAACAAACATTCAGCGGCATAAGAAATACCATCCCAACTGAACAATTGAAAATATAAAAATGTATACTCCCCGTAGACCTCTTTTCTTCTCCTTAATATATACAATACAACACGGAAGAATACATATAACCTACCCCTTTGGTTTAGAGGAAACAATAGATTAGGATGTCTTATTATTCTTATTTATTAACATATATTACATATATACACTATTTTAGGTAATTCGTATAAGGGTAAAAATACTGATAAGATAACTTGTAACTCATTTATACCATCAAGCTGTAGCGCACTATTTCTTTTTAAATGCTTCGTTTTACTGTGTATTTCTTTTCATTTTGATGTAAAACGTAAAGAACAGCTTCAATCACATGCTTCATGATTTTCGTGATGCTGACATCTCTCATGATAATATGTATTTAAAGATAATAAATATATATAATCATCTATGATGTTCTGAATAGAAACCTGTGGAAAAATTATAGAAGCAAGGTATATCAAAACTTGGATCAATCATGATGATATATAATGATTCTCTCTACTCCCTGCGCTGTTTCAAGATGATTACATTTACTATATGGATGGGAATAATAAGTAATAACCATTTTATATTATAATAATATAAAGGAGTCATTATTTTATTACGCGTGAGACCTACTGAATATATTGAATAAAGTTACGTTTTGTTTATTTTTCTTTTTGTTGTTGTTAGTGCAGCAACAGTAAACAATATTTAGCTTCGTACATAGAAATACTAAAACAAAATAGTATTTTTAGATTTGAACATTGCAGATCATTTTAACGATGTAAAGGGGCTCCGCTGATGAAAAAATATACATTAAACTCATACAGCTCTTTTTTTATTATTATTTAAAAAAGAAACGCCACAAAAGACAATAGTGATGATGATAAAAATGGACACAATGTAATAAGCCCAAGAAAGGAAGTACTTCAATCTGATATATTTCCTTCTCTCCGCTCAGGGACTTCTTCTTTTTCTATATAACTTTCTTTTCGTTTTTCAATTGGTAACTAACTCTTACTGCGTATTTTAATGCATAAAAGGGGGTAAAACATGCTTGTGTGAAAAAGGTACTTTCTTGAATAATAGATTGGAATGGGGAAAAAATAGGAGGAACTGTATTTGTGTGAGAAACAAAAACCAGTAACAACTGGTAGCTACTATGGAATTAAAGTTTTTTTTTCTTTGTCTTCGACTCTCTAATATGATATTGTATATCAATATCTTAAAAATCTAAATATATGATGGAATAACTATTGTAAAGTGAAAAAATGCTATTAATGATTCATCAAAGAAAGAGATAGAAGATAAAATAGGTTAGGATATCAAAGATGCATTCTTTTCAAATCAAATAGAAAGTCATGCGTGTTTAGACACGTTCTATTGAAGGTTTTTTGTTAGTTTGATTAAATGTATAAATTTACCATTGATGCTCAGCTTGTTATTGACAATGAGATTATTAATACAACTTGATGGTGCTTGTTCTGTAATAGAACAAAAGCAGTTTGAAAAGTGCTACCGAGGATAAACAATCAACAAAGTTGTTATCTATTTTTACCTATTACATCCTCCTTTAGGGCGGTAAGATCAAGAAACAAACGTGCTTGTAAAAATGAATATTTAAGACTGCAAAATTATTTTAAACGACATTTACATGGCCAAAATAATAATAATTTGATTCGTCACGATACAATCAGGTATAATATCAATATTATATTGAATACTACGTTATGACGATAAAATAATAAGTAACCAAGTCCTGAGAGAGTTGGGATAAATTGTTTACTCGGGCATTTGCGGAAAGACTGATGACCTTGCAGAGGAGCCAAGAGTAAAACTGAATAAGAAATTTCTTCTGCAACATGTAATGCATAAGGTTAAAATCCTATATTTCGCGCGGAAAAGAAAAAAAAACTCATTCATTCTTTTCTTTCTCATCTTTTTTGGTTTTCCAACAACTTCAATCTATACAAAATAAACAATGAATTCTGCTGCTGCTATGCAACATTCTACGGTCCATCGAACATTTATTGGTGGAGCCATAAGTCTTACAGCGGGTCTGGTAGTCGGTACTGCTAGTTTTCTTGGATTTGGTGATAATGCTGCTCAAGTTGTGACAAAATGTATGGTAGCTTGGATGGGTACGTATTTATTTAAAAGCATCGTCATCTTTTTCCATGATAATGATACACTATGGCATAAATATATTCTAATACAAAATCCACTATTGCAGATAACATCACATATCATCGATTATTCCCTAGACTTCTCACAGAATCTTCAGCATCCCATCCAAACGGTCCTTTGGATCATCTTCGATTACTCAACAATGCACCAGAATCATTATCCACACTCTCATCATCACGATCACCATCGACACTTTTATTTGTTCACAGTCGATATGCATAAAAAGTTAATAACCTCATCTCTGATTCCATTTCATCGTCTTTCCACCATCCGTTATTCTTTTCCATCATCTATCATTGTCATTAATAACTTTAAAAAAGAAAGAGATGAAAGAACCAGCTCCTTTTTTTTCTCTTTACTTGATTCACTCCTTATCCATAACAGCTTATGAATAATTTTGGGTTTCATAACAGTGTATGAGTGGCAATAAGAAGAAATAATGCAATTCATATTTGCCCTCTCCGCGAGGAGTTCTCAATATATGATTGACTTTGTTCTTCTTTTGTGTGGCAAAGTAAAAAAAAAAGTTAAAAAAAGTTTCAAGGAGTACAATTAACATTATCAATATCTAGTACGTATTCGTCGAAATGTTTAAATATAACACAGTCATGACGATGATGAACAACAATACCACCACTTATTATTTTCAACAACAATAACCTTTTTTTTCATATAATTAGCATTTTCGTATTTTTATATTACCCCTTCCTCCAACACTTCACTTTGTTTTTTTTTTGTATATATATATATATATATATTATCGTTATATCCGCGCTTTATTTTCCTTCTTGCATATATATACATTCCCTGTGTCATTGTATTAATATATATTTATATTTATTATTATGTTTTGAAACATCTAATATAAACATTTTTTTTTACAAATTATTCTTGTAGAGTTTTTTTTTAAAAAAGACAGCAAAAAATTAATTAGTGTCTAATGATTTAATTGATTGCAGTAAACAATAACAGATTTACGCTTGTGAAAAATAAAACCCTCATTCGGACTCTTTATTATTGCTCGTACGAATCCATAAAAGGGTATTTATTTGGCTCTTTTATACAGGATTGTGCATGAAAGTCTGCTTAAATATCAATTCGTTCATTTTGCAGATCAAGAGTGAGGTAACTCGTTGAGTATTCGCGGAGAAGTGCGTGAAGTGGAGGAAAAGGGGGTTGTCACTGGAGGCAAGCACCAATAAGAGATATTTCTTCTATATACAACTATCGATGATTGGATGGGAATAGAGTTTAGTAATAAATTAACACTTTTTTTGCTGATGCGTTCAATATATATAGGGTCAATGGGTCGCATACAATAAACACCACCGTGCTTGATTATAGCAATTTCAAATGAATCACTTGGTGTAGACATATCTTATTTCCGGGGTTATAGTAATATTGTACTTTTTCAGCGTACACAATTTCAATAATAATATACTTTTCAATCACTCACTGGCCTATTAAACAATTGAATCTTCTATGTCGTTTATAGAAACTTCAACAAACAAAATGAACCAGTAGTAATGATAGAAATTTCATTAATCCAAGAAAGTGATTGGGCATTAGATGTATTTTATTCCGGTCCGATAGGAAGACAGTAAAAGGATATTCTTCTGACTCGGTTTTCTTTGTTATGCTATACACATAGCTCGATATAACTTTCCATCATCAACAAGGAGAACCTGTGCCTGGAGTTTTTTACTTGCGCGGGGTTGTAATAAAATGCCCACATATGATGCGCCTTCAAAAGCGGTACTTATTTATATGTATGGTAATAGTAGATTAAATTTTTTATTTAAGAAAAGTAAAAGAAATGACTAAGTGAACGCTGCGTCTTAATAGGACATATCCGCTCTAGTCCGATCCTGTTGGCAAAGTAATATGAAAAACCTTAAAGGCAATAAGGAAAAATGTAGAGGAAAAGAAGGGGTGGAGAGGTTTTTTTTTTAATTGTTATTTCTTTAGATTATATTAGAAGAGGTCGGGGGTCAAAGAATGAAACAAAGGCCTATCCTGCTTCCTGATGTGGTTGGGCGTTGCTGTTGTCGGTACTGCTGTTGTCTAGTGGATGCTGTTGTTGTACGTAATGAAATGGTTTTTTTTCTACAGTGTTGATCCATGTAATTAATTGGCGATCTGGGTCTGGATCCTTGGTGGTAGAGAAATCATGGGGATGGCAACAGTTATCAATGTCATAGAGGAGTGAACAAACAAATGGCCATATTTGTGACCAGTATTCTTTTTGATTTTGTTGTTGTGGTGGTTTTTTTTGGAAGTTTATTCAGGATATAAGATATTGGGTCTATTGTTATCGTGATTGGTACATCCAGAAGTGAGTGCACACAAAAGCATTCCATAAGATGAGAGATGGTTGTAAGCGCAACATCCCGTTGGCACCAGCATTGAACAGGTTTGCCAGGTAGGAAACTGATACATCAACGAACTATGCGGCTACGGTCCTTGGGTGTCATTGGGAGCCAAAGTATTGGATCAATAGTTATGTATAGACGACAAGCCAAAATTCTTTTGTTATTTGGTTGTGATAGTGATTTTTTAAAAGTAGCTGTTCGGAGGTTGTTGATTTCTTGTTTGAGAGCGCGAGGATCAACGTCCTGTCTTGGTAGAGGAAGACGTTGCCAGAGATTAGATTGATGTAGGGTGTTCCATTGACTATTTTTTGAGAATACTAGCTTTAGCCTAAGCTGATAAAGCAAGGTGTTGTTTGGTAGGTAATAGGCCCGGGATAATAGTGTTGTTTGAAGGATGGAGATTCGTTCAGCCATTGTTGGTATACGTGTGATATGACGTATAACTGTTATTGAGAATGTTTTATGTGCACCGAAAAAGAGTCGGAGGCAATGGTTTTGTGCATCTTCTAAGAGTTTAATTTGTTTTTTTGTGAACCAGGTTATAGCAAGCCCATATTCAAGCTTAGGACGCATGAACTGTTGATAAAGGCGTACTGATAAAAGTCTAGAGAACCCAGTCGGGTTAACACCAATTGAATCGAAGACACGCATATCTGCTAGTGCTGAGCAACTATTTTGTTGGATGAGTAGTGTTGTATCTATACTTCCAGTGTTATCAAATGGCACACCCAAGTATTTAAATGCTGTTGCTTGAGGTATTGCTTCCCCATATAGACATAATGGTTCCTGTAAGGTGTTTGCAGTTAAAATTACGCATTTCGAAGGTTTCCATCTATATCCAAGTTGAATGCTATGTTGTTCACAAGCTGCAAGTAGTAGTGGCATTGTTGTTGGTGTACCTATTAGAGCGACGTCATCTGCGTATAATAAACAATAGATTTTTTGTTTGTTTATGAGGTTTTCTGGCGGTGGAAGAGAAAAGGGATCATTCGTTTGGTTGTTGCTGTTAAAGTTGGTTTCTACATCACGAAGCAGTTTAGGAAGAGAATTAATATATATGGAGTATAAATATATGATAATAGTAGATCACTGTTTGGTGACAATGAAGTAATTCAATATTTGAATACATATTCCGCAAGATTTTTAATCTACCAAACTTTAAATAATATCATTATACTTGATTCAGTTCAAAATATGGTTCGAAAGTAGTGTTCATTTTCATCATATTTTTTTTTATTGATGAAACTACATCATTGACACATAAACAGCGGCACCATTACTAGATACTGTATATCAAATCTATGTACAATAATTTAGTTTCTTATCAAGCAACAACTACACCATGTGCTTTTGCACACCAGCACGAACCCGGGGGGAGGGTTTCTGTGTAAGAGGTTTATTTATCCGATCTAGAAAAAAAAACGTGTAACAGAGATGATGTAATCGATATCTAAAAATCGTTCATCTACCCAGGCTATCGGGATGCATCCTTTCACCGTTATCGTCTTGCATTTAAGGAATCTTGTTTGTTGATAAGTTATGTGACCCCAACAAAGCAAAACAAAACGGAGGTATACTATAATAAGAAAGTTTGAATTACTAAAAGTAGAATACATCATGATAAATTTTAAGTATTAAATGGTGATAGTTATGATGATGACGGTGGGAAAATAAAAAAGATCAAAGAATGGGAGAAATTGGGAATGTATGACCTTCAAGTTTCATTCTAACAGGTTCATGGAAACCCAAAACCAATGGTGTTCGTCCATTAAGGAAAGAAGGAATAAAGTATTTTTTGTCCACATAGCAAAATTTTCAGTGTTGTTAGTAGTGATAAAACAAGGAAATAGAGACAACAGCAACTGATGATCATAAACAAAAATGCCGGGCCATTCTTAATTGATATTATGTATCCTTTATCATTAAATAATATATAATAAATCATTACCATATATGCTACGATCGTTTTGAGTTGTTTTTATTATAATTTTATAAGCAAAGTAAAGTTAATGTGTGAGGGAAAAGAGGCCTTGCCTTTGGAGGAAAGAAAAGAAAAAAGAAAATGACTATGTATATGATATGTGGTGTGTGCTTTTTTCTGGTTATGTACTAGTAAATAATATGAACAATAAAGGATGACCCTTTCATTACATTTAAACATCCTTAACAAGTCGTACAACCAAATCACCGGAAGAAAGTGAATCACCTTCTTCAATAGGTACCAATTCGACTTTACCAGCTACAGGTGTAGTTACTACGGTTTCCATCTTCATAGCACTCAGTACACAGACAGGATCACCAGCCTTAAGATGAGCACCTTCTTTGGCGCGTACTTCAATAACAACACCGGACATGGGAGCACCGACATCACCAGGATTGGATGATTTGGCCTTTTCACGAGTGACCTTTTCAATAGCAGCACTCTTATCCACAATGCTAATAGCACGAGCTTCACCATTCAATTCGAAATAAACATCACGACGACCGTCTCCACTGATAGAACCCACAGCCAACAATTTAATAATCAAAGTCTTGCCCGTTTCGATTTCGATATGGAATTCTTCGCCCACTTCAGGTTTCATGAGGAAGTAACGTGTAGGAATGACAGACAAATCACCATGTTGTTGGACCATATTACGATAATCTTCAAATACTTTGGGATACAAGGCAGCAGAAAGGACATCATAATCACGAATAGTGCTACCATATTTTTCGGTCAATTCTTCCTTGAGTTTAGCCAAATCCAAAGGTGCCATGGAAGCACCTGGACGACCATCAATACGTGGTAAATCCCGAATGATATTGGAACGCAAAGGTTCAGGGAATCCACCTACAGGTTGACCAAGATAACCTTGGAAGAATTCAACAACAGAGGTAGGGAAGGATAAAGTACGAGCCCGTTCTTCCACATCTTTACCAGTCAAACTATTGGAGACCATGAATTGAGCCAAATCACCAACAACTTTACTGGAAGGTGTGACCTTGACAATATCACCACACAATTGGTTGGCTTCTTCGTAAGCGATCTTGATTTGACGCCATTGTGTACCTAATCCCAATTGTTGTGCTTGGAACATCAAGTTGGTGTATTGACCACCAGGCATTTCATGATCATAAACACCGGAGTCGGCGGATTTGACATTGGCTTCAAAGCAAGAGTACAAAAGACGAGCTTGTTCCCAGTATGAATTCAATTTTTGAACATCTTCCATACGAATACCCGTACCCAAATTAGTTTGTTCCAAAGCAGCGACCAAAGCACCCATAGCAGGTTGAGAAGTCATGCCGGACATGGAATCCATGGCAGCATCCACAGCATCAGCACCTGCAGCTGCAGCAGCCAACATGGAAGCTACACCAGTACCAGCAGTATCATGGGTATGAACATGAATAGGTAAATCAGGGAACTTTTCACGAATGGCACCCACCAGCATTTTAGCTGCTTCAGGTTTTAACAAACCGGCCATATCCTTGATACCCAAAATATGAATACCTTCATTGACCAAATCTTGGGTCAATTGAAGATAATAATCCAATGTATATTTCTTCTTTTCAGGATTTGAGACATCACCGGAATAGCAAATGGCTGCTTCCACCACACCGCCGGCCTTCTTGACGGCATCAATACCTAATTTCATGTTTTCAACATAGTTGAGCGAATCAAAGACACGGAAAATATCCATACCCGCTTGCACTGCTTTGGCACAGAAATCATAGACGACATTGTCAGGGTATGAAGTGTAACCAACAGCGTTGGCGCCACGTAATAACATTTGGAATGGAATGTTGGGTACAGCTTGACGCAATTTAATCAAACGATCCCATGGATCTTCGTATAAGAATCGCATAGCAACATCAAAGGTGGCACCTCCCCACATTTCCAAAGAATAGGCATTGGCAAGACCATGTGTTGTTGCAGGTGCAATACGTAATAAATCTATAATAAACAAAATACAATAAGAATGTGAATATTTCCATGACGTTAGGATTTGTTTTTATGCTTGTGAAAATACTAAAAACCGTAAACAAACATACCAATAGTTCGGACACGTGTTGCTAACAAACTCTGATGCGCATCGCGCCAGGTGGTGTCCATGATAAGCACACCAGGGTATTTTCTCACGGCCTTGGCAAATGCTTCAGGGCCTTCTTCCACCAATACCTTTCGCCAACCATCTTGTAACGGAGCAGAGGCATCACCATGACCCTTCTCACAATTATTACGCAAAACAGGAACTTCTATTTCATGATGTAATTGAGGATCACCTATTTGACCCTTGATTTGAGATCCATTGACGACAACATCACCAAGATAACCCAACATACGTTGAGCACGATTTTGATAACGAACCAAACGGAAAAGATCAGGTGTATCATCAATAAAAGTAGTCCAACAATTCCCATTAATAAATGTTTCATGGGTTAACAGACGTTGCAAGAAAGGAATGTTTGTTTTCACACCACGAATACGGAATTCCACCAAAGCACGTACAATTTTGCGTCGCGCCACTTCATAGGTTGAACCAGAACATGTACATTTGACCAAAAGCGAATCATAATGTGGTGTAATAATTGCACCTGCATATCCAGCACCACCATCCAAACGAACACCATTACCACCTGAAGAACGGTACACTTCAATCTTACCCGTATCCGGTTGGAAATTCAGTTCAGGATCTTCTGTTGTGACACGACATTGAATAGCAAATCCACGTTGACGAATACGTTGTTGTGTTAATCCCAATTGAGGTAAAAGAGCACCAGCAGCAATTTGAATTTGAGCAGCCACAATATCGATACCAGTAATTTCTTCAGTAATGGTATGTTCTACTTGGATACGTGGGTTGATTTCAATAAAATAATGTCGGTTTTGATTATCGACCAAGAATTCAGCCGTGCCGGCATTCTTGTATTTCACATGCTTGGCAATCTTGACGGCATCATTCAAGATAGCTTCACGAACTGTATTGTCCAAGTTTTTGGCGGGTGCAATTTCAACGACCTTTTGATGACGACGTTGAACAGAACAATCACGTTCAAATAAATGCACCACGTTACCGGCACGATCGGCCAAGATTTGGACTTCAATATGACGCGGCTTGTCGACAAAACGTTCAATAAAGACAGTACCGTCACCAAATGCTGATAATGCTTCCGATTTGGCACGTGTGAATGCATCTTCCAAAGACGCTTCATCGCGTACAACGCGCATACCACGTCCACCACCGCCCATGGCTGCCTTGATAATAATAGGAAACCCATGTTCTTTAATAAATGAAACGGCTTCAGAATATTCACTCACTGGACCCGGTGTACCAGGTACTACAGGCACTTGACAATCCATGGCTATAATGGTGATGATATAAACAAATAAAGTTTTTCAATAAGGTTAAAGATCTTGAAACAATTCTTTTTCCCAAAACGTGTCATCCTCATGCCTGCCTCTCTCTTTTATATATAAACAAACAATTACCAATTTGTCTAGCTTTGGTTTTATCACCCAAATTTTCAATCACACTCGCGGCTGGACCAATGAATGTGATACCAGCTGCTTCCACCTTGCGTGCGAATTCTGCATTTTCAGACAAGAAACCATAACCTGGATGAATCATAGCGACACCATGTTCTTTGGCAATACGAACGATTTCATCTTGAGCAAGGTATGCACCTACAGGTGTAAATTGCCCTAACTTACCCACCTGGTAGGCTTCATCGGCCTATTTTTTTAAATCAAAAACCCATCCCAAAAAAAGCTCCGGTTAATGCAAAAAGACCGCACACCGCGATTTAAGAAAAAAAAATTCGGATTTTATATACCTTATAACGATGCATGGATAATCGATCTTCATATGAAAAAATAGCAATGGTACGCATGGAGAGTTCATGGGCCGTTCGAAAAACTCGAATAGCAATTTCCTATAAGCATGTTGGTCTTGTTTGTTATAAAGGATGATGACGATAGGATTACGTAAAGATGATAAAAAAAGGCGGGTGTCTAATAGAATCATACTTACACCACGATTCACCACCATCAACTTGCGAAGGTTACCCATCACTTCGCTGCTACGACGAATCGTTTCAACAGAATGTTCACGATGAGGTGGCATATTATAATATGACTAAGTTTTTTTAAGAAAAGAAAGGGATTGTTGGGAGCCAAAAAATGTTTGTTTGTTTTGAAGAAAAAAGAGGAAGAAATACGAAAAATCGAAAAAATCACAAATTATATAAAAATCAAGTAGAAAAAAAAAAGAAACGGGAAAATGCTGGGAAAATTGGTAAAAAAAAGGAAGTCAAGATTTCATTGGTCCAAATAACCCTTACTTTCCTTTTCAATACTATCAATAGAGATAGATAAGATCTAATGGCTAGCAATCAAACAAAAGCAACAATACATTATCAGTTTATAGATTTTATTATTATGATTATTCATAATGATGATTCATTTAAAACGTGAGACAGCAATATCTGAAGTAGCAGCGGTCATCAAATTAGAATGATCTAACAAGAACATCTCAAGATCTTGCCATCCACCACCTACACGTACTAAAACTTTGTTTTGTGCAGGTGCCTTCCCCCTTCGTTGTGTATTATTGTTGTCATAGGTCATTAATTTACATGTATACATTTTTCTTCCTCCTCCTACCGAAGGGTTCAATTCATTGCCAAAGAAATACCGCCCTCCACCCAAGGGTCCCTTTTGACATTTGACTGAAATAGGACTGGCATTGACGATACGACCGACTTCCATATCCAAAGGATCTTTTGGATTCGGGGTATAGATTTCGTGTCGATGATGATTTAAAGGTTGTCCACGCATCAAGGAGAAATCATGATGTCCTTCTTCTGAAAGGCGTCGTCGTCGATATTGTGGTGAAGGTGCTCGCATCGGTACATGGGTCATTCGAAAGGGAGAGGTAGTACGATGCATCAAGGCTGGCATGGATTGTTTCTTTTTTAATGAAGGGGATGTTTCATGGTGGTATGATTTTTGAAAAGACGCTGGAATCGGTGGCATTGGTGGCGGATGATGTTGCTGCATGGATGAACGTGGTCGTGGTATAAGACCTGGTGAAGCACATCGTAATGAACTTGAGCTGGGTGTTTTCGGTCTTGGAATCAATGAAGGGGTCATGGTACGACGTAATGGTGATACAGATCTTGGGTGATCTTCATTCGCAGGTACGGATAATTGTTGCTGTCGTCCTAAACTACTCTTGGGTCGACTAGGAATATTAGGTGTGGTGGATTTACGTCGAGTATATCCTGGATTTGGTGTTTTGGATCGTGCTGGTATATCCACAGGTGTTTTAGGTCTATTGTTATGTTGTTGTTGTCCTATTCCTTGATCAACACTTTGTGCTCTTCTGGCTGTACGCATCAATGTACTTTTGGTGGGTTTCATCCAAGAGGCTTCTTCTTTATCATCACGTGAAGAGCTGGGTGGTACTCGGCTCTTCTTTGTTGTTGCAGTAGCAAAGGATCTTGATTCATGGTAATGACTTGTTCCCATGGGTGTCATTGTTCTACGTGTACGCTGAGGATAATCCATCGAAGAGGATTCGGAAGCACTTGGTCGAATATCACGAGCAAACGCCATAGAACTGGCTGCACGCGGTGGATGCTGTGTTACTCCTTTATGATGATGTGTTCGACCACCGCTGCTTGGTGTAACACTTCGAACACCTCCCAAGACACGTCGATAACTCTCTTGGTCTTGATAATAACTACTTTGATGATGATTTGTTTTCGGTAATGTGTTGTTGTTATGACTGCTCTTGACTCGTATCAAATTTTCACCTCCTTGAAAAGAAGGAGGTTCTGGACTTTTATAACGTATACTTCGCCAACCGGATGTACTATTCGCTGTGGTTCCCATAGAATTAGATTGCATCATGCCTTCTGTCAACATACGTTCGGTTTCAGGTAAATCTTTGTTACGTAGAGTATCCATGGATATCTTTAATGTAGACCATCGTTGCATCATAGCATTATGACGTTTACTGGTACCATTATCACGTGCCACACGGGACACAATACCACTTCCCAGCATACCAAGCATTTTTCCAATAGAGGGAGTATAGTATTTATATTTGGCTTCAAAGTTCTTTTCCACCGATCGAAACTTTTCACGATCAACAGGTGGTGGTAGTAATGATGTAGTGGTGGATGATGATGATGACGAAGAAGAATGTTGTTGATGACGATGAGGAAAACTCCGTAAAATAGTTTTGGATAGTCGATTGAATGCATTCCCACCACTACCTTGTTGTTGATGATGATGTGAATGTTGTGGTGAAGAAGGAGCAGAAGATCCGTACCATTCTCGTACTTGATCAATCATGGTATAACATTGAGTCACTGTTTTATCAAGTCCATCAATCATGACATCGACTTGATCTGCCACTTGTCGAAATACAATCAGCCAACGATCTTCTTTGAGTTCTTCTTTGAGATCATCAATTTCAATACGTAATGTTTCCCAACGATGTTGTACCATATGATGTTTCCGTGTCAACATACCAGAAGGATCTTCAGGTGGTGCGCGGGAGGTCATACTAGCATAGATACGTTGAACATCATTAAATAAAGGTTCGACTCTACTATCAATGTCTGCTAAAATATGGTCATCACGCGGCGCTGATACAACTGACATGGGATCATTGAATAAATGGGTGGTAGATGTATTGATGGTGGAAGAGGATAAAATGGTGGTCGTTGTTGTGGCTGTTGTTGTAGTGGAAGGAGAAAATAAACTACTTGTCGCGCTAATAGGCGAACTCATGGATTCACTGGATGTATCCATACAAGAAGACAGTGTATTGTTGTGATGCTGATGCGTATTTGCTGCAGAAGCAACACCCGTAGCACTAGAAGCAGCAGCAGCAGCATGTCGCTTCTCCTGAAATTGAAACATCATAATCGACAAATCATCAATTTGCTGCAGCACGTTTTCCATGAGTAACGTAAGCTCCTTTTTCTCGTTCATCATATCCAATTGTTGAAGCACCGACTTCATGAAATGCTGCACGCCAGACCATTCGCTTTGGATTTTGGTAATAGACATGCGTGGATGCATTTTCTTGGTATTCATCATTACATGAGGATGATGATCTTCTTCCATTTCCAATTTATCTTCCACAATATGACCCACTTCAATTAAAATGGACATTAAAGGTTCCATACGATCAAACGTCAAGACTAATAATTTATCATCAAAAGAAGAAAAGAAATCCGTTTGATCTTCCTTTAATGCCATTTCCAAAGTAAACACAGCCATTTGCGCTGTATCTAACCATTGGGTCATTTTCTCCATACAGGCATCAAAAGAATCCATGACTTGGGTGAATGATAAGTTTTCATGTAGGTTAAGAATCGTATTGATTTCCTTGTCAGGTAAAGGTGTTGCACCTAACCGAGAAAATACGGAATCTTCCGATTGCATCGATATAGAGGGTTTCACTGAAAGTGGTGGGAGGAGCTGTTGTTGCGTTGTTGCAGTAGTGGTAGTAGTAGTTGCCATGGTGGGTTAAACTAATTTTAATCGGATATTGGAGAATAAAAGGGTAATGGATATATTTACATGCTAAAAGAATAAAATGAAAAAGTTATTAAAGCCGGTGATTTTTTTTTTCGTTGTTGTTGTTATATCCACACTTACCAAATAGGTTATATGAGAATATGAAATGATAAAATATAATATGAGGGTATCAAAATGCAAAATATATATAAAAGGATGAAATTAAGAATGAAGAATGAAAAAAGAGAATGAGTTTAATGAAATTTTAAAACAAGCATGAGGTGGATGAGTAAAAGAAAAGAAGAGGAGGTAAAGGTAAGTAAGGCAAAGACCTACAAAAAAAAAAGAACTTTTTTTTTGGACCGCGTGGAGTTCCCTTTTGCTCACTTTTTTTTTTTGTGTGATATTAATGCTAATAAAATCGTTTTTTATATTTTAAATCATGAAATCATGTGATGAATATACTAATCATTGTTGCTATGGTAATGATTCTTTTGCTTTGTTGTTATGGAAACGGCATTAGCAACCTATTATATTATTATTTCTTAATATACTTTCTTTATACATCATCCTCTCCCCCTTATTTTGTTGATGTATGTTTTTACGTTTTACCCCCCCTTAAACAAAGTGTGCGTTCAGAAAAACTGTTCTTTTCCGCCAAGTCTCTCCTGATGATGAATGATGATGGTAACACGAGAACATTTACCTTCGGAGGACCCGTTCCGTTGTTGGGTAATATATACAGAAAATAAATAGATGATAACAGTCTCAGTTACTTGCTGGTGGATGGATAAATAGATGATGATGATGATGATGACGGGTGGATAATAAATGATATAAATACCCTGCAGGTATCAAATTGAGTTTGACAGTTTATACATTGGGGTGGGGAGATTAGTAGTCATCATCTGGCTATTATTATTATCAAGTAACTGTTACTACAATAACTATTATTTTAAACACAAACTCCTCTCTTTTCTCCCTTTCTTCTTGCCATCCATAAATAATAATAATAATATAAATAATAAATAAATAAAATAGGAGCAAAAAGTATAATCTATCACTTACGATTATCGTATAATAATATATATATAGTGATGCTAAACAACATGTCCCACCTTATTACATGTAGTTGATCAATAATTGAATTATTTTACATTATACAACACCTTCAAGTAATTGGTAATAAAATAATGACTGGACATGAAAAAATTGTGGTCTATAAATATAGATCATCAAGATACTTCATTGTTGACCCTCCAACTTTTACATGCAAAAAAAAAAAAAAAAAAAAAAAAAAAAAGGATCGACGGCTGACATATATTCATCTATCTATTACTTATTAACAGAGCAGTGGTTATATGCCCTGCGGACGCCATCCATCTCACACGTATTTTATTAATAAATCCGGATTTGATACCTGTTTGGTAGTTACTAGCTTACTAATATTATTACCATATTCGTATTTATAACCTTCTATTATATGACTTTTAAACTTCCAGTTGTTATTACTTATCTACCCAATATCCTTTTTCTTCATCGTCGAATGAATAATTGAAACGCTTTGTTTCTCTACTCCTTGAAAGACAATCAGAATGAATGATATGTAATATAATAATAATATGATTCATCATCGGCTTAGCGAGATTGAGTTTTCTTCTCCCTATATCATTCCCCTTTCTTGTTTGATATATTTATTACATATACATTTATGAAATCCCATGTAGATTATTATGTGGCTTTACATGTTATAAATATTAGGATTCTTTTCTCCTTGTTCACTTAGTCCCATATTTTTTCTTTTGCTACCGATGTTTATACCTATCTATATCCAATTAATATCGATCAAGAACCACAATAACAAACAGGTTTTTTAATAACACCATTGATTTTCTATCCACTTTAGTTCCTACACACTAGCAAAGATATACATCCATCCAACGAATATTTAAAATGGGAAAAAGTCCAAATTTGGGTGTGGAGTTTAAATGATGACGTCGGTACTGGTTAAGTTGACCTTTTTTTTTACCAGCTCAAGAATTATTCAGTGCAACCAAACCTACATATACACACAAAAAAAAATAATGTTGGCTAGAGCCCTTGCACGATCCTCGAGACTTACCACTCGTCCAACTTTAATGCGCCGTGGTGGTGGTGGTGGTACTCCTTCATGGAACGAACCTGGAGGTTACCTTTTCAGTGAAAAGGTAATTTGAAAAAACTTGAATAAATTAAAGAATGAATCATTGGAGAATGGAATATTTTTTTTTGTCGGAATGGCGAACGAACAACAACATACACGACCAATTATATTAATTACGATATTCTATACAAAAAAAATTGTACCATGTAGACCCGTGTCAAGGAAGAATGGGAAAGCATTTACTATTGGGGTATGGGTGGCGGTTTCGTCTTGATGGGCCTCGCCTTGTACTATAAGCCTGATACCAGGTAAAAGAACAGACCTTATTTTTTTCTTTCTCTAATGTAGTTTAAAATAGTGGATATTAACAATAAGATTTTTTTAGTGTCACTACTTGGGCTACCAAGGAAGCTGAAAAGCAATTGAAGGAAAAGGGTATTAAGCTCGACTTTGAAAAGACCGCTTAAGTATATAAATATACTCCTTTCTTTTGTTCTTTTGTTAGACCACAGCCAACTTATACATCTCTATAATAAAATAAGACGTCAAATACACACAAAAACAATAGACCAGTCGATTTCATATGGGTATAATATTTATATAATTATATATATTTCTTTCTCCCTCTATCTGATATACTATAATGATAGTGATGGATGTACAATACGACTTTTAGGCCTTGATGAAGTGGAGGATGAAGAAGTGGAGGAGGCGCCAATAGAAGATGAAGAGGAGGATAACATAAATGACGAAGTATTAGGACGATGGCGAGGATAATGATGGCGAGAGGAATTAGAGTTAGGAGGTGGAGGAGGGGATGGAGCATTAGGATCTAAATGAAGACTGCCCGTTGAAACAGAACGTAAACTGGCCTTTTTAACAGCTCTATCGCGTTCAATAAGATATTCGGTATAAGTGCGCCAAAGTTTTCGTGGAAATAATACGACTGTTCGACCCCATTTTAATATACAAATGATAATCCAGACAAGCAATGCAAATACTATATAATATCATATATCCATTATATGAGTATGGTGTCATCTATACAAAGTATTGTACTTTTTTAATCCAACAAATGAACTTACATGTGAGTAAATAGGAAAGTAAAGCATATCCCGTATCAAGCCATGGGTTTTTAGCACGATTCGCAAGAATAGATTCTACATCCACTTCCAATTTTTTGAGCTGAACAATAATAAAACTTAGTGAAAATCAAAGTAAAAAAATGTATTGTGTCATGTAAAAAAAAAAAAAAAAAACTTACAGCAGAATAATGTGTTTCAGGAATATCTTTAATATAAGAAGACATGCGTTGCCTTGTATCGTTAATATCGATTTGTATATCACGAATCAATTCTTCAGTCATTTGCAATTCACGTTTAAATTCAGTCATTTCACTTTCCAACGCTGAGACACCTAAACGTACTTCTTCTTGACGATAATCAAATGGATTAACAGAGTTATAGGGTAGGTCATGGGAGACATGGGGATCCAATAAAAAAGAAGAAGCAGCGCGTCGAATAGAAGAAGAGGGACGTCGTTGTTGATTTGGAGAAGAAGAACATGTAGATGATAAAGTGGTTGTAGTTGTACTGGAGGATTGTGTTTGAAGTGAAAAGGCTGATCGCTTTTTCTTGATTTCTTCTTCCACTACGGCAGCGGCTGCTTCTTTGATACTGTGGATACTTTTGCTGGATGTTTGTCGACTGTTGCTGTTGGCAGGACTTGGCCATGGAGAATGGAAAGATTCATGGCCATCGTCGTGAAAGGTTAATGCATCCATGGCTTGTTTGTTTTCGTTCATGAATTGCTATTCAATGTCGTTTCAAATTCCTGTTTTAGTGTTTTTTTTTCTTGCAACAGATAAACATAAAGTATAGAACATTTATTGTTTTTACCTTTGAATCTTGTGTCAGTTTTTGCAGAGCTTCAATTCGACGATCCACTTTCCCCAAGAGCATTTGCATATCTTCTGAATGATTGTTTCTATATATTTTACATATTTGTTATTATTATACATTCCGAGAGTCTGGGGAAGTATCCAACTTCGATGACTATCAACTTACTCTTCATCGTCGATTTCATCACCCAAAATAGACACATGTAAATCCAACAGATATCCTACTATTATCCAACCCCCTCCAAATCAGTTGCCTAGAAATACATATAACCAATGTCCTTATTCTATTCTCCACATACCATTTTTCATTGAATTACCATCCGTCAAATGCACCAATTTAACGAACTCTGCCCTATCTGACCGACTTGCACGTACTGTAGCGATTCTTTTTGTCATGATGGACTCATTATCATCTGCACTATCATAGGGAATAGTAATACTTGAAACCAAATCCGATGCATCAACAATATCTTCCTCCAGATCTTCCTCTTCCTCTTCATCTTTGTAAATTTTCACGCGTCGATCTTCAATTTGTATTTTCCCTTGTTTTTCATATTCACGAAGTAAGCCTAGCACTTCAGGAGGTAATGTATCATAATCCAGTAGGATATGTTTTTCTTCCTCTTGAGGTTCTCCAGAGACTCGTCCCTTTTCTTCCTCTTCTTCACTGGTGATAGCGCCATAAGCTACACTACTTCGATTACTAGCAATCTCTTCTGATTTCTTGACATTGTCGTCACTTTGATCAGTATCATCGTGATGGTGAAGGACATCGGATGCGAGTATATTATTATTGTGACCACTGGAGATAAGCTAATAAATAAACAAAACAAGAGTGAGTTTGTTTGCTTTGTCTTTTCCTTAAAAAATTGATTCTTTATCTAATTGTATAAATTACCTCTGGTGACGAAAACAACGGTGTATCATCTGGTGTTCGAATACTATCCAAAGAATGCCGTCGTTGAAACTGTAATTTGCTGGGATGTTTATGATTCGGTGACGAAGTAGAAGGAGCAATCATTTTAGCTGCTTCGGAGGATGTACGTCGATGTTGTTGTTGTTGGGGTAACTGCTGACTTGCTATGCCTTTTTGTTTCATTGCCATAGGAGTGGAAAACTTTCGATGGATATGCTGATTCATACCATCATCGGAACTCGATTCACTTGTGGGAGCAGCTACACTGATAGGATGATGATGAGCAGACATGAATTGTTTGGTTGTATCTATAATTATATTGGATCCACCACTTCCTGTGGTCGTGGTTGTCATGGCACTACTGTTATTACTGCTATGATGGCTTCCATCACGTATCATGAACGAGGCTTCATTGTTCTCCAACGACATCGTTCGATTTTTTCCTTTGTCACGTTTAATTAAATGTTTATACCAAGATCGTCGATTCTCATTGGTACTACCTAAATTGTTGGTATTTCTGTTGGAGGGGGATGGTGTGGATACAGAAGGTCGTGTAGGTGATGGATAGTTATTATTAACATTACTACTGTTATTGTTGTTGTTGTTATTCAAGGTCGATGTAGATATAGTAGGTAAATGCTCAGTACTCGAAAATGTTCGATCCTCTTTTGGTTTCACACGGCGATGGTGATGATGATATTTATGGCTACTACTATTACTACCGCCACTACTACTGGTATTGGTCGTACGATCGGGCAAATGAGCTGTCATCTTTGTTAAATTGAGAATATCTTCATTGGATACAGCTAGTAATTCCTTGGCTATTATAAAAAACAGAAATTAATTTCATCATTTAATATATATGTTTCATATTGGGAAAAATCATGCACACACGAATACTCACCTTTTTGCTGCTGTTGTTGAGAATCATGGATAGTATTCTTTGTCACTTTTTCTTTTCCTTTCTTTTTCAATGATACTTCAATGCCTGGTTGAGTCGTTGTTCGAGACATCTGTTGTTGTTGATGATGACTATCGTGACTACGACTATTACTACCGCTACTATGACTACTACTACTCGTGGTCGTTTTTTCAGATACAGTGGTTGCCCCATATTCTAACCATCCGCGTGACCCTTCGACTGCAAAAGGATCACTAGTGGTTGTTATTGTTGCTGCTGCCGACGTCGACGACTTGGGTTGTTCTTCTTTCGACATGGAGGTCGTTGGTTTTATTGTAGGAGATAATGGGGGTGAAGAAGGATCGGGTCGCTGTGAAATGTTTCTCCAGTGATCCAATTCATTCAAATATCGATGGGGTTGCATTCAACACTACGTCCACTAACTACTACGACTAACACGGGCACAAGAACTGAAAAAATTAAAGTGAGAGATATTTTATGAAAAAAAGGAACTTGAATTCTTTCATAAGAATGTTGAGTGCACACGCACCCTTTTATCACTTGATCAAGAGAATTCAGCATAATTTCATTGGCCCTATATAACATATCCGGAGTTTAAAAAATATACTGCTTGCTCGATAAGTCTTGTTGACTTGTCTATATTGATATAAATATCTGACTTTTACCACTTTATCTTGTTTATGAGTACATCGTGAGATGCACCCGCATCACGGAGAGAATATAAATAGATAAAATGCAATAATGTATGTGTTTTTTTCAGTATTCGGGACATGATACAGCCTCTACCCCTTATTGTTTACTCAATGAAAACTTCCATCGCACCAGATGGGTATATAGCTGACACGGAAGTGCTGGGCATGCTCGTTCAGGGCGTTTAACCCATAGACGCTCCTTGTTAAAAATGTATCTCATTAGTATATATAACATAACTTTCAATCTATTTAGAACTAATATAAAATCTCATCGTATATTATGTATTATATTATACCTTACCATAATAGCAGTGAGGGAAGTCCAAATATATTACGTATCCACTAACAGTATTTTTTTTTATCAATGATTTGCGGTTCACCATCTAAAAGAATTATAACACAATGCAACTTAAGTTATCATGTTATAGGCGGAAGACTATTGCTCAAATACTATTTTTGATCCCTTCCTCCAACAAGTAATACAAGTAAAATCCAAATGAGTTATTTTTCCTTTCATTAGACATAGATACAGCTACTTTTTTAAATTCATTTTGTCTGCTTTAAGCCTTATTTTGGTTGATCCAACTAGCTACACGAGATTCATGAAATATGGTAGGGAAGGTTGCCTAGTTTGACAAGACGTACTGCACATGCTACAATAAGAAAGAACCTCAAGGAAATGCTTTTTATAAACTTTCTCATTTTAATAACGTATTGGTGAACAGTAGCACTCATGAATCAATATAAGAACGCATAATCACAACAATGATAATGAATTTATATGTCATTGTAAATAACAATGTATTTTTATTATTTGAAATTATATAAAGTTACGAGCGATACTTCTTAGTGCACCCCCAACCGTCGTGCTAAATGCTAAATTTGGGATTAGAATTAGAAAATTTTGTGCGTGCTATTCTACATGCTAATTGTAAATTTAGAATTTTTCGGACCTTCTGTGCTAAAATTGGCATGGCATAAGCACGCGTGCTAAATAATAAAATACAGGACAGCCATTGAGAATTATAAGTTCCTTCTCCCTTTTATTTTCTGAAATCTCGCTCGAAATGACCGAAAACAACAGCAACAACAATGCCACTACCACTAAAATCCCTTCTTCCAGTTGCGGAAATAACTGGTCAAAAAAGGAAGTCCAAGCATTGTGCGAAGCTTGGGTTGAGATGACTTTGGATAGTGTCAGAGGCACTGACCAAAAAGAAACTAACAACAAGGACCAAGACGACAGCTTCTGGGGCAGAGTTTCGGATAATTTCCACATTAGAGTGGGAGACAAAACTGTTCGAACTACTGCTGTCTCAGTTCGAGTGGATGGGGTGCCATCCAAAAAGAGGTGTCCCGCTTCTGTGCCCAAATGGCGAAGTTGGAAAATAAAAGCGGTGTACTGAGTAGTCTTTGATATGGATAGCAACAGCAGTATACACAGTACTTACTATGAATATGCTTTATTCAAGCTGAAGATTGCTGGAGAAAAATAAGAAAAAAAAGAAAAACTTCTTTCAAGTTTGAACAGTGTTATGACATTCTCCATGATGAAGAAAAGTTCAAGCTTCGTTACTTGGGAACAGCGAGTAACGAAATTCTCAACGAAGAGGGGTGCACTGCTCGCCCAATTGGCCGCAAAGCAGCAAAAAAAAGAGGTGCAAGGAGCGGCATCAACAAAAAAGAACCGCCGACGATGACAACCTTGCCAAGATTGTGGAGATTGAGCGCAAGCAGTATGAGCTTTCAGTCGAAAGATATAAAAGGGAAAAGGAGATGGCTCAAGCCGAAATAATGGCACAGAACCTCGAGGGGATGGATGAGTTCACCCGTGTCTACTTTTTGGCACGTAAGAAAAGGGTGTTGCGGGAGTTCCTCGAAGCCGAGAAAGAGGAAGAAGAAGCTCGTGCTCGCTTACTCAAGTGCCACGGGATAGAGATGACGAAGTCATTGAATCCGATAATGAATAAATTTTTTTAAAAGAAACATATTATACAAACCTTCTTTAAACAAAATGCTTAGCTGATCCTATTAATCCCATCAATTAATTGCGCAAAAAGTTTATTTATGATCCAGTGCATTTGGATATATAATTTTTTTTTAAAAAAATCATTTCCTGTTTCCCTCATGCTCCCAAAGGTGTTGGATAAGATCATCTTTGTCTGATGATGAACGGTTTTATCCTCAATTTGTCGATAACGGTCGAGATATTCCCGAAGTACTACTGGATTCTTTTCAGGTACTAAACGACTTACAGATCCTTACAGTCTAGTTCTTCTTCATTCTTTTTCTTTCATTTGCAACAATCATATTGTGCAATATGATGCACGCCTTCACCACAATAGCAAGTGCGTTGCGGTCCCATAGCCTGGCTGGATGTCGGATCACAGCGAATCGTTGTTGTAAAATACCAAAACAGCGTTCGACATTCTTTCGGTATGATTCTTGTTTCTCTGCAAAAAGCTGTATATACATACATACAATATATAAATGGTTCTGTACACATATGAAGTTTTTATTACCTTCTTCTTTTTATCAGTAGGATAAGGGATGGTGTCAATAAACATTGCATATGGCGGATATATGCCATCCACCAAATAATAACCTTTGTCGTATTGATTACCGTTGACAGTGAACTTAACCTCGGACATTTCACCGGAAGCAACAGCTCTGAAAAGTGGCGAGTATTTCAAAACGTTGATATCATTGAGAGATCCAGGAGGACCAAAAAAGGCATGCCAGATCCAGGTCTCATAGTTGGCCACTACTTCCAGAATTATCGTTGCGACTTTCTCTTTCCCTTGATACTGGCCTTTCCAAGCAGTAGGACAGTTTTTCCATTTCCAATGCATACAGTCAAGTGATCCCAACATACCTGGAAACCCACGTTCTTCATTATGAGAAAGAACACGTTTGGCGTCTTCCTCATCTGGGGCCTGAAGGTACTCAGCACCATACATTGTGATAATGGCTTCACAAAAATACTTTAAGCTTTCCAGGGCAGTACTTCCACCTATACGAAGATATTCATCTACTGAATCAGCAGAAGTACCATAAGCGAGTTGTCGTATAGCAGCAGTGGCTTTTTGGTGTGCTGATAAACCAGGTTTCTTTTTTACGTCAAGCCTTTGGGTAAAGTACCAGCGCTTATTTCTCAAGTATTCGACTATTTTTTTAAACAAATTGCTCGACATTCGGAAACGAAGACGAAAAGTTACTCGGGATACACAGGATTAGGCGCAAAATAATCGGCAATGAGTCTCTCATGACCTTCTGCATGGTCTCGTTCAATGACCAAATGGTTGGGTACAGAACCCCCTCGATGCTTAGGTTCCTCATCATCATTATCCTTTATCGCCCGAACAATGTGTAACACTCTAGGAACTCGGAGACGGTCACGTTCAGCATCTTCAGCGAACATTTTCTTAAGTTTTTCTGAATTGTTCATGATTTAAAATATATAAAAAAGTAAAGGAAAATTTAAACGTGTGTGAAGCTTCTATATTGAGATTCAAAACTAGCAGATTTTTTTATTTAGAATTATAATTTCGCATAACGGTTGGGGATGCTCTATAGCAGCCATGTCATTTTTAAAGACATGTTGCCCAGCAAATATCAACGAGAGGTCATATTCCCAAAATGATCATATACAGTTTATAACTGGTAAAAATTCTACATTGAACAATAGATTCTAGTGGTTATTGCAAAAATTCATATTTATAGTACACGTATGCTTCAGGTATATATCCAACGCGTTTATTTACTGAATCTATTATATCCGTTTCATGCTTCATGATGCTCCAGATCAGTGGTTTATATTATATACCTATGTATCAAAGAGAAGAGAAAGAAGAAAAGGCAAGGGACAATAAATGGCTACCTCATCATTACTACTATCATTGCTATTTCGTAGTGTTGCTCCCACTCAAAACCCAAACATTGACTGGAAAAAAAAAATAGATTTTTAAGAAAGCTTTTTATTAGAGTAGTACTAAATGGTTTATTTTTTTATGAAAAGATATTAGGGATAAGATGTTTTTGGATTCATCATCATGATGACATATTTGAAACATGTGTATATATGCGAATAAGAATTTGGTGTAGATATAGCAAATAGAAAAGAATTAAAAGGAAAATGATTTGTTTTTTTCTTCAGAGCAATTAAAGATAAAAAGGATAGTACTACAAAGAAATTAATCGTGTTATTGAAAAAGGTGGGTGAAAGAAATTGTTTTTTTATTTTTTTATTTTATTACAATTCTGAAGATGGTCCAGCAGCCTTCTTCTTGATCTTGGGAAGTAAACTTGCATGGATATTTGGAAGCACACCGCCTCGTGCGATAGTAACATGGTTAAGTAACTTGTTTAACTCTTCGTCGTTTCGAACAGCCAATTGAACATGGCGTGGCATGATTCGTGCTCTCTTGTTATCACGAACAGCATTACAAGCCAGTTCAAGGAGTTCCGCAACCAAGTATTCCAGGACAGCCGCCAAAAAGACAGGAGCACTACTACCGATATTTTTGGCAGATTGATCTTGACGAAGAAAACTATGAATTCGACTTACAGGGAATTGGAGACCGGCCTTGGTTGAACGCAACTGCCTATTTGCCTTGATTTTTGGACTAGTTTTACCAGTAGTAGACATGACTTTAAAAAGGAAAATAAAAAGGGTTTTAATGGTTGAGTGAAAAGAAAGAAAAAGAAAGATGGACGTGTCATTTTTTTTATATTCATACAAATTTTGACAGTAGAAAAGGGGTCGAGTGACTTTATCATTTACGATTGCCGATCCAATTAAATTGATTTTTTAAAATGGGCATTGATATCACACACGCATTAAAAGGTATGATGATGGATAGAAAGAGAATCTCCATACTACTTCCTTCAATTCCGAGTTATATATTTGCTTGAGGTCTTGAAAACAAATAGGATTGAGAAGATATACATTCATATATACGTAACAAGAAAAATTTTTGAAATTAAAGGCTAGAAGGACCGTTGTATATACTTGAGCATTAATTAAATATCGATGTATATATTGGACATGATTATAAATACGGATGAAAGTGAATCTATTTTTTTCTTTGATATGCAAAAATACAAAGTGTTTATTATATATATATAGAATCAAATAAAATAGTATTACATAAATCAAGCGAATATGTATAAGATTTATATGAGGAGGAAGTGCTGAACGTGCATGGTATTCAGTCATATACAAAATGTTGGCGAGGCACATATGTTCCACACTCGTATTATTTTCGAATTCATACAATGCATCTAAACTAAGATGAATACTATCGAATGAGACTTGTTTCAAACTATTTTTCTCGGCCAGTGCATGAGTGAAATCGCGTAGATCAATCTTCCACGTTGTCAATGTTCCATAGAGTTTGATATCACAAAAGTGGCGAATACTTTGAATTCCTTTCAATACAAAATCCATCGTACCATGAAATCATCCCAATTCCATATAGATCAAACAATCCAACAAGGCAAATAATTGCCTCATATTTGGAATATCACTACCACTCTGTTCGTGCATATCTATTTTACAATCCGTGATACAAAGATGTTCCAATTTACGTAATGATCCAATGGCTTGAAATGTATCCATGGTCAAACCAACATCGTGAAAAGAGATCAAGGATAAGGAAGTGAGAGATGGACATTCGTGTAACAGGGATAAAAGATGCATTTGTAGGATTGGATTGGATATGGTGGAAGCGTGAATAGATAACCGCGTCATATTCGGCATCGTATTCAAAGTGGCTAATGGAGCCCAATATTCTTGTTGTTGTATATGAAATAATGCCAGGTCTAATTTCTTCAATGTATAATCATGATGTGTCAAGAACGGTATCACACTGGCACCTGAGCTGATTTGATACAAAAATAAACCCTGTAGGCCTTGTGCTTCTCCCTTTGATAATCGATCTATCATCTATCATCTTATCCAGTGTTACATGTTCATCGTATTCTGGATTGTCGATGCTGGTCAAAGTAATCTTGGGACAATAACGAGAGATCCCTTCCAATGCCAATTCATCATAATGATGTAAAGTAATAGTTTGAATTTCTGGAGATACTTTAAAAAGGTGCCAAAGGGTATCCCCTGATATGGGGGATAGTTCTGATCCTTGCCATCGAAGATCCATATGCGTCAACCTTGTTTGATCGGGTTCAATGTAAGGTGTTAACCATGTGGACGATCGATCTGAACAAGAATATTTTAGTTTTCGAATGTTGGTGCACAAACAAAGAATAAAGGATAATGAACAAGCATGGTATCCAAAAAATTCAACATCCACTTCTTCCAATGTATTGGCTACTTTGCTGAATCCAGGATTATGTAAATTAGAATTCTAAAATTCTATAAAACATAAATTTATTGAATAGGGTGTTTACCAGAAGAAAAAAAACCAGAAACAATATACATAAGTACCTGTCGAAATACAAAATTTTCGTAACGATGGAAAATCACTTCAAGTAGTTTCAAACATTGATCAAAAATAGGTCGTGATGAAGTACCAATGGATAATTCATGAGCAATCCCCAGCAGTAATGCATAGGTAGGAATCGCATTTTGTGGAACAAGATGGATAGCATAAGTATATTATAGGATAGGGTAATTCAAGGGTCGATCTCGCAATGTTTTAGAAACATGAATACATTCAATGAGTGTTTTTTGAGGTAAATGGATGGCAATATTGCAGGCAAGGTCATATGGCAACTCCATTAGAAAATCAGTCTTAAGAGTAGAGGTTCTATGTCGTATCTGAACATTATCATCGCGATTGAGTGCAGAGAGCACCTCATAACTGGGATGGGTTTTTTGAATATTACCCATGCCTTGGCGAGTGATATGAATAACATCATCCAGTTGACCACGCTTTGAATAGACTTCAGCTGCATCCACATATCCAGCAGTATCTTCGGGTGCCATTTGTATGAGCAAGTTCCTGTCGCTCAGTTTTTGTGTTGAATCATTGGTCTCCATTTCATTATATGAGCGATCGCTCGTCTCTTCCGCCATGTCATGGTGCACTGAGACGTCATTGTCATTGCGCAAGGAAGATGTTGGGTTGCTTGATTCACGATCTTGCTGATACTCGAAGCTACTTTCTGCTTGGACTTTAGGTCCAATAGTGTAGTTGTTTTGTTTTGTTGGTTCTATATTATTTGACATAACATGAAATATAGAGAGCAAAAAAAAACTAAACGAGGACAGCGAGTATATAGATTTCATTCCAGGAAAGGAAATCTCTAATAGTATCAGCCATTATTCCTCCAAAATAAAATGGGATCAGAAGTAATAGTGTACTGAAAGGAAAAAGAAAGAATAAGATGGATGATTTATTATTTGCTATTATTATTATCATTACTATAATTATAAAATTATTCATTGTTGTAATAGTATCATTGAGTATATATACAGTGGTATCATGATATTATCATTTTGACTTGAAAATGCTTCCAATAAACCTATTAAACATGGAATAAACAAAATGCATTAGTTATAAGTTCGTTGTAGAACGAAATAAGATCCTCATCATGAAATAAATTACCTGTTAATAATGAAGTGATGAAAAAGCTTCCCCATTCACCTCGACCGACCAAAGTAACATAATGGGATGCGCTGCTAATACCAATTAATGCTGAAGCATACATGATGAGTAAAGAGCTTACATAAACAGCGACTACAAACGCCATCGTGCCTTCTACTGTCTTTTTGGTACCAGGCCATCGGTGTCGACCTAGCCTTTTGCCTACCAGTGATGCCTATAGATAAAACCAATAAGTCATTCTTGATCCATTATTCAGATAACAAATAATATATGTATCTACTTACTGCTGCATCACCAAACCCAAGAGCGACTATACCAGATAATGAAGCTAAAAGGTTGGAACTATAAATATCGAATGACACATGAGATTATTTTATTCATTTGGATTGTAGCTTCCCAAAGTCCATTCCAAAAAGTCCAAGGACTTACCCTCCCAGCCAAACAGGTCCAGCACAACCCAAAAGTAAGTAAATATGGCTCAGAATCACTGGGCCCAAATCACGACTATCAATAAATTCGCTCAAGAACATGTGGATACTTTTGCCATAAGGCCATATAGCAAAATAACGCAAATATTCTAAATAAATGAAAACACCCAAGGCCACACCAAAAGCCAATTGAAGAAATGGGAGCTATATATCAATTTCGTCATTAGTTCGATTATTTCTTTTTTTTGATTTCCCCCTCTAGTTATGATAGTTTTTTTTTTTTTTTTTTTTTTTACCTCAAAAAGTACACCAGGTGTAAACATAATCACAGCCAGTGCATGGAACAATTTTCGTTTCTTATTCAACGCACTTGTCAACACTTTGGCTTCCACGGGTCCATCCGAAACACTAAAATCCAGTACCAAGACCCATACAATCACGGTGGTCACCACCGTCAATGCCCAATACACACATAAGAAAAGACGTTGTGGGGACAAGAAGACAAAGGAAAGTGTCCAGAAAAAGGGGTCTTGATGCATGATGGCTCGACAAAGAGGAGCAATGGCAAAGATCACAATTCCCATCGTAATACCAAACGTGGCAAATGCAATAATAATTTTTTTACGTTGAATATCAGACCAAGGAGAAGAGGAAGAAGAGGACGAGGTGGATCGCCAATAAGGTTGTTGTGCCAAATGTCGAGATCGTTTCATTAATGGATAAGCAAAGATACCAATAAACAACATACCCAAAATGACTGCATGCAATAAGACCGAGACAGGATCCATTTCTTGACGTTTAATAAAGCCAGGTGTACGATCAGGGAACATCTGAAAGAAAATAGACACACTAAGGTTAATTTCTTTTGTATCCTTTTTTTTGCATAGAATATTTTGTTTAAAAACTTACTGTAGCAAAAATATATTCCACTGCACCATAGACAAGGATGGCAATGGCTTCAGATAAAATACACATTTCACCCAATGTAAAACATCGTTTTAAAGCGACAGTACAAGTATAAAGTGCCCATTGAAATGCTGTCACTGGAATAGCAATCATACTAATAGGCATTCGGCTGAGCACCGGTGTCAATGTGGTAAGACGACTTATCCCATGGGTAAAAGCAATAGAAATAATCATGCTTGAAACAAAAAGACCACGTTTTCGGATAATCCGTCGCATCGGCTGAAGGAACCGGTTAAGAAGCACCAGGATCAAAAAGATCAGGGTCATCAGCAGGACAAGTTCTAGTCTTCCATGCATACGAGCTATATAATTGCATACTTTTCGTCAGATGATTTTTTTCAGACCTTCTTTCACTCCCCATTCCCTCATTACTATACATATAAAAAAATAATAATAGTCCAATTACTCCTTTATAATCGACAACTTACCATGATGATCTGTTTCCATATCACTTTGAGTTACATCCGTCAATTTGGCAATACCGACCATCGGTAATAAAAATGCACCACATAAAAGGCCATCATCTGCATCTAATCTATATATCATCATTCAATGATCATGATCAGTACAGAAAAATAAATGTTCTTTTTTATCACATGTTAATTTTTACCTACCTAAATGAGCTTTTACCAGCACCGAAAAGACCTAAACACGTTGATGAAAGAGACGATGGATGATCTTTACGTTTCAATCCACCTCCCATTTTGTTATAAAAAGGTACATGGGAGGCTGTTTCTGAATCAAGTGTATCTGATGAAGTAGTCGTTGTGGTTGCTGTTGCTGTTGTTGTCGTTGTAAATGATCTAACCATTGAAAGTTTTGATTCCGTCTTATTCACTCGACGTACGCGTGCTGTTTTATGTATTAACATCAACCCTATAGTAAATAAAGCGATCCAGGCTAACAAATAGAATATGAGTCTCAACAAATAATAATAAAATTAGTTCCAGACTTTATATACCTGTAAATACATGAGGAGAAGAAGCAAAAACATTTCTTCCACGCCACATGGCCCAAGCAAAAGAACCAATCCAAAGTATCTTTTCTAATGGTGCTGCTGTGACATTGATGGCAGAATAATCTTGAGGTTGTAAATGTGTTGTCGTCATGCCATGGATGGGTTGTGATGCTGTGTTATTATTATTATTATTATTTGTTGTTGTTGTACCTAATCGTTTTGATTTTCGTTGTGCACGTTTTCGTCGAATAATCTCGACTGTCAAATCCTCTTCTTCAACCGACGACGATGAGGCAAACCCTTCGTCTTCCACCTGGTTATTCAGTTTCTTGTACTTGTTCGTATTGAAACGTTGTTTATGGTGAGAATGGCACACTGAAGAAGAAGAAGAAGGTCGTTTCTTTTGTTGATGTTCTGTTATTGTTATATTATTGGGAGTAGTCGTTTTTTGAAGTGCTTCAAGAATAAGCACAGATGAAAATACAAGTAGTGCTACTCGAGAAACCAAAAAATCAATGTGATTTTCTTGTTGGACAATAGGTGACACAAAAGAACGATCGGATTTTTGTTGTTGAATCTTGTTGGTGCTGATCATAAAAAAGTTATATAGAAAATAGATGACATAAGAAACACACAGACAACACTTTATTTTTTATTGTTCAAGATCTAAAAGACTTTCTGAAAGGTAATGTTCTTTAAGTGGTTCAATCACTCGAGAAAGACCGTCACCAGAAAGGATGGGTTCCAGTTCATAAAGGGTCAAATTGATACGATGGTCTGTCACCCGATTCTAAATTGAGTATTTATATATAAAAAAATATGCATTAGTTTTTTTTTTTTTTTTTTTTACTCCATCGATTGGGGTTATTTTTCCAATTGTTTTTGTTATAAAATAAAATATAAAAATCATATGAAACCCTAAGCGAAAAATAAAATAAACTGAGCTTTTCTTTTTTAGTTACCTGAGGAAAATTGTAGGTACGAATTTTTTCTGATCGATCACCACTACCAATTTGTTTATTACGTGAATCTCTTCTTGCAGAATTTGTCTTTTCTCGTTCCATTTCATAAATCTTGGCTCTCAAGACTTTCAATGCTTTGGCTTTATTCTATAATATACAATGACCCATCCAAACCCCCCCCATCCATTTTTAATGATGTTATTGTTTGTTTATTATTTGTATATGGATGTTCACTTGGTAATTATTACACCCAGCTTCTGTGTGTGTGAGAAAAAGAAAATAGAAAATAAACAAACCTTATGTTGAGACCGCTCATCTTGCATAGCCACTACCAACCCAGTGGGTATATGAGTGATTCGGACCGCACTATCCGTTGTGTTCACATGTTGACCTCCTGCACCAGATGCACGGTATACATCAATCCTCAGATCGGAGTCTTTTATCTGTACATCCACCTAATAATAATAGTAATATAGTATTGACCTGTCAAAAACAAATACTTTTCCATCATCATTTCTCTTTTATTTATATACCTCAGTAGGTTGGGGTAAAATAGCTACTGTAATAGTAGAAGTATGAATACGTCCTTGAGATTCTGTGGCAGGAACACGTTGTACGCTATATATATGATGATTTTCAGTATTTCTTGAATGCTGCGAATTTCTTTAACTTTTAAAGAGATTATTATTACCGATGGACACCCGATTCATATTTCAATAATCCAAAGACATTTCTTCCTGCAATATTCACCGTAATATCCTATATACAATCAACATATCCCTTCTATTCAATATACATTATAGACTATCATCCTCCTCCTTTTGTGTTCATCTTTGCTCTTTTTTATTATTTTTACCTTGATTCCTTTTAATCCAACATCTTCTGACTTGGCCAATATTTCCCACTTCCAACGATGTAACTGAGCGAATCGTTCATACATACGAGCCATATCTGCCGAAAACAAAGCGGCTTCATCCCCCCCAGCTCCTGCTCTAATTTCCAAAATAGCACTGGCCTCATCGGCTGTGTCTTTGGGTGCTAATTCTGTAATCAAATCTTTTTCCAGTGTTGCCAATCGTTCAGTAATTTCTGTATACTCTTCTTTGGCCAACTCGAGCATTTCCTGATCTTCCTCGGTGGCATTCTCATTGTTAGTCGCTGATAACAAATCGTGTAATTGAACGAGATCACTCGTCCCCTTTTGCCAATCGGTAAAAAGTGAATGAACCGAAGATAAACCGGCCAATTCTTTGGACGCTTCGGTTAAGGCTTTACTGCTTAATGTATTATCATTGAGTTGATTTAATAATGAATCATGACGTTGTGTAAGTTGCGTTAATCGTTTTTCTAATGGTTCAGTGATACGTGTCGAACGTGAAATGGACGCAGCTACAAGGAGAAGATAAGCCGTGTTATTATTTTTCAATACGTTTGACAAGAAACACGTCCATTTTTTTAATATGTTGGAAACAAAGAAGTTTACCTTGTGCAGCAGTCGAATACCGTCGTGTAGAAACAGCAAAAGTTTGACGAACAAATTTGAAAAGCATAAAGAACTTTATTTATGAACGCCCCCTCCCCAGCAACTGACTCTGTTGATTTTTTTTTTCTGTTTGATACTCATTGGTTAATCATCGCACACAGCTTGGACCACCTATTTCTTTTTCTTTTTCACACACATCCATACAAGATACCTTTTTTTTTCTCCTCCTTTTTTTTTCTCTTTCCATTTTTAATATAATGCATACCAACGTATTAGCGACAGCAACATTTGAAGAAATATTAGATGACCTTTCAAGGTGTGTGTTGTTTTTTTAAGATTCCAATATTTTTATTCATTTTACTGATTTGATTGTCATAAAAAACACAAATGGAATACTGATTAAAAATTGACATCGGGGGACATGCCAAAAACAACAACAACAAATAATTTAGTCGCTTTATCATCAATGTACCAGAAGCAGAACAACAATCACCGGAACGCATCTGTTTTCAAGTAGAACAAGCGCATTGGTTTTATGAAGATTTTGTTCGTTTGTTACAACCTAGTTTACCGTCATTTCAACTCAAGACCTTTTCAGAGAAAAATATCCTTTTTTAAATAAAGAGTGGTCATCCATGATTGAAAATACTAATCAATTTCTAAAGAAAAAAAAAGCCAAATCCTTAACCATTTTTATTTTTTTGTTGAATATCTACTTTTCAAGCATTGCCCACTTATGAAACAATGGGCTCATCAACATGAACGAGCTTACGCTGATTTTATGCAATACAGATTCCGAATTCCAGTCTGTGGCGCCATCTTATTAAACGAAAATCTCGACAAGTGTGTTTTGGTCAAAGGTTGGAGTTCAAAGTCAGGTTGGAGTTTTCCAAGAGGGAAGATTAATCAAGATGAAGAATATGATCATTGTGCTATTCGTGAAGTAAGTTGGGAAAAAAAAGGATAGTGAAGAATGGTTTTATGGTGGGAACAAAGGAAGATTAGGATATGATTTTTTTTTAATTCAATTTCATTATGTGTTTTCTTAAAAGGTACTTGAAGAGACAGGGTATGATATAAGTCCATTGATTAAAGAAACATATCTCGAAGCAACGATAAGAGAACAATCCATTCGATTGTATGTTATTTGTGGTGTACCAGAAGATACTGAATTTCGTCCACAAACTCGAAAAGAAATTAGTGTAAATGTTATATATATTATCTCTTTAGGATTGGGGATGAAGTGAGAAGAAAAGAATGATATAATGACGTTTTTTATCTATTATAGCAAGTAGAATGGTTTAAATTAGATGAATTACCTGGTATTAAACCTGGAACAAAAGCGACAGGTCGATTTTATATGGTTGTTCCATTTGTATGGTAAATATATTGGATATTGATATGATTAGGTTGAATGAATAAGAAGGATTAAGGAAAAGAAAGAGGAAAGAGAGAAGAGAAAGAGAAAGGGAGAGAAGGTTTACAAATTTTTAATTTACCATTTTCTCTTTAGTAAACTTAAATCTGCATTACCAGCCATTCGTAAAGAATATTACCGACCCAAAGGAGGGAAATTATCAAAAAACAATAATCAAAAAGCGTCACGTAATAATAACTATAATAATAATAAGAAATCCAACAATAATAACAACGGCAAAAAGGCTTCCCCGACCTCTGCTGTACGAACACCTCCATCCCCTCCTCAAGATAATAGCACGACATCTAGTTCAAGTACGAGCACAACCCCAGAACCCTCAGTAGCCCTAAAATCCCTTCTAGGTATTTCTCCATCTGTCACCCCTGCTCCCTCCTCCACAGCTAACTTGACCACACATGTCGCTACCGCTGCTGCTGCAACCGTCACAAGTACAACAACAACAACACTGAATGGTCATGTAACAGCACCTATACCTACCTCATCATCCCAAGCACCTGCAGAACCTTCCTTTGCTCTGAAATCATTACTAGGAATTCAAAAATCCACACATTCCCCTGAAGCGTCAAGATCGGCAAGTTGTACGAGCACGAGTAGTAGTACACCAGAACAATCCACGTCGACAGAAACCACGTTGCTCCAAATGTTACAACGTGCACAGCCACCTGCGGCACCACCACCAGTATCCTCTTCTTATCAACAACAAGAACTGCACCCTTTAATGCAAATGTTTCAGAATGCTGGACATGAAGTGAAAAAGGATACATCCTCACCTATGCCTGTTCAACAACAAGAATTAAATCCATTGATGCAAATGTTTAAAAATGCAGGTCATGAACCTGTGAAAAATGAAACAGCAACAAATGAAAATGGACCTCATCCATTGATTGCATTATTAAAGGGAGCAGAACGTCCATCAGAAGAAACCTCTGCCATGTCATCCCAATAATCCATCTTTTTTTATCATATCCAACCCTTATCACTCCCCTCATCTATCCATGCCATACCATTCATTCTTTTGTCATTAAGAAAAAAAGAGAAGATCATCATCCTTCTTTTCCAAATGAAGAAAAAGAACCACAGTTTTGGTTTTTCTATATTTTTTATTTTTTTGGGGATGGTTCTCTTTTTTTAAAAAATTGGATTATTGACACATGGGCCTCTTTGTCCTCTGAATTAAATAAAAAAAATGCCTCTTTTTTTGTGGATGAAAAAGTACCTTAACTTTTATAGTAAAAATATTATTACTGAAAGCGGAATAAGAAAACATGGTCTTTGAGGATCGTTAAAAGTTTTAAACTGCCTCAAACACGAAACTTTTTAGTTCACGTACTTTTTTTCGCGTTTTATTTTATCATACAAAACGAGCAATCGTATTCAATTTGGATAAGATCTACCTACCAATTTCGCTTACTCGGTGTCGCGACCAAGCATTACTGCACTTAACGCAACGATTTCGATACGATGTGGCAATGGAGCGTTTGGTGGAACACGAAGAAGAAATGCTTGAGAAACGCCGTTACTTCGTGCAACTCACCCTTTGATGCCCTTGCTCCTATTATTGCCCAAGCAGCTCTCAAGTATAGACTTGTACGCCATGATATCTTTTATGAAATATTCTGCGCAAGTCCAATTTTTATGACTGCCGAAATAAAAGTATAATTGATGTAGTAGATATAAATTATAGAAAACAAACAAAATAAACGGATAAAATTCGGACGTGTCTCAACTTAAACGCGTCTCAACTCAACATGACTTAGTTATTTTAGTATATCGAATATAGAAATATGTAATAGAAAAAAAAAATCCTCATTTTTTCAGGATTTTTTTCACTGGCCTACGATTTTTCCTATAAACAATTAGTGTCACTTTATTTTTGCCTTTTATGTTAAAAATAGAAATAGTTACATGGTTTTATTTTCGAACTTGTGAGGACCTTTGATTTATTTTCGAACTTGTGAGGACCTTTGATTTATTTGCGAACTTGTGTGGGCTTTTGGTTTTATTTGTGAACTTGTGAGGACCTAACTGCTAAATAGGATATAAAAAAATCATCGAGATCTCTGTGTGACGTAGGACAAAATTATGCATGAGCAAATTGGATTGTCTGTGAGTGTGTTCTGTGAGTGTGTTCTGTGAATGGGTAATTGTCATATATGTGTGTGTGCTCAATTGACTAATAAAAACTAGCCATGCTGTTGTACACGTATTTTTTGCCGATCATTGACTTTTTTTTACTTTATTAAGGGTATATTCATTTCTAATTATAAGAAAATAACGAGGTCTCGATCAATCATTAAAAGATGCTTTTTTAAGATAATATTATAATATACTTTAACCCAGTCTTGTTTTATAATGATACCTTGATATAGAGATCAAGTATCCATAGTTATAGTTATAGTTTATAATTACCATAGTATCCTTAACGTTGTATGAGAAATATGTTTATTTTATGCAAAAAGATTAAAAAAGCAAGGGGTAATAAAAAGGTGGCTGTGTCGTTTGTACTATAAACTAAACCTATTTTACGGTTTTTAAAGCTGTGGCACGTTAATGTTGTAAAAGCTGTCATCAAAGTTGAATTCAAGATGTAATGGTTACACTTCATTCTAATCCATTTCAATATATAAAAGCCATGCAAACCTGTTATTAAACTTTTTTCAAGCCAATTCAGTTTAAACCTTTCTTTCTTTTCTCATCTTAAAACTCTGTTTCAATCCATCGGTTTTTCCTTTGATATAAATAGGAGGACCGTCTTTTTTCATTTTATATTTCTTCTTTTTTTTTTTCTGTCATTTTTTGCTTTGACAGAAAAACTCACTTTTTCCATCCAAGATTAACTCTTTTTATAAACGATTATACAATATGACGGTATCCGCTTCTTCTGGATTCGACATCACTGCTTTTTCTACCACGTAAGTGCTATATTGTTTGAGCCATTGTAAAGAACAAGTATGGGAATGACTAAAACCTATCTCAATATTAGTGAGAAACTTTTCAAATTCAAGAAAATTCAATACCATGCCGAGCCATTAAGCGATTATCAAGTCTACATCAAAATCAAAGCCTGTGGTGTGTGTCATACGGACATGGACTTTGCTGGCCTCCCAGATACCATCCTGGGTCATGAAGCCGTGGGTGAAATTGTGCAAGTCGGTTCCAAAATTGAAAGTATCAAGAAAGGTGACTTAGTGGGTTTTGCTTACATGAAATCTTCGTGTTTGGATTGTTTATTGTGTCACTCGGGTGATGATATCATGTGTCGTAAGCGAAAAATGTTTCCCGAAGGTTTAAATAATGGTTATTCCTATGGTGCTGTATGTGATGGTCGATTTGTCTACAAGATCCCCGAGGGTATTGAAGCTAAACATGCAGGTACGTTGATAATATAGTTTCATGGCGTTGTTTCTTTGTTGAGAACAATTATTCAAAAGTATATTTAACTAATTTAATGCTTAGGTCCACTCATGTGTGCTGGTAGCACTGTGTTCTCTGCCATTTATAATGCTAATGTAAAGCCAACAGCAAGAGTTGCTATTGTTGGTATTGGTGGTCTTGGTCATCTTGGCTTGCAATTTGCTAGAGCTTGGGGTTGTCACGTTACTGCTATTTCTACTTCTAGAGTAAGTTTTTAGAATGTATACGGATGTGTATATACCACTTCAAAAGCGGATAGGAAGAATGGTCAGCGAAAACAACATGAGAGAAAATATATTTTCCAACACTTTTTTTTTCATGATGAATAGGATAAGGAAGCTGAAGCACTCAAGTTTGGTGCTCATGAATATTGGTGCTCCAAGGATTTCACACCTGAGTATATCGAAAAGGCTGAGAAGTTTGATTTTATTTTAAGTACTGTTGCTGCTGATCATGATTATAACACGTTTCTCAATTTGTTGGTTCCGTAAGTATTGTATATTTTTATAAATAGATAAATAGATTGGAAGAAGATCATTTGGCGGGCATTCATGGTAATGATTTTGCGGGGATTTTTTCCTTATTAACATGGGGTGTATATTTTATATAGTAATGGGGAATTTAGACTTGTTGGTATTCCACCCAGCGATATCAAGTTTGGTCCAGCTTTACCTTTCCTTTTGGATCAAAAGAAGTTTACAGGTGCTATTTTGGGTGGTAGAAAAATTAATACTCTTTTGTTACAATTTGCTGCTCGTCATAATATTCGACCTCAAATTGAAGAGTTCCCCATGGTAGGAAGGAAGCAGCAATTTCATTTTATTTTGTGTGGTGGATATGTGTAGATCATATAACTTATCTACTATTTTTGTATATATAGACTGTACGAGGTATTGAAGATGCTATTCATCACCTTCATTCTGGAAAAGCCAGATATCGTGCCGTTTTGATTGCACCTGAAGATGAAGAAGAGGAAAAAATGGTGGATTACCTCTATGAAGCACAACGATAAATTATTTTTTTTTAATGGATCCTACTCGGTCCAACATCACTCCATCTTAATAACGACATTTACCATGACTGTGGTATATATTCTTTTTTTTTACGATAGATCATCGTCGAGTTTATGAATGAACTTTCTTGCATATTTTTTTTATTACTTTCTCTTTTTTCTTTAATAAACAGCCATATACCTATTTTTTCATATTTTTTCATAAAGACATAGTTTGTTAGATATTTTTATATTATATTTGTTGATGATGATACTCATCTCAACAAGAGGAAATTTGTTCCTTTAAGATAGGGTTCTATTGTCCGAGAAGTTCTATTATGTGTATCATTATCGGTATTGAACACCAAGTCGCACAACAGTCAACTTTGACAGATTTTTGTTACTAGGAAACCAAGCTATGGACTTTTTTTCATTTCACAAGTTACGCTGCAACTACACTTATGGTATACAGTATGTCTATCAAAAAAAGGCAGATCTGTTACGTATTTTATAAATAATAAATATCTTTCCTTTTTGGATATATCCATTGGCACAAGCAACACTCTTCCAACCAGTTTATTCTTTGTGCTACTCAAAATGCAATCTGATAAAAAGGATTCTTATTCCATAGAGAAAAAAAAAACTACGTGATGGGCTATAGTTTTTATTAGTGCGTGGGAATAATGGTATGTATCATTACGACGGTCTACAACCAATAGGATCAGTGATCAGTATAAAATATCTGCGGTATCAAAGATATACGAACGCATACATAGTTGTAGATGACAATGAAATATACGAGGCATAGACATTCTGAACAGAAATGTGAAATATCTATCTCAGGAGAGACATTGGATCAGTCCCTTTTTTTTACTAAGGATATAGAAAGAAGAACCTTATAATAAAGACCCCAGACGTATCATTTTTCCTTTATATATTTGACCTGTTTCTTTTACAACATATATATTATCCTGTCTTTGCTTCCCCAGTTTCTAACCGAACCAGACTGTACGTATAGAGTGTTAGACAGTGCATTATATAGGAGAGCAGAAATTGTTTTTGAACACATTCTTCAATTTCATGCTGCTCATGGAACAAATGAATGTCCATGGAGAAAATACGTCGACTCAGTTATTGAAATTATGTTACACTCTACGACTATGACAGGTAATATTTTGATAAATTTTCTTGGACGACAAGTGAAGTACATGTTGGTCAAAATCTTTATACGATCTTTACTCTTGATGGTTGGTGAGCTTAGGTTTCTTTTGGATCTGTATCGACGGTGTAAGAACCATAATAAACAATTAGTAGTCCTATGTGATAATTGACGTACTACTATATATAAATACTAAATCATTAATAACTTATATATAACGTGCTTTACATTAGTACTTTCAGCCGGTACCATTTTGATGCAAACTTTGTTAAGAACGTGAGCAACATATAACACAAAGCAGTATTTATATACATACGTTATGTCGGAAGTACAAATCAAAATACACCGTGTGTGTGTGTCTTCATGACAATACAATACTGAATATGAATAACCGGTTTTCGATGTGTTCACAACCTGTATCTAGCCAAGCAGTTTCGAATATTCTTTTTACCACATTTTACATTCAATGCACCAGAGAATAATTTTGCACACCGCATGGAATAGATGGAGGAAAGCAGCTATTAATTTATTTATGGGTCGATCATTACTATTCAATTCCCACCCTTGAGGATTTTATTGTGCATATGGATTGGATGCTGCATCAGATAGGCAGGATATTTATATTCGGCAGAAAGCCATCCATGGGGAAGAGGTCGTCGATCACAGGCATGGGAGGACGACGTAGATCATCATGTTAATGAGATGAAGCGTGTAGACTTGAATGCAATGCAAGAGATTAATCCTACTGATTTGGCTCATTAATATTTATATACAAACCTTATGGATGATGCTACTGCAGTGTATTACGCCAGTTAACCCTACCATCTACTACAAGAAGGTGCTATTCACAATGTTTTTAATTGCCAAAGATGTATTTATCACTAAATAAAATACTGGTACCACTTTAGTGTAACTGAATACTACTGCTTTGAAGAATCAGTTCATAAATAAAAAAAAGTCTGTTTCAACTTCTTTCAAGTTATACTTTCACCGAAATAATAAAAAAACATGAGCTCATTCGATAACAATATTAATCATGATAATAATAATAATAAATATCTCAGACGTAATACCTTTTCTGATTTATCTTCTAATCGATGGCCAGTGAAGCGTATGGTCGTATTAGATCCTATTATTGTGTTTTAAAAACTGTTATGAGTGAATCAATTCAAAATTATTACAACGTCACCAATTTTCTTTTTGGAAGGCATTGGCAATTTTATGTAATAATCAGCAAATAACTGTGTATAATAAATTGTTTTCTCCTCTTCCTTCCCTTTTGTTCTCTTGGTTTAGTTAGTCAAGTTGTTTACCAAGTTTCTTTTATTTTTCAAGTACTGTATGTAATAGATCAAGACAGTCCATGAAATCAAGTCTTTAGCAAAGATGATTTATTAATATATATTATAACTATATAAATATTCGATTTATCTTATACTCTTTTATCTCTGGTTTTCAGCTGTATTTTTTTTATTGTCATTCTTATACCTCTGCTTATTCAGTAGTTGTGTCTCTGTATTCCTAGTGTTTTAGGGTATTGGCCAGTCGTTATTTTTTTGTTTGTTTGTTTCTGAAGCCTTCCAAATATACAGAAAATGTCAATAAAGCAACGTAGATTCAACAAGTTTGTTATCATGTAGTTTCTTCTTTTTTTTTTTTGCTTAAGTTCATCCAATGCCATGTACAAAGTGATTTCGTAAGTTATACGTAATTATAATATTCAACTTTATTATAACGCAGCATCAGTAATAAAAGCAATGATCTTTTACGCAATGCCAGTTGAAATATCAACAATAGTGCTTATTTTATATATACCATGATATACCTATCTTTCTATTATTGTATACAACAAGGAAAGACACGTTTTTCTTTTTTTTAATAGGTTCATTAATGAAAAGCGTATACGCACACTACCATTTATTGATCAACAATTATTTGAACAACATGATACGTACTACTGATTAATGACTATATTCAAGTTCGTGCTTACTAAAAACAACTTTCCCATTTGTGACGCCATTGTATGAGCATAAAATTTGGTTTATTTATTTTTTGATTGTTACGTTATTTTGGAAATGATGTTTACTATTACGGCGTGACACTCCTGCCTGTAATTCAAAGAGAAGTACCATCCGTTTACTATATAGTATGGTGTTTTTTAGAATGCCATGTCTTGAAACACAAAAGTGGATGCACCATATGTACACAGTAAAAAGTCTCAAACAAAAAGAAGAAACTCCATTAACGTTGGAAGAGTGTTGCACCAGCTATTTTTTTAAGTATAATAATTATTATTTATGGAGGTCATGGTTGATGATATATTAGCGATCTACCTTTTTTTCATGCTTTGGTCGATATCATATCATACTAGCATATAATAAGTAACTTTATTTTGGATAAAATGATCTCCACCGTTTTCGAAAAACCTGTATACAGTTGTTTTTTTGTTGCGTATTATTTGTATTGCGACTCTGAATAGGGATCTTGTTTTTGAGGGAGAGCATACCTGGGTTTTATGTACCTCAAAATAAGAAAGTAAACTTTAATTGATTTTTGGTGCTAACAAATACATGTTTTAAATTATGACAATTTAAGGATTGTTATTCAATTAAAAAAAATGTGCAGCGGTCATTTGTATGGCTTCTATTTCTGGCGCGAAAAGAAAAAGTTATCTTGTTGGCCGTTGGACCTTATTTGAACGAAAAAAGATAACACACAATACTTTTAAGCGGATCAGACAAAAGTAATACAGTTAAAACCTAGAGACACATGTAGTTTTTCTTATTATTTATTAATAGATACTTTATTATACAATGCTTAATACCAGGAGGAATTGAAATAGAAAACAAAAATTTGCTTTCATTATCGAACCTCTCTCCTGATGTTGATCATAGGCGTGCACTACTTTTATTCTATCACTATGTTGTATTTTTCGAAAGTGGAGAGATTTCGGGCGTATCCTGTTCCGAAATCAAATATACGTATAGCTCCCATTTCAGTTATTTGAGGCACATCCTATACTATTCCAACCAACTTTTTCATGCATAATTCTCTTAAATTGGAAGTGGTTGACGCAAAAATATCGAAAGGAGTTTTTGCCGCTTTGTTGATATCCTGTATGCGCTAAGTCTATTTTTTTTATTTTGCATCAAAAGGTGAAGAAAAGCAACACTCTCTTTCTCCTAACAAACCATCAACTTGGAAAATGAGATCCTCCATTTTGGGTTTTCCAGAGTGGCACAGTTATAGATTATTATGCGTGTTCGAGAGATACATCATTTGTTCATTGATTGTTTCATAACTTGTCGTTACAACATCCATTTTAATGTTATGCAGATCCAGATGAAGTAGTAGGTATCCTACAGGGGCAGTAACAAGAGCTGATTAAAACTCTTGCATAACACATGATATACGTTATCATCATGACCATTTTTAATATAAATACCACGAATTTTCTTTTTTTTTTTCGATTATTACATTTATCTGTCATCTTTTTTAAAGAAAATCAACAATGACAGATTACGATATTACTGGGTTCTCTTCCACGTAAGCTAAAGAAAAACATATGCTTCGCTTCTTTTTTATTCAAATCAATATAATTTATTCATGATATGCCTTTATATCCAATTATTCCTTTGTTTACCATAGGGATACACCGTTCAAGGTCAAGAAAATACAACACCATGTTGATCCACTAAGTGACTACGAAGTATACATAAAGATCAAAACCTGTGGTGTTTGTTTTTCTGATCTGAAATATTATAATATACCTAATACCATCTTGGGTTATGAAGCTGTAGGACGAATTATCCAAGTGGTGTCAAGATTTCAAGTCTCAAGAAAGGTGGTTTCGTCGGTTTCTCATTCATGAGAAAATCTTGTTTGGATTGTATACTATACCACTCGGGTGTTGATATTATGTGTCGTGATAAGTAATGTTTCCTGTAGGGCAAAATAACGGGTTTGCTTCTGGTGCTGTATGTGATGGTTGATTTGTTTACAAGATTCCAGAGGTATTGAAGCAAAATATGCAGGTTGGTACTCTGATCTATAATGTTAGAGGATCACTCAAAAGTATAGAATGATCAATCTATGTATACTGTTTTAATGTTAGGACCATTAATGTGTGGTGGATCCAGTATTTTCTCGAACTTCTATAATTCCAAGAAAAGTTCATTGGCATGCGTCGCTGTTGTGGGTATTGACGGACTTGGCCACCTTGCTTTACAATCTGCTAACTCATGTGGTTGTAATGTCACTACCATTTCAACTTCTTAAATAAGGAAAATATAGAAATGATTGCTTGCTGTGGGTATGTGTTAAGAATAATGAGGAGGACTCTGAAGTCCAAGAGTAGAATGTGTCTATTGTGAAAAATAAGGATGTAGACGAATGGATTGTATTTCATCAGTATGTTTAACATATTAAATGTGATATAAGATGATAAAGAGGCTGAAGCATGCAAGTTTGGTGCACACGATTATTGGTGCTCAAAAAGATTTTTTTTCCTGAGTTCATTGAAAAGACTGAGAAGTTTGACTTTATCTTGTTTACAGTGGCTGATAATATTGACTACCAACCCTATATTAATTCGTTGGCTTCGTGAGTATATATAAAACAGTGATTTAACAAGGATAGGGTAGCCTAGTCATTTTTATTATATAAATGGAGGAAGAGGGGTGCGTTTTTTTTTTGGTGATTTTTTCCTGCAAGATATAATTTGAAGAGCGACTGAATAGTAGTGCATCAGAAGGAAAAGCCGTCCTTTTTTTTACGATATATAATGGTAATAAAGTGATTGAATATGCTCTACTGCGCTTTACTATTTTATCACTTATTCCTTCTATTCCATTATGTCGTTCCCTCAATTCCCTGATGGTGATTTAGAGCATGAAATTACTTTTAATAAAAAAGGTTATGACATGTTCATTGGCTGGTAGCTTGCACATTTAAGCCGTGATATAAATAAAAGTTGTAAGACCTACTACAAAAAATGCATGGGTGGCATTCAATGCACTAACTGTAACGTGTGGGTGAGACCGAAATCATCGACGAAATTGATCGAAGACCAGCTTACGAGAGGCTGCATCACTTGCAGAGAACACGCTTTGATTCATGTTGATTGTACTGTAAAAGTACAGTTTGACATTAAAAACAAGACTGGTAACATTAACTTTTCGATGACGGGTTTCAATAATTACTATAGATTAAAGAGGCTATTAAGTGGAATCGATCAATCTGGCTGTGTGGGAAGATTATTACGCAGGACGGTGTGTATAAGTATATAACAAACTAATCTATTTTATCCTTAAATAGGTGTATTGCATCAAAAGGGAACACACAGTCATGGCAAATTTATTCCACTTCATTTCACCATGGAAACGCTGGAAAAGGTTGAGGAACGTGTTTTAGAATTTCCGGCTGAAAAACCATATGGTTTGAAGATGGGTACAAGTCCAATTCGTGTTCAAAAGCCAGCAAGACCAATCAGCAATATTGATCTTAATCTTCGCAACATGGGCACCATAAAACGACTTCAACGTAATTACCTTGTCAAGAATGACAAGTTGCAATCATCTCAACCTGCGCTGGAGTCTGTCCATATGGAACTTGCCGATCTGACGAAGGAATTTCCAGGCTACCTCCAATCTGCAGATATTACTCCTGGTAATATGTGTATCACATTTAGTGCTCCTGGTATTGCTGCAAAGGCCGATTTCAAAAAGCATCCAATGCTTACTGATGTCACTTACAACTGTTTTACGAAAGGATACTATCTTTGTTCGACTAATATTTACTTTGAAGAACTAGATAAGTTTGCAGTTATCTTCCAAGGTGTACTGGATGGGTTGTCTATGATTCATTTTAAAAGCTATTTCCTAACTCTTTTCAAGACTTTCAACGTTGTTTTCGGAGACATGAAAAAAATCATTGATATGAATTTTTCTGGATTGGTAAGTACATGTTTATAGTTGGTATATTTTATTATAGCGTCAGTGTATTATATAGAATGGATAAAATGGGTAGAAAGGAAATAATACAGTTGTCATGTACGACTTGTAATAAATACGAGTATCATAGTTAGTTGGATTTGGATATGTGGAGATACTGGATTGAGGAGGATGAATTGTAAATGTAATATTTATTTATCAGTTGGCATATTATCTTATAAATAAATGCATGAACCTGTTTATCTATCGACTTGATAGTGTTGATTGTGTGTGTGTGGAGATGAATCGATGTACGATCGTATGCAATACTGATGTATATTATTATGTATGAAATGGTGTGCTAGGTGATGGATTTCTCGCAGGCGCAGCGCCAAGGCTTCCTAATGGCTTTCCAAAAGGCATTCCCTACCAGTATCATCCAACCTGAGAGTTTGCTGAAGGGATGCTATCATCACTGGAAGCAGTCTGTTCAGCGTATTGTCAGTAACCATGCAATTGTACCAGCAGGCCATGATGTTGATTTCATTGATCTCACTGACATCATGTATAATGCTGTGAGTTTAAATACATATGACCGGGCTGTTCAACAGATCCGGGATGATTATCCTAATGCTAAGAAATGGCTTGATTGGTGGGTTAGAGATGAAATTGCTGGGATGATCTTTAAATCCAAGGGATGGCTCAAGGACGAATTACAAGCGCACTCCACCCGTACAACAAACGGTATTGAATCATTTCATCGTGATTTATATCGTGTTGTCGAAACGAAAAAGCCCGTGATCCAAACTATGTACCAAATGTTTGTCTACCTCAATTCTTTTGAGTTGGATTTTGAACACGTTGACAAAGGTGGTCATGCGGATTACAAAAGAAAAAAGACGAGGTATGAATCTATCCAGTTGGTGATATATAGTAGCCTAATATAATACTGTATCAATTAAGTTTTTATGTATGTATATACAATACTTGTATTTTTATAGTAAACCCCGTGAAATCAAGAAATTTGTCAACGATGGTCGTGCTCCTGATACGTCAAAGACTTTGTTGGAACTTGGTAACCTTTATGACATCTATGAGTCGCCCTAATTTATCCTTATATATAGATATTGAGACCATTAAGATACGTTGTTTTTATTATATTAACGGATTGAACATATCATGGTAGGTTTTGAAAAGAAGAAAAAGGAGGAAAAAAAGAAGAAAGAAGATGAAGAGAAGAAGAAGAAAGAAGAAAAGAAGAAGAAAGAGGAAAAGAAGGATGAAAAGAATGAAGAGAAGAAAAGTGCATCCGATAGACGAAGCGAACGAGCTGCGAGACATGCTGAACGGATAAAGGAAAATAAAAAGAGAAGCAAAACGGACGGTTCCAAACGAGAGTCGAAGAGAAGAAAGACTGATAGCCGTGATGCTGATAGGTGAGTCGCATACTGGAAAACATGGTAAGTATATAGTTCAATGTTACCAATCGACATAATTTACACTCTATAGATCAATCCATAACGAAAGAAAGTTTAAAATTTTATGACTTTCTTGTGTCTCGGCAGACGTACTTGAGCAATGTCATTTGGATGCTGATGATGTTTTGGGATGGTTTAATCCTAAAGGTGACGGAAATTGTGGTTGGAGGGCTGCATCTGTTGTTTTGAATAATGATGAGTGTCATTATGATATTGTTAAGTTGACTATGAAACATACTCTTGAAAAAGAGAAAGTCTTCTTCACAACTCTGTTTGGTAATGATGAACAATATGATTATGTTCTAGCCAAACTTTCTCAATCTGAGGGAGCTATTCTCCAGGGAAGATATTGGTTTGATGTATTAGACTGTCCACGAATATTAGCACATGCATATAACTGCCCTGTTATTGTCTATTCTTATTATTTGAATGGTTTTGATGCTTACAATATTCATGCAGCAACATTCCTGCCTTTTAGGGAACCTGAAAAAGATGCTAATGGTTGTATTGTTGACATTGCTCCTATCATTCTCTATTTAAAAGGGAATCATTTTCAGCTGATTGTAATCAAAGATGATGCTGTAGATAGGGTCAAGTGGCCAAAGCTTTTCCCTGGATATGAATCCATTTATTCACACCACAACATCCCTAGATCATGGTTAAACTTGTACGAACCCAGATGTCAAAATTTTTAGATTATACAAATCATCTTACACTTATATTTATCTCCTAAACCAATATAGAATTACACATGCTAAATAGCCTATGGAAGTAGATAGGTCTTTCTCTTTTTTTTAAGCTTTTGTGGGTAAGGGGAATATAGTATCATGCTATTGCAGGTGATAGATCTTTATTTGTACAATTATATTATTTGTGATGATTTAGCGCATACGTGTGTAAGCAACGCAGTGAGTAGTTATTGTAGATTACCCAATGAAGTTTTACTAATAATGCTAAGTCATTGATGCACATTTTTTTTATGCAAAATAATAAAATCGATAAGTTTTACCTATTTTCATACAAAAAAATAAATGTCACCAAAAAAAATATGATTTTTCCACCAAAAAAAAAACCTCTTGCCAGTTTCACCAAAAGAATTTCACCAAAAAAAATACGCTTCAAATATTTTTATAGTACATATATACAGACGGAGTCTGAGGCTTAAAATTATTGTGGCAAAGCACCAAAAGAAAATGTGGCAAAGCACCAAAAACCTGAAATTTCACCAAAAAAAAAACTGTACTCGAGGAAGAGGACAAAGAGTTATAAGAGTTATATATTATTAAAACTAATACGTAAATACATATAACCAAATGTTTTTGAAATATTATTTTGCATTTATAGCAATGGAGAATTTAAAACTGTGGGCATTCCACATAATGAACTTAAGCTTGGTGCCACTGTGCCATTTATTGTGGACCAAAAGAAATTGACTGGAAATATTGCAGATGGTAGAAAGATCAATACGTTCATGTTGAAGTTTGGCGCTCGAAATAAGATTCTACCACAAATCGAAGAGGTCCGTTCGGTAAAACAATATAATTTTAGTTTCTGATTATGATTATTATGATAATATAGAATAGTTTTATATTGATGGTTTTTTATGGTTCTTATGTATATAGACTGAGCAAGGCATTGAAGATGGTATGAATCATCTCCATGATGGAAAGGCTCGATATCACCCTGTCTTGATTGTACCAGACAATGTAACAGAAAATCAGAGATAGAATGACAAATAGCCTTTTCAAAATACCTATAGCATGGGATCACTTGTTTCTTTTTCCCTTTATATACCTCAAAAAACCCTTTATTAAAAACAGTATTTGTACTTTCATACCGAACAATTTTATTTTTTGTATCGATACAATGACCACAAAGCATATCATAACCAACTATTCCGAAAATTGTTGTTTTGACAAATTCACACATTAAAATATGCATTACACCATATATAGGAAGCATGAGAAAATGTCCAATAGGCTGAGTATATTTATTATATATGCACATAACAATGAATGTAGCACAGAAGCCATTGGTTGCCTGGATATTTTGTCTATTGTGATCACCAAATGGAATGCGTGAATGGATAATGGGCCAGGAATCTAGCTAACAGCTAGTTTTCTTGGAACTTATGCTGTTTGCTTTTGCTATAACAACATTATGCTTTTCTTTGGTCTCTTAGAATGTCATGATGTTGTCTTTCTAAGTTGAATTCGATTTTAATGGCAACACCCGTAATAACCATAACTTTTTAACAAATAGAAGATCAAGTATATAATATTCGAGAGTTGGCGAATTGCATAATTTTATGGAAAGGAGAAGTATTCTAGACCGAATATGTCATGTACTTACGCTGTGCCTATCCCAAAAACTCGACCAAATGCAGAATAAATCCATAACGATTTATTCCCTGGTACAAATAGTTGTATAACATCTACAAAGAGTGTTCGCGTCCTATCCTAATGGTCTATTTTATGATACGTATCCAAAAAAACAGTATAGATTCATCCATGGCAGTTCTTCTTATTTTAAGATCTATGATGGTGTTGGCAGATAAAACAATTATATTCACATATAAAAAAAGTGATAGGTCGATGAGGAGAAAGAAACGCCAGTTGAGTTACACCATGTATTTGTATAGAGCAAAAATTTATAAAAGATATCGATTTATTGGTTGCGTAGCAATGTTATTAACACACGTATTCCCTTCTGTATTGCCCTGTAACTGATTAAAAATGCAGTAATGACAGTGTTTGTTTTTGGTTTATAATAAATAGGCGATTTCAATTATTTGGATTTGTATTAACAAACTTTATGGTGTAAACAGATTGAACCAACTTGACCTATAAAGAAAAAAACACAGTGGTGCGGTTACCCTGGAAATAACTCCATTATTGGGTGTTTAACAACCCAACAGTTCATAGAGACAAACAAAAGATAGCTTCCCACACTCAATCGCACTATAAATAGTAACTAGCCCTAGAGAATTGCACAGAATTTAGAAATAAATTATTTGACAGTAGTATCACGCTGCTCTGGTTGATATAGAAGTAATAGAAAGTACAAAACAACTTTTACAACGGGCAGTAATACTTGCCTTATGGATTGATCAACCCAATCGTCGCTAGTTCTCCGAGTAGTACTACGAGTTTCTATAGTACTTAATTCAAATGAGTTTGGGTATCTTTTTTATTTTCACTTCTTCCTAGCACAACCTAAACAAAATAAGGTACAAAAATTTATCCTTTTTTTTTTCGCAATCACCTGAGCCAACTTTTCCTTAAATACGTAAAATCACGTATAATTTTGAGCCGATGGGCCGCGTCGTTCTCTTGACATTTTTCCTCTCTCGTCATTTATCGTCAGAGGACACCATTATATAGCATCCAATATACGAATAACTACTAGCAAATAGCTTCTATTCGCCCCCAACAACGCAGACAAAATGTTTCATAACTAAAATGAGGTCCAACGTGATTCTGAAATAGAGTTTTGGTATGACACGATAGATAATAAACGATTATTGGATGGATTCTTGAGCAACTTCCAAACATATAGAAAGAAGGGTATAATCCGCCGTAATTAAATCTACTCAATTTACTAAATGGGATTTTCGTCACACGTGCTGAAAATAATCAGAGTCTGGGGAAGTAAATAATGCACAGATCCACAAAAAAAAAATGAATGTAGGCTATGCAGAAACAAAGCGATGGATCCGAATTATACGTTGGATGGTGTTACATTAACTGTATCTTACGATAATACATGTAAATAATCATCATAATCATAATTCAAGAGCTTAAAACACGACAATGTATTTTGGTATATTTACTTTATTATTTTACAAAAAATTGGCACAGAAAGAAGCGTTATCTTTTCAAAAGGGAAAGAGAGAGAAAGAGAGAGAGAGAGCTATATATATTTTTTTTTGATGAAAAAAAAAGAGGTTGTTTAGGCCTTGGACAAAAGAGCAACGATAGCTTCTTCAATACGTTGACCGTATTCGGCATCAGCACGCTTGAAGTGAGCGAGTTGACGTTCACGAATGTGCTTCTTGGCATTCTTAAGATGGCCAGCAATGTTGTTGACCAAATCAGTCTTTTCTTCAGCGGGCATCAAACGGTACAAGTCACCAGCTTGAACGAAGTCAACATCAGTCAATTCGTAGGTGAAGCGACCGGTCAAACCAGAAACTTCTTCAGCAGTGAAGGTGGTGCCAACAACGTTGTTTTGGTAGGGGCCACCGAAGGAGTTGGGTTCGTAGTTGGGAGCAGAGCCACCGTTACCGTTGACAGCCATCAAACCATCACGTTGGTGGTTAGCAACGCGGGACTTGGGTTGATTGATAGGGATTTGAGCATAGTTAGGACCCAAACGATGACGGTGAGTATCGGGGTAAGAGAAGAGACGACCTTGAAGCATACGATCGGGGGAGACATCAATACCAGGAACGGTGTGAGATGGGGAGAAAGCAGCTTGTTCAACTTCAGCAAAGTAGTTCTCGGGGTTGCGGTTCAAGGTCAATTGACCAACGGGGCGCAAAGGATAGTCCTATTATTTAAAAACCAAATTTGTATGAGAAAACCTATTTCTATGCATCCACAGATACTCATACACTATCTGTTCATCAAATCCCAATACTACAAAAATGAATATTCAACTACATACCTTGTGGGGCCAAACCTTGGTGACGTCGAAGGGGTTGAAACGGTAGGTCTTAGCATCCTTAGGTTCCATGACTTGGACGTAGACGGACCAAGAAGGATGATCACCCTTTTCAATAGCATCGAATAAGTCCTTGGTAGCATAATCCGGGTCGGAACCGGCAAGAGCACCAGCTTCATCAGCCTTGAAGTTTTTGATACCTTGGTTGGTCTTGAAATGCCACTTAACGTACTTGAAGTTACCCTTATCATCAACCAACTTCAAGGTGTGGGAAGAGTAACCGTTCATGTAACGGTAACCGTTGGGGGTACCACGGTTAGAGAATAAGATGGTGACTTGGTGAATGGATTCGGGGACAAGAGACAAGAAATCCCAGAAAGCATCTAATATAATAAGGGGTAGGTGTAAATGATTTGAAACGTATAGAAGGAACCCCACACATAATTCATTATTATGTGATGTGGGAAAGTATTATGAGAGAAAAAAATAATAATTACCAGGATCGCCGCAGTTGGTTTGGGGGTTGCGCTTTTGGGTGTGGATGAAATCTGTTTATATAAAAAATATATATAAGTAAATCGGCGCTATAATTTTTCTTTTTTCGATGGTATTTTTTTTTCTAATTGTTGATCGTCACCTAATTATTTTTTTTGATTCAAACTTACCAGGGAATTTGCTAGGATCACGGATGAAGAAGACGGGAGTGTTGTTACCAACCATATCCCAGTTACCTATAAGTAGTCAGCATTAGATATTAGTATTTCGTGTATAAAAGATCATCTTATTGCTTGTTCTCGATTTCCTTACCTTCTTCAGTGTAGAACTTGAGGGCGAAACCACGAGGATCACGAGCAGTATCAGCACTACCCTTTTCACCACCGACGGTGGAGAAACGGAGGAAGGTAGGAGTCTTCTTGCCAACGTGGCTCAAGAACTTGGCCTTGGTCAAGTCAGAGATGTCATGGGTAACCTCTGTAATAAACCATTATATATATTAATCAAAAGTTATTACTATATTATTATTACACTATGCTGATCTAATGATATTGAATATTTACCAAAGACACCATGAGCACCAGCACCCTTAGCGTGGACAACACGTTCGGGAATACGTTCTCTGTCAAAGTGAGCTATAAAAATTATAGACCAAAGTTTAAGAAATGCTTAGTATACTTCCGCTCCTGATATTTTTACTTTCCCGCGCTTTCAATCCAAAAACCCTCCAAATTTTATTTTCCAATATAGTAAATCGAATAGAAATAATGAAAAAATTCCTTACCAAGCTTGTCAATCAAGTGGAAATCTTGAAGGAGACTAATGATAAATCAATTGAAGTATGTATTTATGTTGATAAGTATCTATTCCTATACTGGCGTACAACCGAAGAAATAACTTTTTTTTTGTTGGATGAACTACTTACACTGGGCCATAAGCACCAGCAGTTTGAGAAGTTTGGTTGTTCTCAACAGGGTTACCGTTAGAAGTGGTCAAGACGTTATTGGACATGGTTAAAAAGAGTTGGGAGGTTATAAATCTGCAAAGAGGGTTATAAGCAAAGAAGAAAACAAGAAAAAAAAACAAGAGAAGGGGAAAGAAATGAATGGTTTTTATATTACGCGGTTATCCAAAACCCCCATCAAATTGTCTTTCCCTTCAATCCCGAAGATCATGCTTGGGGGGTACTACTTCGGCGAATCCTCATGATACCTCTACATTTGATTCTCCCCCAATCCTCTTTTAGCCAATCATACTGAAGAATCTGTCGATTACAAAGCACTCTAAGCATAATAGTGTAATAATATACACACACCAAAATATTCACCTACCCCCAATATCCGACTCCCCACACACATACACACAATAAGCGCGGTCTTTTTTTTATAGCCACACAACTTACACACACACCCTTTTCCCTATATAAATATCTATTATCTTCTATCACTAGAACACCATTTCATGGGATATTTATGCGATGAAGCTATAACTGTGTACACTTTTTTAATAAGTCAACAAAAAAAAATAGTCGTGTGGGAAATAGAATGATTCAAAATGAATTCCCACCCAAATATATATATATATTTAACCTAGGCATTTTTTTATTATTACTTCAGACAGTTTCGTAAAAATTTCTCTATTTCCATTTTATAAATTGATGAAGAAAAGCTTTAGAAATTTTGAACAAAATTCTTGATGAGCTTTCAATCTATTTTAATGAGGCTATTCCTTCCAAAAAGTTGGTTGGTGGAGAGAGCTAACTATCGCTTACAAAGGATCGATTTGTACAACCTTGCTTACTGATGCACGCCCCCACATTTGTCATGTCAAATAAAGCGAATATGTTTCTCCGATTTCAAGTATAATATTTTTTTATAAATCTCCCCAAAAAATAGTAATAATAATAATACGCATTTGAAAATATAAAAAGACAGATGGAATGGTTTTATTTTTTGATTTAAATAAAAGAATAATTATAAAGAAGTATAGTATACGAAAGTAAATAAAGATGGTGTTGGATTTTTCCTATTACTTCGCGTCCCCTGACTTTTACTTTCGCAAATTTGCCACCATGAAGTTACACTTTTGCGCACCATGAATTTATACTTTTGCATACACTATAATTTCAATTTCGCGCCTCATTAATTTTATCTTCACATCCTATTACTTTTCATTTTCGCGTCTTATTATTTTTACATTTGCGTCCCACTATTCTTATGGTTGTATACCATTATTTACAACTTTACATCAATATATATTCAGAAAATATTAGCAAAAACAAAAGTTATAACGTCTTCCCCTCCAGGATACACCGTGGAAAAAATGATCTGGAATCTGATACCCAACTCTGATAGTATTTAGGAGTTACTTGCTTGACAGATTCAATAATATATGTGGTGCCAATGTACTATCCTTGGTCAAAAGTTTGCGTCGTACACCAGTCTTTAGCTTTGACCAAAACAAAGTAATAAGGTTTAATAATGGGGATTAATCTGGAAGGTATAAGATTTTATATTCTCTGTCTTCAATTACTTGGTGTACTAAAATTACATGATGTATTCTAGCATTATCCACTGCAAGAGTTTTTCCACGCATGCTTTTTTTTATCAAGCACATCCATTACTACATCCAAACAGCCGAGAAGGTGTTGTCTTCTGCTCACAAGTGAAGTAATAATAAAGATCAGATACATCACCTCAACAAAAAGAATTAGATATACAGCTTCAATTAATAAATTTACAGAAAGAGCAACAAGTTAATATACGACAACAATCAACTCTCATATCAAATTCGAATACTTTATCACATCATCACGTCTTATCGAAACATCTAACAACAAGCCAATTATTATACAGAATTCAGACGTAGAATATTCTTCGTCAACATCAACGCTTTCTCAACGTACTACTACTTCTACAATTAACCGTTGGTTTCAAATGATAATAATAATAACTCCCTAAAGCTGCAAACACAACAATCAACAATTCAACAACAAACTTCATTATCGCGTGGATTTCGAGCTGCGCCTGAATCCCCCCAAACTCTATTATTTTGTGTATCAAACGTAGTACTCTCAAAATGTCGTGAATGAAGAAAACAATAGTAGAATATGTGCGAAACAGTGTAAAATATGAATGCAAGTATTAAAATATCCACTTTATTTATTTATTATTATCATTATTACAATTTCATACAACAAAATATAGCATATAAATATTAAAGTTTGTTGGCACCATCTCATTTTATTCTTTCGTAACAATATGTTATGGCTTTATATCAAAAATTAATTCTTCTCAGCCCGCATTCGTTTATCCTTTTTAAACAACTCTATTATATGAGTCAAGATGCCATGTTTTGGCTTTTAAATAATTACAACCATGTGGACGATGTTGTTTTACCTATTATTTTTTTCAAAATTGGAAAATATAAGGCATCTCAAAAGCAGCAAGCCGAAGGTGTTTTTATTAAATGTATTACATGGATAGCAGACTCTGATAGCGGTGATTTACATGACGAAGTTCAGTTACTGATCGTTGGCAATTAGTGAAACCGCAGCTAATCAAGCAACCTTATTAGCATTGGAAACTACGATCCCACCTACAACAATTTCCAAAAAACACAACCTTAGAAAAAGAAAGCCTATACAATCTAATCAGCAACCTATTAAGCGTAAAAAGACTCAAGTAAATTTTATAACTACATTTATAATAATTGTTTTATCAAATGTTTTACAGGCCTTATTTTATTAATATGATAAATTTTGTTTATAGGAAGAAACGGGTGGATTCTCAATTACTAGCATGATTCTTTGGGAACGTTCATCAAAAAAAAAGTGGTCAATTCACCTCCAAGACGTCAAAAAGCAATTATTTCAAGGTACTTGGTAAAAACTCGATCATTGACGTTACGGATGAATCAAAAGAAAGCCATATGTCATGGTTTGATGGAGATCAAAAGAATGATATTTGGGACCGTGCTCTTATCTCAACAGAAACCAAACAGAAGAGTACCAAAAGATTAGATAAGATGGCACAAGTAAGTATATTTGATCCATGTATACTTTTTTTTAAAGCATGCTCCAAGTTGTATCTAATACTCAATGCATTAATTTGTGATGATAGTTGACTCAAGAAAAGAGCTTCAAAACCGCTTTAAACCACATATATGACATGCTCAACGATTCAAAAGAAAAGAATGCCACTATGACACGCATTTACCAAATAATTCTTGAACGTTGTCGTTTCTGTTTTAGCGTCGTCTGGCGGCGACACCAAGCCAGGAGCACGAATACTTCTTTATAACAATCAACAAATATAAAAGGACAAGAACAGTGATTCACCAGGTCCAAAGCTAAAGATTTATTTTTACAAAAACATAGCCTTTATATAAGGCTCTGTAGTCGCGCAGCAAGTGTAACATCTAATACTAACGATATTCTACGACAACATCATCTTCTCGATGGATCCATGTTCTTACGAACTAATTTGGAATTGCTCTTGGAGGGCGACTTTGTGATCAAATTATGGGCTCCTTTAATTGAGCGTTTGTTTCTGGGTTCACAAGTCTGCTCACACCGGGGTGATACTGTACCTGCCGTTTTCAAACATGGGGAAGGAAAACAACCTAAAATCAACCTTCGTCTGATTTGTATTGGTACCCTATTGAACATTATGGCACCACGGGTGAGTTTGGTTGATACACACAGTAAAAAATATTATCAAGACAAGGAGAAATTGGCGATTGTTGCCAATGCTCAACTAAATGAAATAATCAAGACTTATCATTTGACTCAAGAAGAGGGTACTCGGATATATATCAATACAATTCAAGTCCTTGGTACTCAAGCTGAAATCTCCGTGTTATAATTAGTAGGAAATGGTATATACACATATCAAAAAGTCAAATCATTTGGATTACCAATATCGAAAGAATCGTTTAGGAGGATATGGCTAGTTTGAAAGAAGGTTTAGCGCTGCTTTGAGAACTCACCATTCAAGTTTGTAAAAATATCACTTATTTCGATAAGCAACGTGCCTCGGTCGGCAAACCAATGAGTAGTAGAGTCCGCCACATTAATTCGTGGCAATATTCAAATTCATAATACTCTATCATTTTTTGTTCTTTTTCCTTCAAACTTTAGCAACATATAGTTTACCTTCTGAATGAGCTTTTATAAAAAAAACTCGGATCAAATAAATAATTATTCGTTATTTTCATATATGAGAAGTATTTAGGACACAAAATTTTCAAAATAAAAAAATTCTTCCTCATTGTAGATATCAGGATCGCTAACCTCTTGGCAGGGACCTACATGAACTCGACCATTTTCGTGTCCATCGTGGTATACTTTACATTGGTCAACAGCTTTGTTCCAGACAGACCGAAGTGCAGCATGATCAATTCTTGTAAATTCCTGAAAAGCCGGGTTCTGACTGAACTAGCAGTGGGATTTTCCTCTGGGTCAAAAGCAATTCGATTTTTTACAATACCCCATATACGTTCAATGGGTTGTAGTTCAAAATGATAAGGAGGGGTCTTTCTTACTTCATGTCCACACTTACGAGCAATTTTATGTTTGCTTGCTGTGGTGATCTAAATGCACATATGATTCATCAAGAAAAACTTCTGAGATTATAGGCATATTGTTGCCGTTTAGATTTCCAGTACGTTTTTCCAGATATTTTTTTCGGAATTGGATATTTGCTGGAGTATCGTGCAGGATATTGAACTTGTTACGCTTTCCAAACTTGGTAAGGTGCTTTTGTACAGCGCATTTCGAGTATGAATATCTATTCTTTAGCAATAAAACCAGTAACGTGTTTTGAATAGATTGGAGTGCCGTTTGCATTGCGTTCACCAATATATTCACGTACAAGATTGTATTCTTGTCGTGAAATTTCCTTCTTTGGCCGACCAAGCTTCGATGCAATCACCTTCTCCTCATCAGTCTTACAGAGTTGAATAGCATTTCCTGCAGACCCAGTTGAGATATCAGCAAACTTAGAAAGTAGCTCGCGGGACCCTAAGGCTGGCTTGTATCATCATTCCGAGATTTCCTCACGTAAAGTGTAATTTTTTACTAAGACGAACTTTTTCAGCCCGAGCTTTTGTCACGAATTAATGTCGCGGACTCTAGCAAGTGTTTCGATATTTTCATATTTTCATAATCTTTATATTTTTATATGTTTTCATTTCCATGTTTATATTTCCCCATTGATTTTATTGAAAATTTTAAACCACTGTTGACTAAAAAATACGGAGTCATTATGACTAAAATAAACAACAAAGTTTTTAGTGTGGATCATGATACTATGGTCTTATAATGTGTACCAAAAAGATACAGATGTAGTAATAATAAAAAATGATAGTACTTTCGTTTGATAATACACTGGGGTAACAAGTACCATACATTGTTTTGTTGCTAATGGGGAGATAATTAGCAAAATCATATTTTGACGAAGACCATGACTTCCCAGGAGTTTCAAAACACGGATTAGTTTCCAAGACTGATAAAAACGAATTCGCCCCAGATTAAAAAGGTATAATACTCAAAAAAGCAAGTAGCCAAAAGAAAAAGAAAATGCGCAAGCAAACAAACAAAGAAATACTAACAAAAAAAAGATAGAGGAGCGTACATCTTAGCTGCTATCCATACATTTGTTTATATGTTATATAAACTTGGTGATAGTATAGTTACCCGCTTTGAATGATGTCGCAATATACCTTTTTGGCGGATCAGCATGGTAGCTAATGAAAACAGAATAGAACAAAAAGATAATAGAAAGAATAGGATATAGCTTGAAAAATGATGTTTTATTGTTTGATGATGAAGGGGTATTTATATATTTTCTAATACTACCGCAGATGATAATGATAATAATGATGGTGTAATAAGTAAATATTTGTCTCCACTATAAAGACAACTATTTACATTGTTTATTTGACCTGAAAACATTGATGTTCTTTTTTTTACAGTATCTTTATATTGCCATTATGTATTCTTATTATACTCCACTGCTATGTACAGACGAAGAAACTGCTGAAATGGAGGGTGTTCAGTATAATGCAGCACCATAGTTTGATAATGACGAAATCGAGTTCAATCCTAAAGAAGAACGAAAAATCGAAGCGATGGATTATGTGCTTAAAGCAGCTGATGCTTATCATATTGTAATGACTGAATGCCAAGATTAGAACCAGAAGACAATACTTTCTCGGCTGTTTGGATGTAGTAATGGATGTGCTTGATAAAAAAAAGCATGCGTGGAAAAACTCTTGCAGTGGATAATGCTAGAATACATCATGTAATTTTAGTACACCAAGTAATTGAAGACAGAGAATATAAAATCTTATACCTTCCAGATTAATCCCCATTATTAAACCTTATTACTTTGTTTTGGTCAAAGCTAAAGACTGGTGTACGACGCAAACTTTTGACCAAGGATAGTACATTGGCACCACATATATTATTGAATCTGTCAAGCAAGTAACTCCTAAATACTATCAGGGTTGGGTATCAGATTCCAGATCATTTTTTCCACGGTGTATCCTGGAGGGGAAGACGTTATAACTTTTGTTTTTGCTAATATTTTCTGAATATATATTGATGTAAAGTTGTAAATAATGGTATACAACCATAAGAATAGTGGGACGCAAATGTAAAAATAATAAGACGCGAAAATGAAAAGTAATAGGATGTGCAGATAAAATTAATGAGGCGCGAAATTGAAATTATAGTGTATGCAAAAGTATAAATTCATGGTGCACAAAAGTGTAACTTCATGGTGGCAAATTTGAAATTGGGGTCTCGTGAAAGTAAAAATGGGGGGATGCAAAGTAATAGGAAAAATCCAATAAGACAATTGATAGATTATATAGTAATTATGCAATATTTAACAACCAAAAACAAGCTTTTTCTCATCACTAATAAGAAACATTATTTTTTCCCAATTGTTACGCAAAATAACTTGAATCTGTCTAGTTAAAAAAAAATAATGAGACAAGAATGCCTTAAGATTACGTTTTTCCATGGAAAAACTAGTTTTTGAAAAAAAAAGTTACCTAGCTAAAACATATGTGAATATTATGCGTATGTGTGTGAACGTCTTTTGTGTACGTGTATTTTCGTCTGGTGACAATAAAAAAAGTATTCTACTGTATTTCCGTATCATGTGTTAAGTTCCTTGTACAGGGAAAGAAATAGAAAGACAATAAACTTTGTTTTTTTGTAGAGGCATGACTATAAGAAAGTCAATGAAATACTTTGAAAAAAAAAAAAAAAACTGTTCCTAGTGGAAAGATGATCCTCGATCTAAAAAAAAAAAACAAAATAAATGAATAATATTATGCAGTTATAGATGAAACACATAATATACAATGTGCATATATATACTTTGGTCTATATGGAAATGAATCATGATGCCTATTTTTTACGATGAGTATACAACACAGACCCATGTACCTGAATTTTTTTTTAGTCGCTTTTACCATCATGGTACCTTATGTTATTGATTTCATGAAAGACGTTTTCTTTTATCCAGTCAAAACCCTTAGGCAGAGCAGCTGTTCGGTGGGAAGAAGATTATATAATTTCTTATTATACATATATGCGCAACATGGAAAAGTGTTTTTTGTCATCTACATCTGGTCGGATTCTTTTTTGCTACTGATGCAGAATATATGTATCTTTTATAGTTATAATTTACACTCTGTAGATTATTTATTAATATCATCTTATATCCATACTACTTACGATACTTTAATAGATTGTGCCTGAGACATTTTGTTTCTTCATTGGGATGGTAGATTGTCCGTTAGTGTTCGCTGGGCTTTTATTTTGGATAATAACCTTTGGTGCTTTATTGCCATTTTTTCACGGCTTATAAATAAGTCATTAGCCAATGAAGCCTTCCTTTCTGCGACTTCATTTTAAAGTATTTAATTGATGGACCATTTCTCAGTTGTTCAAAACATGTTATCTGTTTATCAAGAGTATTCATAATACATAACTCTTTATTTTGTATTTTATATTTCTCTTGATCATTTATCCTCCCATGGTACCATCGCACACGCATTACTTGGGTTTTTATTGGTTAGAATATCAATTTTTGAGATGCCAAAATACAGTTTCTGTTAATTTTGTGATATTGTTCACAAGTGAGAATCCAGTTTTTTTTTTTCATGAGTTGGACTTTTCTCTCTTTTTTATGACAGGCAGATCCGTAAGTTTATCTAATCACGGATATATATAGAAATGATGACAGATATGTTGATAAAAAAGTCTTCTTTTGTTCATAGTATAATGGCATTTACCGAATCAAAGTTTAATAAATTTACAGGTTATAAAAGAAAACCGTAAACATCAACATGGACTCTTATCCATGTTCATTTGTTGCCAGAGATAGGTTATTCTATATCCCATTAGAGAGCCATATCCACGCGACATAAATAGACTACATTAGCAGGCAATGAATTCATTGATAAAATTTACTATTGTCTCCAAGCTGAAAATAAAGTGTATCCACACTACTCCAGATGGAGAGTATTTTTAAAAATAAATAATACAAGCATGAACCATAATAATATCATGGTGAAAGACCCAAAATTTAGAAAGCCTTTTAATATTGCACACAATAATAATACAACACCATACAATATATTATCTTTCGCGAATGATTACTATTATTTTATTTTTCTATTTTGCTCTTCGCGTTGTTGTTGTTCAGAAGCTTTCAATTCTTGACTACCCGCGTTACTTGAATTTTCTTGAAAGCATTGTCGGAATCGTTTCATTTCTTCTTGACATAAACGCCAATCTTTCTTGTCATAAAAACAAAGCTGTAAATCTTCATTTTCTTGTGCACACCCAGTACGCTCAATGCGTTCATTATAAGGATCGTCGTCTTCGTCCACGTTTGACATTTGTGTATACAGGATTTTCAAAAGTAATGTCGCGCTCTGTAAAAATTAATGTCGTACACTAATAAAATTCAATGTCGCTTGGCATCGAAAATTTTGTCGCACGTTTCAAAATTTATGTCGCTCTGCTTAGAAATCAAATGCTGTCGCATTTTTTGAAATAAGTATCGCCTGATTTTAGAAGTAATAATAGGAACGTAGAATAAAGATACCCAAAGAAGGCCATTTCAAATAATAGTTTCATAAAGTTTTGATGATTCGTTATAATAAAGAAAAAGAAAGGTATTTTACTTACCTTATTTATATTTACTGTTTATTCTTTTTATCGTTTTTATGTACAATGATAACTGTCATTACTACACAAATTATTATAGGTTTCTCTTTTCTATGACACTTTTCTAAGTATATGTGTGAATGAGAAACAAACCCAAAGGAATCTGAAGGTCTGATCTTATTACATGCTTCATGGATTCTTGTAGTCAACAAGGTCTCTTGTTGTAAGAATCGTTGACGCTTCATGTTACTCTTCGCAACCGACCAAAACTGTTCTATAGGATTTAGTTCAGGAGAATATGGAGTAAGATTTGCATATCGGTATCCACGGTATTCGATATATTTCGTAATATCAGTGGAAATATGAATATTTGCATTATCCATTAGCAGATAATGACCCCTCATCTAGGGGTATTTATCCATTTCATCTAATGTTTCCTTCAAAAAGCTAATATAGTGTGGCCTGTTACAGTCAGTGCTTAGAGATCCGGATTCCTGCCCAGTCTTTTTCTTCTTGTTAGGACAAGGTATTCTCATACTAGCTTTGATTAATCCCGAGGGAGAGATGGCACCTAGTACTGTTGTAATTTTTGTACTAGTAACTGGCACTTTTACAATAGCAGGAGTACCACCTTTTGACCAACCTCTTGTGCGCTTCATATTTATATGGAATGGTGATTAATCAATAAACACACAGCTAGTCAAGAAATCCATATCTGTTAGATCCCATTCACAAACACAATCGTAGCGATCGTTAACCTTTTCTGGATTATTTATTTCAATAGAGTGAAACACTGTCTTTTTCAATGATAAGTTGCATTCTGTTGTCTTAAAATCATGAATAATGATCGGTTTAGACTTAACTGTAAAGTAAGTGAATGCTAGAGATGTCACAGTACCATTATCAAATTACACGTAATATAGTAAAACCAATGTATATTATACTTTTTTTTTATAAAAAAAACACCTAAGGATAATAAATGTAAAGCGATACGAAGAAAAAAAATAATAATAAAAACGGATAACTGCTGAAGAATAATGAAATGATTTTATTTTAATTGCAAGAATATAATAAAATAGTAATAATGAAAAAGAAAAAAAAAGCCAATAACGTTGCTTCTCATTCTTAAAAATTTTATTCTTGGTCTTCATGGCAAGTACCCAATTGACAGGTGCAAAATTTTACTTTTCAAGTAATGCCAAGTATACTCCATGGGACGATTGCTTGTGTGCAGCTGGAACAATAAAGTACATGAGTAGATTCATACATATATAATAGGGACGCTCAAACATCTCCGCATATGACATACTATATTGTGTCTCCGGGTGGGGAGAAGCTTTCCACAAAAAAACTTCTGCCTTCTCTGAAATTACCTCTTTGACCAAATATAAATTGTTGATTTCTTCCCATTCCATAGCTTCCTCTTCTTGAATTGTATTTTTTAAAACCATAAGTAACATATAGTCTAATAGTGTATTAGTTCTAACATATTAGAAAAAATGTTGAATCCAATGGAAAAAATTATTAGGTACTCTTTTTTTTCCTGTTCTATTTTTTATAGCGCATGTAGTAATTCCCTTTGATTTTACCACCCCTACAAAGGTGCCCCCATACCAAAAAGCCAAAAAATTGGCTGTTCCTTCACTGGTTTATTTGATTATATCTTTTTATTATACGATATTAATCCCTTTCATCAAACATAGCACATGAACATACCAACATATTCTTATCAACAATTCAGCCGCTTTTACGTCTCACTCTCATATTCCTCTTTTTTTAGAGTATTATTCAACAATACTGTAAAGATGATATCATTATACCATTTTCTTTGATATTCATATAAAAAAGCTATCTTCAACTTTGTTTACAGCTACCACATTTATAATCGCTGCAATAACTTTACCTAAACGCATCCATGGAAACCAAATTTTATTAGTTTTATATTACTGATTTTTTTAATAAATGTTCTCACTGATTGAAATGTATCCTTTGCCTCTTTAGTTAGGTCTTTTATAGTACTGTGCAACTCAATGGTTGTGTATGGAGTAACAATATATCATTTAATATAAATAGCAAATATCAAAATTTTAATATATCGATAAAATAACTCTTTTTCGTATAGTTTTCATATATCGAAACTAACGAAAAACAATGAAGGGTATAACAATCCTTTTCCCGTTTAATATTTCACTACCATCTGTTGATCTCGACCTCCTTTTTATCACTCCAGAATATTCCATTTATTCAGTTGTTTATCGCATTATCATCCTACCCTCTCCTACTTCTACAGCATTCTATAGTTTTGATGTTGGTTTTTTGACTCTGTTGGGCGTTCGCCTTTCTCATTTTTAGACATGGTTCCACGAAGCTCGGTGCTTCTTTCCAAGAGTTCGGATGATAACTATAATATTTAGGCATTCTTCCTTATCACACAACACTGTAAATAATTTGGAAAATGTTTTGGAAATATTGGAGAGTTTTGGAGAAAGCATTGGATTAAATATTCACCTTACGACTATTACTTATTTGTGTAATTTTTTTTTGGCAAAAGTAGGCTCCTAATCATGTTCGGTCATTCAAATGGCCATCAATCCTCCATTCATAAAAACTATGCACACAAGATTTTTTTTTTCTATTATTATTATTTTATTAAAGCATCACGCTTGACATTAGGAGGCGTTTTTGGATAGGTTGTTTTAAATGACCAGCTATATTAAATTCACACCTCTTTCAGGTGCCAAGAACGAAGATGCATTATGTTACTTGCTCGAGATCGATGAAGTTAAAATCTTATTAGACTGTGGGTGGTCAGACAAGTTTGACATTGAAGATCTAACAACACTTAAAAAGTAAAATTTATCCTTACTACAAATCGATAATAAAAATATGAACGTGTGGCATTAATCAATTGATGAATAAATAATGGACTATAGAGTAGCAAAACAAATCGATGCCGTTTTAATATCCCATTCTGATTTAAATCATCTGGGTGCACTTCCTTATGCACGGAGTCATTTGGGTCTAAAGTGTCCTGTTTATTCTACAGTCCCTGTAGTGAATATGGGCAAAATGTGTATGTACGATTTACATCAATCGAAAACAAATGAAATGGAATTTGATACGTTTACCTTGGAACATGTGGACGAAGCATTTGATAAAATTACATCACTACGTTATTCACAACCTTATGCGTTGCCTGGTAAAAAAGATTGGATTGCTTTTTCGTTGTTGCGTAGTGAATGGAGGAGATAGGATCAATATCCTTATTAACAGTCTATATGATATTAGGAAAGTGTCAGGGAATTACAATTACAGCTTATGCAGCAGCACATACTATTGGTGGTACGATTTGGAAAATCAAACAAGATACCGATGAAATTGTTTATGCAGTGGATTTCAACCATCGAAAAGAAAGGTTCGGCTCTTTTTTTTTGATCTTGATTCTTTAGCAATTAAAAGTGTTGACGCGTATTATTTTTATTTACTTCATTCAGTCATCTTGACGGAACTGTATTGCATTCAAATGGAAACGTATTAGACGCATTAACACGCCCTTCATTAATGATCACTGACGCACTCAATGCATCCGTTGTACACCCACCTCGAAAAGACCGCAACGCTGCCATGTTTGATACCATGATGACTACTTTGCGAAGTGGTGGCTCCGTTTTATTACCCACTGATTCCTCTGCACGCGTGCTCGAACTTGCTTATTTACTGGATAAACATTGGTCACAAAACCAATTGACCTATCCATTGATCATGCTCACCAATACCAGTTATCACACAGCTCATTTCGCCAAAATCATGTTAGAATGGATGGGAGATGACTTGACACAACATTTTTCACAAACGCGTGAAAACCCATTTGATTTCAAATACCTACGACTTTGTCATAAATTAGAAGATATCGATGTGTATACAGGTCCCAAAGTAGTGATTGCCAGTAACAATAGTTTGGAAACAGGCTTTGCTAGAGATTTATTTTTACGATGGATGGGGGAAGAACGACCTGTCACACATAATACCCTACTATTAACGGCCCGATCATCTCCTGGTTCATTGGCTCGACATTTATATGATATATGGAATGAACGCACCACCACTGCTAATGACGATGGCAACAAACGTACCATTAAACCCGCCATTGATTATAATGAATCCGTGCACATGACTGTCTACAAACGTGTCCCCTTAGAAGGAGAAGAATTGGCAGAATTTGAAGAACGACAGCGAGAACAAGCCGAACGAGATGCTGCCCAAGCAGCCATTATTGCACGAAGTAAATCGATTATGGAAGAAGATGAATTATCAGATGAATCGGATATGGATGAAGCAGATGATACCATGGAGGATTTATTGGGAGATCAATTCGATTTGTATGTCAAGGATGCTGGACGATCAGGTGGTTTTTTCAAACAGGCACAAAGTTATCGTATGTTTCCTTATTTGGAACGAAGGAAGCGTATTGATGATTATGGTGAAGCTATTCAAGTCGAACATTATATGAAATCCTCTGATTTGGATCGATTACAATTGGAAAAGGAAGATGAAAATGGTGGCGAAGGGGCCAATTTTGCAAAAGAAGAGGATATGGTGATTGATGCAGTGGAACCTTTATTACCTGGGAAGGATGAAAAGCCAATGAAGTATATTACAACAGAACAAGACGTGGAAATTCAATGTCAGTTACGTTATGTGGATTTGGAAGGTTTATCAGATGGTCGATCCATGAAGACAATTTTACCACAAATTGGACCACGAAAATTGGTAATTTTTTTTTGTTTCTGTTTGAATCGGGAGTATGGGGAATTAGGGATTGATTTAGTGAATTACTCACGAATATGTTTCATGTATAGATTGTTATCCATGGTTCCTCAAAACCAACAGAAGAATTGGCACAAGCATGTCGTAATATGGATCATTTCACAAAAGAAATATTTACACCTTCTGTTAGTCAAGTTCTCAATGTTAGTGCAGCAACTAATATTTACAGAGTCAGATTAACGGATGCTATGGTCAGCTCTTTACAATTCTCAAAGGTATGTGAATATGAATGGATTTAATAAAGTGTGAATAAGGAAAGGAATAGGAGCAACACTTGTTGATACATATTCAAAAAAAAAAAATAGCTCGAGGATTACGAACTTGCACGAGTATCTGGACGAATTCACTTTCCTACAGATTCAACCACACCATCCTTGGATGTTGACACAACAGATGAACAACCCTCCAAAGCACCATCTGTATTTGTGGGTGATATTCGATTAAGTGAATTCAAAAAGGTATTACAAGGAGAAGGTATATCCGCTGAATTCAAAGGAGAAGGTGTTCTTGTGTGCAATGATTGTGTTGCTGTTCGAAAGGTAAATTTTTTACGTTTTCTATATGAATATCACTTGTGAAAAAAATAAATAAAAATAGATAATCATTGACATGGATAAGAAAACTGATTGTCAAATCTACTGGCTTTATTCTTTAGACGGGTACTGGACAGTTATTAGTAGAAGGCATATTATCCCCTGATTATTATAAAATTCGATCCCTTTTGTATGCTCAGCATGCAATTCTGTAAAAACAAAAGACCATTTTTATTCTGGGACACGTTTCATTTTTTTTTATTCGCTGTAGATACACATTTATTACACTGCATATGACATTCTATATGTATAAAAAAAACAGAAAAGAAAAGTATCCTTATGCATGATAGTATAAATATGAACACATGTTATTTATGATTTTGGATATATTATTGTTTGACAGATAAATAGAAAGATTGTTATAAACGATGTTTTGTATTAAATGGTTCAAAGTGAATGAGAAATAGGAAGATAGATAAGATGGGCATCGAGTGCATTGATTTAATAAATGAGTATGCAACAAAAATGTCAAAGCGCCAGCTGCCTTTCAATATATCACTTGAACGAGTATCCATTTTTTTTTTTTTTTTCAAAAAAAAAAAAAAAAAAAACGTTGATCGAAAGGTTCAACATCAGAAAAAAATGCCTCGAAAAAAAACAAGCATTGAGAATAAACGGGCATTAGCAGCTGAGCGACAACGAAAGTGGCGTGCCCAATTAACACCCGAGCAACAACAAGTCATCAATGAACGTGCTCGAGTGCGCCGACAACTCGTTCGACAAGATCCCGAACGTCGCCGTATGGAGCGGGTAAAAGCATGTTGAAATGGCGCATAAAACATTATCAATGAAAGACAATTCCTAACAAAGAAAATATAGGAACGAGATCGACTTGCACACCAGAAAGCTCGTGAAGATCCAAACTATCGTGAACGTGAACGGGTAAGGAAATAACAGCCTTTTACATCCGCTTATGATTCATTGTTTTTTCATGATATTTATTCATTTTTTATATTTAGACTCGTAATAAAATAGCACACCAAGAAGCACGTAAAGATCCAGAGTATCGTGAACGTGAAAAGGTATATATGTTGTACCTATAATCTTTAGCTAAAATAAAGGCATTTTTCTTAATGGTGCTATTGGTGGAAATAGGTTCGTGATAAAATAGCGCATCGGGAAGCACGAAAGAATCCAAAATATCATGAACTTAAAAAGGTAACATGATCTTACTATATATACAAAAACCATCTTTATTAGACGCGAGGAAATGATTAATGTTTATATATTCCAGGCAGATTCAAAGGATCACCCAATTGAGAAGATGTGAAAGAGTATATCCACTTGATTGGTTGCTTTATCCCGTAGACAATGGCACACCAAAGCAAGTTTTGTGGTATCTTTTTTTATTATTATTTTTTCGATACGTTCGAATTCACTACTATCTTATACAAAAAAAAAAGGTACCATCCCATGGCTTTATAAGAAAACATATAGAGAGAAAGAAGAGAAAAAAAAAGGCTTGAAAAAAAGAAACTTTATAAATATAGCAGGATAAAGGTTTCTCCTTGTGCAGGATGGATTTCAAGGTTAATTAGTCAGGAAGAATGTTATTGTGTGTCGATTGCATATATATATATATATGTGTATATGTAAGAATATATCTATACCTTTTCGTTTTCCTGACGTTATGTTTTTTTAACATCGTGTCCCTTTCCATATCTCCTTGTAAAATCTGTCATCATCATCATCATCATCATCATCATCATTGGCAATCCACTGAACATGTCAATATGATACTTGTACCAGTAAAAATAATTTCATATTTGCAGATAGAAGACCGATATTAATATATATTATCTCGGTCGATCTAACAATAATAAATGACTTGTATTGATGTGGATAATATGGATATTCTGTTCTTTTGAGGAATTGAACTTGTCACCATGGATTATTTTGTTATATATACGTAGTATGCACAATAAACAACAAGTAAGTGTCAATGAAGTATAAAAATCAACTGGAACAAGGGCAAGAAAAGGAGAAGTAATGGATTTTACATATTGAAGTACATTATACATTAGAGTGTAGAAACATTTATATAGGTATAGCTGCAGGGGGAAAATGGAAAGAAAGGAGAGAAAGAGATAGAGGAGGATTGAGTTGGAGAATGGATTGATAATCATAATCATTTTATTATATTTAGCTATCAAGTTTATATTAATGAACAGCGGATCGGATAGACGTCAAAAAAAAAAACCCCTCACTTTTTCAATTAAAAAGATGATAACCATTGTACTATTACTATTACTATTATTATTACTACTACTATTATTACTACTTACTAAACTATTCTTAAAAGATAAATAACCATTTTGTTTTTTTTAAAAAAGTTACCATATAAAGATATTTTCCCAGATCTGCATAAATCATCTCCTTTGAGAAAGTATCAAAAGAAATAAATCCTGGGTGCAAATGAAAACACCACCATCATTCTACAGATGTCTTATAATGTATAATATGCAATATGGTAAGATTTTTATGCACATGTGGTATATGAACGATACATGTGCTTATAAAAACTCTTTCTTTTTTTTTAATGTTCTGTGCTGACTTTTTTTTTTATTCGATGATAAATAAATATGTACGATGTATGTGTGGTGATGTAGATATATCTTTATAGAAATGATGTTATTTTATAGCAATGCTCATCATATTAATGTGGAAATGATTTCTTTTTATTATCTTGACCATACAACCGTACATTTTGTATACGTAATAAATATCACTTACTATTGTTCGATTAAAGTACACTACCAAGATAAGGGAGAATTGATGGATAGGAGAGCATACAAAAAAAAAAGGAGGGGGGGATGTATAAAGACAGAAAAAAAGGGATATCGAAAAAATAATAACACTCTATAATTGATTATAATTATCATTATTTTGGACCCTTATCTCTACTTCACCCCATTTGTGACAAGATAATATATAAGGTAAAGATTGGGGAAGAAGGAGATGAAGTGTTTTTGATGGGATAATAAATGAGTACTAATAAATAATATTAATGAAGGAGAAAATATCTATTTATTTATATTTATATGAAAATATAAGAGGATGATGATGGTATATAATATGCCAATGATAAGCTCCATCTCTATTTTCTCCACCCGAGAATGAGTAGTTTTATTTGTCGTTCAGTTACTTGGTTATTGACGTGTATAATTAAATAATAACAACAATAAATAATAATAAACAAAAAAGGGATATTGTGGAATGGATGAACCTAACGAAAGAATGGTTCTGTTCACAATTGGCTAAAAAAAATCATATATAATTCTTCTTTTTACTAGATGAAAATGATAAATTATATAAAATGTGTTGTTGTTTAAGGAGACCAAAGAGAATCACTTGCTCATTACAATTATTACAATTATATAATAATAATAATAAATTATTATTATTATTATTTATACATACTAACTTATACGCACACAATAACAACCTCATAATAATAATAAATACAGCATCATACATATACACATATACATACATATAAAAAAACCTTACTTGCCTATTTTAGTACGCCTTGCCGCATGTATTCTTTTTTTCCTCGCATCTGCAAAATATTAAACTTATGTAAAAAGGACATAATAGTATTTGACTTATTATGATCTTTTTTTTTTTTTTTTTTTTTTTTTTTTTTTTTTTTTTTTTTTTACTTTTTACTTTTTACACCCTTTTTCTTCTTCTTTTTCTTCTCGTTTCTTCTTGTTTCTTTTTTTTTTTTTAATCATACTCATAATTACATCAACTAAAACCTGTTGTTCAATAACTTCAGTTACAATCAAATAATAATAATAATAAGAACTAAATAAAAAAAAAAAGATGATTACTCCTTTACAATCATCATCCCCTTCGACACCGACACTTGTACCAACTCCTCCAATCTTATTATCACCATCCACACCATTGCTTCAACGGCGATTAAAGTAATATAATTTATCACCATAAAGAAGTATATGAGAGAGAAATTATATCAGCTGACTAGATTTTTTTTTATAGACGAAGGTCCAAATCACTCGACGATATAGGGATCAAACGTAAAAGTCATCTTTGGCATTACAATGACGATTCAACACCACCTACAACACCTGTCATTTCGTTTGGTTCCAACTTATCACCTGAACCCACCACAACAACAAGAGTGTTTTTATGTAGCAATAATAATAGCGATAATAATACTAGCAGACGTCGACGTCGTCATAGCTCCAATAGTGTAGTAGAACCGAATGCTAAAGAATGCTTACGGCTTGCCAATATTTATGGTTGGGTCACTGCCAATCATTCTTCCCATGACACACGCATAAAGTAATTTTGACAATTTTTTTCTCACACTTATCTTCCAACCCTCAACCTTTTTATTAACTCATTGTTGTTGTTGTTGTTGTTGTTTTTTAGTCGTACATCCTTTCTGTCATTATCACAAGATGGTATTGATGAAGAGGAAGAAAAAACAATTATGACTGGTAACAATAGTAACAATAACAATAACAACCCTAATAGTCGTCATATGAGTCACGCTAGTAGTAGTAGGAGTAGTCTTTTTGCAGAAAAAGGACAACAACAACGACAGCATCAACAACAACAACAACGAGGCAAAAGACAACAATTACATACATCACGTTCATTTACTCAAGGAACAACAAATAAACTTTCAAAGATGTTTGCACGGCGACGAAAATCCCTTCATTCCTCTACACCTGCCACAGCACCTACCACCCCCATCATTGATTTTACTCATCATCGTGATGAAGCCAAAGGCATTGTTTCTGCCATTATTGCGGCTGCCTCTTCTGAAGAATTAGGTTGGGTTGGTGTAGAAGATAAAAATCATCATGATCCTTCACAAGATCAAGAACATCAAAAATACCAATTGGAACAAGAAGAACCCCCTCCTTCACCACCAATTGAAAATGATCCACACGTGTTTGATTTACTTGAACGTAATTCTACTCGATTCATTACTTTTAGTAAACGTGACGAAAATCAATTAAGTTCAGCCACGGTCGAAAAACTGGTTGAAAAACTTACCAAAGAAATGGGTAAGTTTATCTTTATATTTATAAAAGATTGACATGCAACCTGTTTTTTTTTTTTTTGGTTTCTCATTGTTGTACAAATGCAACTTAACAACGATAATAACAAATAATAATGCAACTCTCCCTTTTATATATATATATATATATATAAACTTTATTAGATTCTGAATTCTTGATGGATTTTTTCTTGACTTATCGACAATTTTTATCACAAATTCGTTTATGTAAATTACTTATTTTAAGATTTCGATGGGCATTAATGGAAGATGCAGACGAACGGCGTCTTGTACGAATTAGGTAAAATGTCAATTCTTTTTTTTTTTTTTTTGTTGGGATGCGTTTCCAAGTGGCGCGGTAAAATGGGTGTTGTTTTTCATGTCTATTTATATATTAACATAAATAAAAACAATAACAATCAACAATAACGTTTTTATTATATAAACATAATCATGTAAATATAGAACATTTGTGGTCATTCGTCACTGGTTGACACATTATTGGGTACACGATTTTGTTCCATCACGTACGCTTCGATTTATGCTTTGTACCTTTTTATCTCAACTTCGCAATCATCCCATCATTTTATCTTCACCACGCGATGCACGTATCATTAAAAGTCTTCGTAATGTATTAAAACGTCAACGTAAATTATACAGTATCAAAGAAGATGAAAATGGATCCATTCGATCTTCGATAGATACTTATTCTTCTTCAAAAACCCATCGCATGCTATATTTTGGTACAAGTGGTAGTGCTGGTGCAGCCACTGCCACTTTTCCATCCACACGTAGTCGAGGTTCACGTAAAGATAGTGCAATTGGTATGGCAATAGGTGGTAAAAGTGGTGGAGTATTACCCACCCCACCCAAAGACCTGAAACCATCTTCATCCACACCCACACTTTTTTCACGATCCAAACGAGTTTCTTCAACAACAACATCCGCCCATCATGCATTATCCATTTATCATCATCATCAACAACAAAGTCAACGCCATCGTACAAGTAGTATGAATGGATCTTCTTGGTCAGCCAAAGTGAATTTTGGTATTCGCAGCATTAAACGTTCTGTACCCAGTGTATGTCAAACAATATGGCATACAGTGCATCATAATAATTTGACAACAGTATCATCCTCTGGATCGACATCATGTCAAGGAGCAGAATGTATTTGCCCCATAAGACGACCTGAAAGGAAACGAGCAACTTCTTTAATTCGATCAGCAAGTCGGATATTTGACCACCACCATCATTATTCAAATCGTGCACCTCGAACCTCTATTTCTACTCCTATACCTCAACATCAACAACAAAAACAAAGACCTTTTCTCACCGTCCCTTCCTCCAGGACCACCACCACTACCACCAAAGATCCAAAACATCCCCATCCATTATGTCCACTCCACACCATTCCCATGACACCCAATCCTTCCCAACAACATCCTTTAAGACCAAGTCATCCTCATCATAAACATACCAGCATATCCACCACCACAGAAGCATCTGACCATAAATCATTTATTCTGAGTTATCGATCCGAAGTAATTGCACAACAATTTTATATAATTGAACAACAAATGCTTCAAAATGTCACGTGGGATGAATTGGCAGAATTAAGATGGAAGAATAATAGTAGTGCAAGGAGATCATCGACGATCGTTGTGTCAGAACAAGGCGAATTAGGAGGAGGTGGAATTGAACAATTAATTAATTATTTCAATATGGTAACTTTTTTTTATTTCATCCAAATTCTTTACTTTTATGAGGGTGTACATACATTATGGGGTGATGTTTTTTTTTAAAAAAAAAGATTTACTGATCCTTTTTCTTCCAATATAGACATGTCAATGGGTAGCTTCAGAAATTGTACAAAGTCGATCATTAGAAACACGTGTACGAGTGATTGAAAAGTATATACGTATTGCTCTGGTAAGCGTGTAACAAAATTAAAGGAGAACATGTTAGAATATAAAATGGGATGATGATCAACTCATAATCCTTTTCATACTATTATTATTATTATAGAAATGTTATCACCACCGCAATTACAGTACATTAATGCAAATTTTATTGGGATTACAATCACCAGCTGTATCACGGTTAGAAAAAACCTGGCAAAGGATTGATCATTATGAGTGTCAAATATTTAATGAATTAAAAGAAATGGCTAAACCTTTCCGAAATTGGAAAAATGTCAGAATGGCCATGAATAAGGCGATCGAGAATATTGCGGAATCTTCGGCCGTCGAAAGTATCTTGACGGCCAGTCGTACCGATCCAATTACCACGACCACATTTATTAATGGTCGAACTACTAATACAACCACCACAGCACCCTTCATGATCACTCCTGGGAGTGGTTCGAGTGGTCATCATAGTAACAATGGTGTTCCTGGTTGTATTCCATTTCTTGGGCTTTATCTTTCGGATTTGGTATTTAATGCAGAATTACCAACATTTATTGTTGGAGCATCCTCCTCAACAACAACCAAGGAAGAGGATCGAGACGATGATAATGATGCTCAATTACGATCAAGATTATCGACTCATTTTGTTAATTATAATAAATGCAGAATTACAGGTAAAAAAAAAAAAGGACATACGAAAATGAGGGTTTATCTCCCAATGATATGACTTTATTAAATCATCTATATATATTCTTTATATCCATTCTATAATAATAGCTTCTGTTATCAAGCACGTATTAGCATTCCAAGTGTTATCCAGAACGTATGATTTTGATTATTATCCAGAACTTTTTTCAAAGTTACAAAAATTAAATTTCCTCGACAATACTGAGATTCGTAACGCAAGTCTGTTATGCGAAGAATCTTAATAATAATAATACCCCACACCATTAGTATATAATATAGTTCTAATATCTAATTTATATCTTTTTTTTTCTCTTTCCCACTTTACAAGCATCTAAACTCACATACCTCTTTACCCTTCTTTTTCTTTCATTCACACTCACCCATCCACAACCACTGAAAATAATTCATCTGTATGCTATTTATCATTTTATATTATATCATTTTATATTATAAATATATATATCTATTTATTTACATATCCATCTCAATTTTTAATATTATCCTCTTTATATACCCATATATTGTCCCTCATTCTGACGAGACTAATAATATAATGGAAGTAATGCTTATCTTGGAGACTATTGATATAACTAATATCAATAATCTTTTCACCAAACAAGGATCTTTTACCAAAATCCTTGTTAGATTATTATGAGGGAGCAGATCATAATTTGTTGTCATTTCCTTCAGTAATTTTTACACAGCAAATATAAATTGTCATTCAACCTTTCCATTAAATACAAAGTATATATGACCTGTCGTTTGAATGCGCTTTTATTTTTTTATTATTATACATTTCATTTGACATCAGAGAATGAAAAGAATATAGATGTGGTGTAGTTGGAAAGGGCTAAATAAGAAAACTATTGTACTTTCACTATTAGAAGAATATTGAAAGTTCCTCCGAAAGAGGCATTTGATAAATGCCAAAATAAAATCCCTGGTAGACTCGCTTTACCAAGTACCTTGGGTTATGGCTGTCAATGCTTAACGGCAGTACTAGCCGTAACTGAAAACTTATAGTTAATTTCTGCCATAGAGTTTTCTTTTTCTTTCTCGCAGTAAACGACGAATCACAACAGGTACAAAGTTAAATAAATGTTGTTTGACGATAACAACAAAGATAATAACGGCAATGCGTTTATTAATTCATGAATACTATTTTTTTTCCTTTAAAGAATCTCAAGGGCATGCTCATATGTTGCTTCAAACGCGTGCGAAGCAAGATGAGCGTGTTCGGCGATCCATATCTTTTGATTCAAGTCCACTTCGGTTCTAGTCCTCTTTGAGTGGCAATCCATTTTGGTCGAATCATTTATGGATTAGTTTTCTGAAATTGCCCAGAGCTCAGTTGTATATGCGTTTAAAATATTTTTGGTTCAAGTTTCTTTTGGTTTAACCGGTGATGCTTGAACCAAAAGGACTAGCATCAACCATGGTTTTAAATCATTTATGAACTACAACCATCAAATCTTTTTGGTTCAAATTCTTTTGATGTAATCAACAACGGGCTGGTTTTCTGAACTTGTACAAAGATTAGTTGCAATCCCTAAATGATAACATCATTATTCTTCTTTTTGGGAATCTAAGCGATACATGACCTCTTCGTTGGTGTTTGCCGGGCTTCATGCCTTTAAAAATGACATGGCTAAGAAATATCGCTCGTAACTTTATATTATTTTAAATAATAAAAATACATTGTTGTATACAATGACATATAAATTCATTATCATTGTTGTGGCTGTCCGTTCATATATTGATTCATGAGTGTTGCTGTTCACCAATACGTTATTAAGATGAGAAAGTTTATAAAAAGCATATACTTTTGATAATAGTCTTATGGATTACTACATTGACTGGTGAAACTAATGAAAGGGAAAACTCTGTTTTTCTAGCAGTAGTGTTTGGCACATATAAAGAGTGAACATATTTGTATTGCACGCAGAAAATAAAATGTAAGTATTATACATCACTTTATTCAAAAATTTGTATGTGCAAAATACCCCAAATTTGAATACGCATATTTCTTGTATATATTTCGAATATTTTTGCCTTTTCATATTCTGGATTTTTTTTTCTAAGGTGCATGGAACGGTTTTTGTCTGGTTTTTGAGTAACATTGATAAAATGACGTTCAACTTCATGCTAAGAATACATACAAAAATATTTGTAAACACATTTTTCCCTTGTGTGCGTAATAACGGGATCAGATATATTCCTTTGATTACAATGAATACGATGATGTTCTGACAAAAATTCAGGAACATACAAATTTATTGAATGGGCTAGGAGCTTCTTGACCTGATCTACTAAGACCAAAAGATAAAAGACACTCATTTATTTATTACATAGACAGATCAATGTTTATTTTATCTATTATCATGAATATAACACAAATGGGGGAGGGAAAGCAATCCATTCTCTTTATACACAAACGAACACCTTCGCTTTGGAGTAATTCAAAGCAAAAAAAAATAAAATAAAAAATAAAAATCAAGTGTTGTTTCCAATTTCCTAATTAGGCTTGATTACAATTCAAATAAATAATGCACATATTGAATCGATTGGGAACCACGTTTTTTATATATATATATTTTCACACTTTTTTTTCTCTCCCGCTTCCACTCATTCCTTTCAACCCAATACACTCTCCAAATGACAAGCAGTGATCCGAAACTGCGACGCCGACGCGTGGATCCAATGGATGCTGGTTCCAGTTCCCTCACTGATATAGGTGAAGAAAAAAAAAAGGTATACAGATTTATATAATTCAGTTTTATTTATTCATTCATCCTCATGAACAGCCTGGTTTTTTTTTCTTTCTAACCTAATGTTATTTTGAAATGGACACGCGCGCGTGTCTTTTTATTTTTATTTTTTGGTGTTTAAGGGTTCCTGGCGTGGCGTTCCATCAGGTCCATCGCCTATAGGTCATCGTACTGCACTTGCCATTGTCACGCTTTTAGGATGTATTACAACGTTCTACAAGATTTGGCATCCTGCTGAAGTTGTGTAAGTTTTATTTTCCCTCCTTTATCTTATCAAGATCATGGGTGTTGTTTATGTTTCTATGATATAGCAAAAAGCAAACGTTTATTTAGCGAGAGAGGGAGGGAGTAAAGAAAACAGAATTTTGAACTAAATGAAAAACACTCTCTTTACATGTATATATATACATATAGATTTGATGAAGTCCATTTTGGCAAATTTGCCGGATTTTATTTAAAACGAACTTATTTCTTTGACGTCCATCCTCCACTTGCCAAAATGATGTTAGCAGCGGCTGGTTATTTACTTGGCTATGATGGACATTTTGATTTTGGTACCATTGGTGATAATTATATTGAAAATAATGTACCTTATGTTGGATTACGGATGTTACCTGCTACCATGAATGTGTTATGTATCGTGCTGATCTATAATATTATGCGTGAATCAGGGTATACCGTATTGACATGTTCTTTATCCGCCGCCATGTATTTGCTTGGTATGTCTATATTCTGTTGAAGGTGGATGGTATGGATGGATGAGAGGGGAATAATAATATACACTGGATTTAATCAACTATTTTATATCGTGTGGTTGTGGGGGAATATTATATAGATAATTCGGCTGTAGCTCAGAATCGATTGATCATGTTGGATAGTATGTTGGTGTTTTATATGCTTTCTACTGTGTATTGTTATATTCGATTCCGTAAACTCAGATATCAGTATGTATCTCTCGCAGCCCTTGTTATAGTCTATTATATTTTTGACTAAAAAATGTATACATTGAAATGGATCATAGAGAATTTACACGAGGCTGGTGGTTTTGGCTTATTGCCACTGGTGTCACGATGGCAATGACCGTTAGGTATGTGGAATTTAATAAATGAAAATGTTACATGAAGGATATTCATGTCAATGTTATTTTTTTTAGTGTTAAAATGGTTGGGCTCTTTGTCGTGACGACCATTGGTATTTGTGTCCTTGTTGACCTATGGGGATTATTAGATATCAAGCGCGGATTAACCATGGTATGTTGAAAAATAAGTCCATTTAGTCTCTCTGTGTGTGACCATATCGAAAAAGATCGGATCAGCTGATGCAAAAGAGGGTGGTGTTGTTTGACGTTTTTTTTAATAGAAAGAATTTATGAGACATTTTAACGCACGGGCCCTTGCGTTGATCATTATCCCAACATGTGTTTACCTATTTTGGTTTTATGTCCATTTCGCCATCTTGGATCAATCCGGCCCTGGTGATACTTTTATGAGTTCTGCATTTCAAGAAACATTAAAGAACAGTGCTATCAAGATGAAATCATTAGGTAAAAAAAATGAACAAAACAAAGAAAGGTGGGACAGGTGTTCTCTTGGACCTGATATTGATCTATCCAATTTTGATTTATTAGATATTCATTACGGAGATGAAATTATTTTACACCATCCTGGTACTGAAGTATATTTACATTCGCATACACTCAAGTATCCATTACGTTATGATGATGGTCGCATCAGTAGTCAAGGTATGATTCATCATTTAGGGGAGGACGAAAGCTTATTCTATGAGAGTAATATGGATCATGCAATCTAACATGAAAAAAATAGGTCAACAAGTGACAGGTGTCAAGGAAGCAGATGATAATTGTTATTGGCGTGTCAAGGCAACCAAGGACATTTCTAAAGATAAACGTACTCCTGTGCGTCATAATGATATTATTCAACTCGAACATGTTGCCACCGGCACCAATCTTTTGACCCACGACGTCGCCTCCCCCTTGTTGGCTACCAATGAAGAAGTCACTACCATGGAACAAGGCAAACGATACAATGAAACCCTTTTCAAAGTTGTTTTGGATGATCATAATAATGGTAATATTTGGTCGACACACATGAAATCAGTCAAATTGATGCATGTGGATACCAAGGTGGCTATTTGGACTCGCGATAAAGTATTGCCTGAATGGGGACTGGGTCAACAAGATGTCAATGGAAACAAGAATACACAAGATCGTTCCAATTTTTGGATGGCTACAGAAATTAAGGGTTTGAATGGTAAACACATCAAACGATTGGATATAGGAAGGGTCTCTGGGAGCCATGATAAATGATGGTTATAGAAAGCTCATAAACATGACTTTTTTTTTCTAGCTACTGAAATCAATATGAACAAGAAAAAGGAAATCAAGAAAATGTCATTTATTATGAAATTCTTTGAACTTCAAGGTCGTATGCTTCGTCATAACTCTGGATTAACCAAACCTCATCCATATCAATCCACACCCATTACCTGGCCATTCTTGATCCGTGGTATTTCTTATTGGTCCAAGAATGATACTCGAGAACAAATTTATATGACAGGCAATGTCTTTGGATGGTGGCTTTCCATTGGCGGTGTTGCTGTCTATGCTGGTGTGATGTTGGCAGATACATTGGCACGAAGACGTGGTGTTGAACCTATTGATGAACGTAAATATCAAATAGATAAACAAGGGGGGGGTGATAAAAGGATATATACTTACTTTTTAATTTTTTTTGTAATCTATTTCTCTATAGCTTTACGCAATCGATTCATTTCATCAGCAGGCTTATTTTTAATTTTATGGCTTACTCATTATATTCCCTTCTTTGCCATGGGACGATCTCTCTTTTTACATCATTATTTACCAGCTGCCACTTGCAATTATTTATTATTAGGCGCTGTCTTTCAATTCATGTTTATTGATGGCATTGATTCCCCTGTTTCTCCTTTAGAAGGCACCACCAATACCAAATATCGACGATTCCATCCACTCATGATGGTGGCTACACTATCTAAGTATTCTTACTTGGCTGCCTTTTTGATTCTTTTAGGTCAATTGGGTATGTTTCTCTTTTTGTCTCCTTTAACCTATGGTACCCCTGGCATGACCGTGCAACAAGTCCTCCAACATAAAATCCTAAGCACTTGGGATTTACAGTTTGGTAAGTTTTCAGTAGATGCATGATTATTCTTGGTGATGAAAAAACTGACCCAATCTTTTTTTTTTTTGAATAGCAAAATAAACAACTCTTTAATGCATCTCCCCCATTTTGTTTTATTATTATTACTAATATTTCCATCAAAAACACTCATCCACACATCATTGATAATCATAATAATAAAATGTTGATCATCATTATTGAATATATATAAGAAGATATATATCTATATATCTTTTAGTCTTATTATTATACAAAGGTGTTCCTCTCCCAAAGAAAAATAATATCTTGAGAAACAAAACCCAGTTACGTCAATAAAGACGCATCAACAAGTTTTTTCCTTAATAATAATTTACAGGACTTTGAAATAAAATAAAGAAACCTCCCATCATAATAATAATGCTGCATCTGAGTCAAAGAATGAAGGAGGATGATAGATATGCATGCAGAGTAACTCTTCTTATTTTATCAACATGTGTATATATCATCATGCATCTCCATCGTGCTTTTTCACATTGTTAAGTACATTGAAAAAACAAAAATAAGCCCAAAAATAAAATACCCTCCGTTCGTCTTTTATATCAGTTGGTGCGAATAGGATCTATATGTACGAGATGATCTTTACCAGAAATAGTTTTTGAAATATTGACAAATTGAGCAAGAAATCCATTCCATAAACGTACCGTTATTAATAAAAAAAAAAAGAAGTCTGGAGGATCGGAAAGCATGGGTTAATGTTGTTGTGTGGGAATATAAAAATCATTTTCATTTTCATTAATTTATCAACTCTATTTTCTTTATATATATATCATAATAAGGTAATCTTCTTTAATAATAATATATGAAAAAGGTGATAAGTGGTGGTGATGATCAAATACATTCTGGACCCTTGGGATGACGGATAAGAATGGGTTCTTCTTTCCGAATGATGGATTTTTTCTTAATTCACTTATCCCGAACCTGCGATCAAATTGAGGCGCTCTGGGGGGAGAAAGGGGGGAGAGGGATGATTGAGTTAAACGCCATTTCCTCCATCCTATACTTATTATATGCCCTGTGCGCCGTTCACAAACACAAAGCACAGTAGCTAAATGTGTAAAAGTAGTACAAATGAGATACTTTGTCATCCAATACACACCACCCCCTTTCTTTTTTAACCATAACGGAGCATTCCGATAAAAAAAATGAGTGATTCAATCAAGTCATGGAAAAGTTATCGGTTCCGATTGAAGGTGCTACGAATTTTTAAAGTTTGATGGTGGTGGGGAGGCTTATAAGGATGATTTCTCATGTTATTATTTTCTTTGTTTTTAATCTATCATCCTATGGAGTAAAATGTGCTTCATCTTTGGTTTATTATATATGTTGTCATTCATACCATCTAGTTTAGTCTTCTTATCAAATAACTTGTGTAGAATCACATCATTGTAAATAACAAGCAAAATCTATGCGTTTCTACAGTTATCGATAAAAAGAAACGTGTGATAAGTCAAACCACTTGTTGGTGACACGTTCTTTGAAAAGGAATCATTATAAGCAATAATATATCAGTTTATCCTCATCATCTAACTTTTTTAAGTTTTTTTTTTCTTGTGTTCTGCAACAATGTGGTCTTCATGTGTGCAGATTTGAAAATGAATTCATCCTTTTGTAATATCATTTCTTGTATCATGAAGATATTGTAATAATTCTATATTCATGGTGACACATGAGGTTGTACGTAGACACACAGGCCCTATAACAATGAAATACAAAAACCTGGCGTAAATAATTTGATCGTCCCCCTTCACTTTACCCCGAACTTTCTTTTCCTTTTTCAAAAATCATCATGACATTAAAAAAGGGAAATCATAAAGGTTGATTATTATATAGAATGCAAAGATAAGTAAGTTTTATTATTCACAACAACAAGTATAATATCAACATGGAAAAAGGTTATAAAGCAATTATAAGAAAGAAAAAAATAATAGAAAAAGTATGTGTGAGTGTATGGTATGTTTGTTTTGCATGTGCATGTGTGTGTTTGTATATATCAATGTGTGATTTTTTTTAAGAAAAAGAGTTATATAGTAAAAGATTATTGGGGAGGATATAAACGATATATGAAGTTATTATTATATTTTAGTTGTTTTCCAAGCGCCGGCGCTTGGATTGTTCCTTTGTAGAGGAAGAGGATGAGATGGATAAAGGTGAAGAGGATTGTCGATGAATACGAATATGTTGATTCAAATTATCAGAACGAGAAAATCGTTTCTTGCATTCAGAATAAGGGCAAACAAAGGCTATATATATATAATAAATCATTATTCATTAGTCTATCTATCCAAACAACAGCCAGAACTTCATATACAATACTCTTTCTTCCAATCCTCCCCATTATCATTATGATACTTACGTTTTTCTTTGGTATGAATGGATCGATAATGGCGTTTGACATGTTCAGAACGTTTAAAGAGTTTACCACAACCAGGTTCTGTACATTTGTACAGCCGTCTTTCAGCAGCAGCTTCATCATTTGTAATATTCGCTACCCTACGACCTGCCATACGTTTTTCCTTTTTGTTCTTGATCGATTTTTTAATTGTTGTCTTTGATTTTTTGGGACTTGATTTTTTCATACTTGATTCTTCGGTACAAGATAAAGTAGGGGAAGGAGAAGCGGTTGTGTCCATAATAGCAGTGGTTGGATCAGGTTGTTGATAATGAAAAGTAGGGTATGGTTGTTGTTGATAGTGATGCGGATGAGCAGAAAAGGAAGAAGATGGAGAGGGTGATCTTGAAGAACAAGGTGTAGAATTAATATGATCCATAGGTGGAGTAGGTGCCCACATATGTTGTTGTGGTTGTTGATATGGATAATGAGTAAAAAAGGAGGTAGCTTGTTGTTGTTGTTGTTGTTGTTGTTGTTGATAACATGAAAATAATTGATCCAAAGCAGACGTTGGATGTTGATGAAGCATTGTAGGTTGATAATGATGAGTAGGTGCCATCATCATAGCAGCTTGTTGATGATGAGAATGCTGTTGTTGTTGTTGATGATGATTTAACAACAAAGGTGAAGCACAAGTAGCAGGTGTAGAGAAGGACGCGTCAAAAGGATCTGAATCACTAGAACTTGTAGTTGAACTCATACTTCGTCTTCTTTGTTTCCATTGCTCTTGTTCTGGTGATGACAACAAATCTGGTGATTGTTTCAAATATTCTGTTAAAGAATGAATAGGATGTTGAAGAGTAAAATGATCCATTGGGATGATTTGGTTGTTACTTTGTAAATAGGTTTTTTTTTTTTGAAGAAGTAGAAGAGTTGAGTGAGAGAAAGAAGAAGAAGAGAATTAAAATAATAATAATAAAAAAATGGGGGACTTTATATAAGAAAATAAGAAATCGAACCGGGCCGACGACGAATTAAAAAGTTGAACGACGACATTTAGCAAGAACTCATGCACACATCTAAATGCAAGTACCAGTTTCCATGCGTTTTGCCAAGTTTGGTCATTAGCATGCGTAGTACACGCAACGCACGCACTCGCTCACTTACACACATTACTTTATAATACAGCTAAACAACTTTTCTTCTTCTTTTTTTAACCTACTTTTGACGATCCTTTTTTTTTTCTGTATCACTTTTTTTTTTCAACGCTGCTCATTATTATAATAATGTGAGTGAGTGAGAGAGAATCTAAAAAGTGTCATGATACTATAATAAGAAGGATAAATGTCTGTGTTGCCCACATTGTCATAATGATTACATTATAACTATAAAATTTAATTATGTGAGTTGTGTGTGAATGTTCATGTCTTGTGTATAATACTATATTTATATATACAGACAGACAGAGACAGACATACGCTTATGTTTGTATGTATGTGCTACGTACGAGGTTTTCTTTGTCTTTTTTTTTAAGAACAGAAGTGATCACTATTTACGGTGCTGATTACTAAAATGGGAATTTTTATTTGTCTTTTTTTTGCATATCATTAAATAGTAATTTATAAAATAACAAAGAAAAAAAAGGTATAAGACCTTTTTAGCCAAGACTAGAACTTGTGAAATAGAATGCATCATCATTTTTTTAAATAGAAAGTAATAGTAAGTTGCTTATGATCCATATGTTCTTCTTGTGGTTCTTTCCAATAATCCACTTTGTTCTTCTTCTTGATCTGCATCTACATCAGCAGATTCCATATCGACATTATCTCGAGGTCGACGGAACAAAGCAACGATAAACCCGAGAATAAAAATAACAAGGAAAGCCCATTGTGAATAATAATAAACAGCGCCAAAGAAGGGTGTATTGACCACAATTCGATCAATTAATGTGGAGGTGATAGTCGGTGTACAAATTTCTAATGCGAAAAAGAGGAGTGAGTTTATCATCCTTCAAAAATTCTTCATCGATCAAATATCATCATCATCCATCAACATCAAATATCAAATATCAAATATCAATCATCATCACCATCACCATCATCATCAATCCCAAGAGTCATCAAATAGAACCATTCCCATCATTTTCAAATCGTTTAAAGTATAGTTTCCCATCTGAGTTGAATATTCCATATCGGAAAGAGAAATAGAAAAAACGTTTTGCATATCCAATTTACCTGTAGGCGCATAAATATCACAAGGAACAATCTTATCCATATGTTCACTACAATCTCTTAGACCTCCTTCTGTATAATTACACTGCATTTCAATTTTATATACAATAATTATAATTAACATACGTGTAAAAAGAACTCAATATGTGTGTGCGAATAAACTCTAACATCACTTACATAAACTTGACTTCCGAAATGTGCATACCCAGGTGCTACGACAGCCGTTAATGAATAGTTTAATGCAAGTAAACTGAGAGTTAATAAAATTGTCGTAAAAAGTAAACCTTGAGGCATCGTGGCTCCTTTTCGAATTCGGAAAAGAGCGACCCATAAAAACCGTACACCCAAGGTAATGATTCCAGACATAGTGGCCAAAAAGAAATAGACAATCAACAAGACCATAAAGACATAATCTAATGGAAACCAAGCTGATAATTTGACAAATATAAAATTGATAGGATTAAAGAGGTCTGGATGACTAATAATATAGCCACATCGTTTACCACACACCGAATACGTTAACTTGTCAACACTGAAGTATAGAAAAACAATCAAATTATTAAAGTTTTAGTTCAGTATATGAGAAGCACTTTTTATCCCTTCTCTTCATTATTAGATCATGAGATCAACTTTGTCTATTATTACTTTCATGCTTGATTACTTCTCACCCCCCCCAAATAAAAAAAAACCTAAAATGGGTTTCTGTTCACAATTTTTAAGACCTTTTTAAATAGAATAAAAGATATACTCACATGGTCAAGAAAATAGAAGCAATTACAACCAAAGTCAGTGCCAACAACAAGAAACCAATTAAAATCTATCATTTAATTTATTTTACATACATTTATTTGTTTATTACTGTTATTATTATATATATATCAGTTATTAAAATATATAATTCATTATGTGGAATGATGATAGACGTACCTCAAATGGTCTAAACACTTTGATGATTCTTTGCCATAATCCTGATTGATCTTCTTGAATCGTTCTTAGTCTTCTTGTAAGGATTCTATATATATAAAAGCAGATTTCAAGTCAACTATTTAAAAATAATATCCAACAAGAAGTTACACGACAAGACAAGTATTACCTTTCTTCATCGTCCAAGTTATCAAGCTCGCGTTGATCGCGTGCACTGATCGGCTTATTTGTACCTGTGTACCGTGATTGGATTTCACGCTGTCGTTCACGATTCACAGCCAAACGATTATCCACATCTTCATTTTCAGCTTCCAATCGACGACGTCCTTTGATCATATTCATGGGTAAGAGGGCTAATCCAGGTGCCTAAAGATAAGTATATATTATTAGTTTCTACCTAATTTCCCCATACCCCTCCCCTCAATATTCTAAAAGGTAAATATTTCATTACCGTATAACCAATAAAGACCAACATGCCTAATACAATCAAACAAGCAACTACAAAGGAAATTGACTTTTCTCCATCTTTTTTGTATAAAGATCAACATGAACGATATCCAAATTAATCCATTTTGTCAATTAAAAAGTCCTATCAACCCCATCCCCTTTTTTCATTATAAGCCCCACCCATTTCTCTCTCTTTCTTTTTGGTTTCACACAAAACACTTACTACTTTCAGTTAATAACTTTTCCAGCCAATCCAAATCCAACTTGGGAGGTCTTGATGAAGGCTTCACAAATAATCCAAATAAAAACAAAAGTAAAGAAATCACCACAAAAAACGATGTATATTTCAATGCACCCCATACACGATCATGCCATGTTTGTTCTTCATCATCACCATCGTATTCTTCATAATAAAAATAAGCAAAAGGAATCATAAAGAAACTGAATAGAGCGACTAATCCATAACAACCATAATAAACGAATTGGACAGTGGTCGTCATCCAATCGATAGTATCTTTATCGGCCCATGATTTTTTTAACCCAGTCAGTGAATCCACGGTTGATGACACCAAAAAGATATCAATGGGTGTTAATGCCAATGTGGCTAAAATGAGAGTTAATCCAAGAATCGTTACCACCGTTGCAAATGATTCACTTTCATGTTTGTGTTGATAATACCGTGTGAATCCTGTACTAAAGACAAAAAGACCCTTTATATATATATATTCAATTAATTGCTATATTTCTTTGTTTTTTTTTTTTGGTCATGTTTATTCATGGATGATTGTCAAATGAATTTATTACCACGACGACAATGCCATAAATAGCCCAAGCGAATCCAACGACATTAGGCATTTCAAAATAACTAGAGAGATGTTTTTGGTGTTGATATAAAGACAGAAAAAAAACACGTAAAGCTCAGCACAAAAAAAGCATGAATTCCTCGAGAAACTCCGGTTTCTATTTCACAGCAATTCCCAAATTTTAATTATCCAAGGCAATTTATTATTATAAAATGGATTATTTATTATTATTATTATTATAAAGGGATAAATGGGATTTTTATGAAAATTCACTTTCAATATCTCCTTCTAATAAATCAGTTTGTAACAAGCTTTCTATGAATGGCATATCAGGATGAGCCAACGTAAAGGAACATTGGTAGGCATATAAAGAAACGTGTTCGACAAAAAAGGCCAATTGCTGAATACTACTAATACTCCGCATCGTTAACATGGGTCGTTTCAATTGTCCTAAAGATGGAATAGGAGTGGGTGGGTCGGCTACATCACTTGGAAAAGCGTCAAACACAGCCCGTGTACTATGAGTGACACTATCACTGGTTTCTGTCAATTTTTCGCCTAGTCGATTCATAATAGGGATTGGACCTTGGTCTTCGTTGGATATTTGAATCGTTGTAGCGACGGTATCTCGAATAAAAATCCATTCAAATCTAATATAAAAAATATGTAATTTGTATCAACGAAAAAAAAATACCCTGTTAAATAGGTAGAGTATATCTAGTAATGATAGCAAACTACTTTTTTTTATAAAAAAAAAGTGTTGTTTGGAAAGCTTACATTTGGAAAGCATCAAGTTCGAGTGCACAGAGCAAGTCCAAAAATTTGCATCCCGCTAGTGCGATCTGTGCTTCCTCGGGACGATCGTTCACGTTGTTGTACAAGAATGCATTAAAGAGTCGCATCTAATTTACTTTTTTTAGTAACTTTCTTTGTCTATCATTCATTTCTTTTTTCTTCGAGCCAGATAGACAGGTTTTTTTTTGGGGGGGAGAATTACGAGAGAAACTTACCAATTCCGTGATAAGCACAGGCCAGAAATTCAACAAATGTTTCTGAGAAAATCGTACCAACATGATACGAAGACAAAGATAAATTTCCACATGAACCATTTCACCATGATCCAATTTTAGCAATTCAACCAGTTTTTCTTGAATGATGGGTAATTGAGGAACATATTGATCGGTCGTACCACAGAAGATCACATAAGATAAGCGTCGTAAATTGAGTGCACGGTTGAGCGTTTCTTGATCCTTATTGGTGAAAAAGGCAGTGGAAGGAGAAGTGGTCACACGGCTCATCAATTCGGTGAATCGTTCCTTTTCTAATGAAAAGACAGTTTGTACGATCTTGCGCCATTTCTTGGCTGTGGTAGCACTCATGTAAAAGAATCGATTGTCCAAAAACACTTCCCATACTTCTTTTCGCCATGTCTTGTAACTAAATGCCAATTGGGTCATTTCACATATTTGATCTAATATAATGGCTATTTTGCTAAACCTATAATATATGTATATAAGAGATATTAATATTGGCTTGAAAGATTGTTTGTCCTTACTATGATCGCTATCCTCCTTCCTAGTCAAGATATAGGATTAATACTTACACTGCGCGTGTTCGTAAAGCAGGTCCAATGACGTAATAAACAAGATTATTTAACAATGAATTAATTCGATCTTGGTCTCCAATCAATTGGGGTAAATTGGGAATCACTGTGGAAGCCAAAAATCCATTGACTTGAGCAATCATGACATCTTCACGGGATTTCCAACTGGCCTTCTTTTCCAAATCAGATACATTGCTAGAAGACATATTTCTTGCTGATTCACTCATTGTATCGGACAAGGACATGGTATCTGTAGGTGTGCCAGGAGTAGTATCATCTGCCATGGGATGAAGATGATGACTACTATTGTTGCTACTACTTTCATCATAGACATTGGATCGTCGTAACCATAATCCTTGATCAAACGAACGTCCAGCAATTAATATACAATAGTCAACACATCGTTGATATAAATCTTGTGCGTCGCGTCGCGCCTTTTTACGTTCTTCTAGACTGGCTGCTCCTCCTGCGCCTGTGGAAGTCGATCGTGTCAATCCATCCACGGCAACTGTCAAGAAACGTAATAGTCCAGGGAAAATGGTCTTGTAGGCTTGGGCCTGGGAAAGATAATCTTTGGCAAAAGAATGCATCAATGGCCACAAGTGGGCAAGGGTATCTGTTTTCAATAGATTACTGCAATATATTTCTGCAAATCGTAACATGGATGTATCCGTTCTATATAATATGCAATGTAAGTTTCAACAACTCACTTCGTTTAATTCATATACACTCTCATTTCAAAAAAAAAGTCATTACTTACAATTTACCAGTGCGTTGAATATGTCTTCGGCGATGAATCTGCATGCCAGGCGTTCGTTGTCGAATACCATCTAATAGGGTAGACAAAATATGATGTGGTGAACTAGTAGGCGTCGCTGACAACACTTCGATAGCAACCAAATCAAATTGATCTCTCGAAGCCTCATATTCAAGCGCCACAGGGTTTTCCATGAAAAAGATTTCAGTAAACCCTTCAATAAAATCTACAGCACAATACTTGTATAATCGTTCAAAGATAGTTTCCAATCGAGCTTTGACATGATCTGCAGCATAAGCAAAACTTTGTAATACGGCATCCATCTTGGCATATCCTAAAGCATCAGATGTTTCTTTATCCCAATGAGGTTGTCGAAAGACACGCCAAACATCGAGTAAGATATGTAACACAACAGGTAAATGGAATAACATGACATCACGTGCTCGAACGTTCGCGCGAAGCACAGGCTCATCTGCATGCACCAATTGAGCAAACCCCTTGAGTGTCGAAGCATTATCGGCGGCCACCCGAGGGATCGGTAGCCATGTATCGTTGCCGTGCGTTGTTGGATGCCAATCATCGTTTAATGAACGATCTGTTAAACAATACAAGAGTATTTTTTCAATGCCATTTAAAAAGACCAAAATATCTTGTTCAGGGCCACCGACACTCACTGCACTTGCTTCTTGTAAATAAGGTCCATGTTGTTTATGTTGTTTTTTGTTATTATTATTGTTGGTATATTCATTCGATACATCACCATGCATCAATAATCGTACGGCTGTATGACATAATGTGATTTGTTCACATACACACATCAAGATAGGAATCACCATCTGTCGGAATCCACCACGCATATGGGGAAGTGAAGCAAGTACGAAATCCATCCAATGTTGTAAAATAGGTCGATTACTGGGCAACATGAACGCATCTGTGACACATTTCACGAATAATGCAGACGTTGTATTTGCTAAATCAATGGCTTCCACGGCTTGAGGTGCCACCAAGGCTGTGTTTTGTTGAGCAGTAGTCGTGGCGGCGGCGGCTGCCGCTGCTGCGCGAGGAACTGCATCACTTGCATATTGAGCTAACATGGCTGCTTCATTTTGTGTACTATCGACGGAAACTTTCCGACGATACGATGAAGATCGTTCAGATGGGGAGGAAGACGAATGAGTCGTGATGGCACCTGGTTTGTTGAAAGCCGCTGCAGCTGTAATGGCCATGGTGGCATGTAATAAATGTAATAATTTTTGCTGCAATTCAAGATCACTAGTTGAAATGCAAAATAATAATTTACGTAATACACTTTCCTGGATCAATCGTGTCAATTTCATGTCGACATAGTCCAATTTTGATATCGTCTGATATAACAGTTCGGCTGCATGCAGTTGAATACTGCGCACTGACTTGAGCATGTTGGTTCGATATTTGTCACATGGTTCAGTCGCAAGATAACTAATTTTAATTTTTTTTAGTCGCTTTTACAATAGCCTCTTTCATTCTTAATTTTTATAATAATAGTAATAAATAAACAGTTTACCGTAATGAGATTTGAACCAATAGCTCCAAGAACGATAATCCGTTTCCTTCTATTCATAAAAATTAGGGTTTTTTTATGATTCTTATCATCTTTCTTCCCTCCCCCTAAAAATATCTAGAACTCGTGAGAGTGTCTTCATTGTTACCTTGGAAATTGATCCCCAAAGAAGATTCAATCAAATCAGGCATAGCTCCAGCGCCTAAAGCGACACGATGATTTTTACATGTCTTGAGAAAACCCAACGAACCAAAATTGATCAAGGAGAGTAAATGACGAAACATATAATCTATTGTACTCATATCAAAAGGTCGTAAATACAAATAATAAGGAACCACAGCAACATGATCCATATTATCATAAAGCACTTGATGTTCATGCGAAATCTTTTTTTCTGTAGGTCGACGAATAATATCTTTGCTCAACATGGTAAGGACAAAAGGTTCCAAAAGTCGAACATAACTACGTAAATGGCATCGTAACCAAGTTTCACCCACACGACGATCCACAGGAGAAGCACCTTCTTGTAATAGATCAAGAATCAAAAACATGGGGCGTGCAAATGTAGTGGCTGTTTCGACTATATCTTCTGAAAATTCCCATAATATACCAAACTTTTCATAGTTCAAAAGTCTTTCGTTATCGTCTCGTGTGATTAAATAGCTGGAAATGACTGTTTCGATTTGGTGGGGTGCGGAGGCGTCTGTCAGTAACCAAATCAATTGTACCGTACGCATATGTAATAACGGCGCAGCAGGCGATAAAAATCCCCACAACTAATCTTGGAAATTCAGTTTAAAGTTCGATTCATAAACGCTTATATGAAAACCATTATCAACAAAAAAATAAAATAGAAAAAAATATGATATACATACATTGTCCATGATATGTTTTGCAATGGTTCTCTTTCGAAGGGCGCCTTCTTTAATAAATGCATGACGTCGCATCAATTGCGTCATGGTGGATAACCCAGCGTCCACCGTACCGAATTCACGTCCATTTTCACAACATAAAAGTAATGTATGGGTTAGCTGAGCTTGTTCCTCCTGGTCCCATTCAAATCGTTCATCCGCATGTTTGGCAACCAACGTTAATGCAGAACATACAGAATGTAATACTTTTTCCAACTGTGAATCGATACTACGAAGTCGCTTGCCATCCACACCGACATCCACACCCAAACTTGACTTTTCTGGAGGAATTATATAATTTGCCACCAGACCAGCCAAGAATTGACTCAATTGCTGTATTACTTCAGTGACCAAGGTAGATCCTCGAATAGGACCATAATGGGGTCGAGTAGCAAGAATATGGGTTATAAAAGATCCATCGTATCCTCCTGCTCCTGTTCCAGATGTATGTGTCATGGAGAGATCCCCTTCATCTTCTGCTTCTTTGACAATGAGATCTGTTGGACGAGAACTGGTATCGTGGACATCCTTGTTGTTGCCGCTTTGTTTGGTGGAAGCCGTTGTTGTTGCATCACTGATTGTATTGGGACGTATACCATAAAATTCGTGCGAATATTCGAGTACATCCATGCCATTATAAAACTCTTTACTTTGGTTGGTAGTTAATTTCTCACTTCCATCAGGTACTTTCGATGTACGTCGATCCCAAAAGATGTTTTCAGGTATCATTTGCAAAATAGTATGAATTAATTGTACACATTTGTCCACCAATGGGAGCATATCAATGAATGAAGGATGTTTGATTGAATCCTGTCGTAGTAAAACGGATAAGACTCTTTTTTAGTGATCTATTTTTTTTTAAAAAAATAAAAGGAACTTGCTTCGTTATCATGATAGAATATGATTTACCTGTAATTTTTGTGTCATGGCGGCTAAAACGAGGGGTAAATGCATTTGTCTAATTTCTTCGTCGGTGAACTTGTATGACTTTAATGTAAATTCGATCAAGTTTAAATTGTTCAAATGGGTTTTCAAATTGGATAGCTTAAACGCGCCTGCTTTATCAGGGAAATTGGCATCAAAAAGAGCAAAAAGATTCATCCATATCAAATAAGGTTCCATCATTTCCATCCACATATTGGCTGTTTGTACAATCTATAAACATAGCATTTCATGAATAAGACAGTGGTCATAATAAAAACTAATGGTACCTTCATCCAATATTTTAAAAATAAAGACTCTTACCTCTGCGCTTGATTCCACTTTACGCACTTGAGTTTGCAGACTCACAAGGGAATCGGTAAAGATGCCTTGTACAATAGGTTGTCCAATTTCCCATTTATCCAACAATGAAATAAGAATTTTATAAGGTCGTTGTGCTTCAGACACATATGTTTCATTTTGAGGTGAAGAAGGTGTATGGTTTGTAGTAGCATAAAATAATGCTCGGACGGCTTGTATAGCTGCTTTTTCACCAAACGATTTGAAATATTTCATTTGAATTTGTGAATTTCCATCATCTCCCAAAAGCCAAGCATAAAGTCGACGATTTAAAGACATGTCTTTACGTAATACGATCGAAAGGGCGGATTTCATGAGTACAACCAAGTCATCATGGGGTATCGTTCTAATATTATTGTTGTTTGTTGAATGAGTATTCCTTCTCTCTCTTTTTGGTTTTTGTTGATTCCTCTATGTCCCCCTTCTTATTGTTTTACCGGTGCTTTAATGCGAAATTCTGTACAAGTAATTCTAGCATGCCACGTTGTACAAGTAGCTGCGAATCACCTAGTGTAGCAGCAAATGCACGAACCATATAACTGATACATTCACCACCTCCTAATACAACCGCTACCTCTATAACCATATATGTAATTTGTTGTTGTGAATATCAATTCAAAATCCTATTCAAAGTAAAGAGCCAGACAAACCTTCCGCATTGGTTATTTTGGGTAATCGTCGTAGTAAATAATTAAGTGCTGGTGGTCGTAATCCAGGGTTGCTAATCATAACATGCCACGTACAACTGTAAAAGAAAGGAAGATCCACCATATTCGATAAATGATCCATTAACGTTACCACCTATTATTACCACCCAATGAATATTTCCTATTAGTATTTTACCCAGTAATAAGACAATTACAACCCCTCCAGTAGAATCATCTATCCTTTTTCCACGCCATATAACTGCTCTGTCGATGTTTTTACCTTGTCAAAAAATTCACTTCCTTCCTCGTCCAATGCCGGTAATAAAGCAATAATGAATCCACGCATGGCTGAACGTAATCGTGATTTTAATGGGAAATAATATTTTTCAAATATATCTAATAATTGAGGCTATCATTGAAATTAGAAGGGATGTATTAAGCTATATATAATGATATCAAATATATATTTTTTTGTGATATGAATGAAAATATATTAATTACTTTGACATGCATGGCAGCATATTGTACAAAAGGAAATAAACCAAGAGACCATAATGCCAAATCATCTGCTAATTGATCCGTCTAAAAAAATGTATAAATAACATAATGAGTAAAGCCCCTGCCTCAGGAACAAATTCCCAATTCACATCCACACATATTATCTTGACAACACTCTCTCTTTCTCTCAATGTGTTGTCACTATCTACAGATAATATTGAAAACTTACACCAATGGTCTCCAATATATATGCGTAAACATCCAATGTTTTTTGATGAACACCTGCGGGGAACCCAGGGTTTAAACATTGCGCCAAACGTTTCGCTACTGTATGTTTTCGTGGAATCACTGGAAACTGTGGGTACGCTTGGAAAGACTAACCATGTTTTATAAATATAAGTACTCGTACCTGACAAGCTTGTTATTTTTCATTTCTATTGTTTCTAAAAATACACTTTTGCTAGGTCTACTCATATTTTTTTTACCTTTAGTAATCGACCAAGAAATGAAATAATATCTGCCCATTCGTTCACAGCATCGAATGAATTCAGATTTTTCTCGATCAACTGAACATATTTTCGAAATCTCGGGTCGCTTTGATAAGCTATACATTTATTAAAAAAGAGGGGGGATAAAAAAGTTCATCATGGTTAAAGTTTTATTGGCCACGATGAACAAAAAAAAATAGAGGAATATTAAAAGACATCATCTTGATTTCAATTACCTTGCTCCTTACTCTTGTGTTGATCCAGTTTGAATAAAAAATTAAAAAAGAATGCGTTGGGATCGAAGGGTTCAAAAAAAATAAAATAAGGTGGGGTATTAGAAAGTTTTTCGCGATGATAATAAAAAAAAAGGTTCGCACCTGAAAAAAAAAATATGCTTTAATTTACACGTTGTGCTGTCTTGTCGGATTTTTATACCCGCCGCATGATAAAATAAAGTATTTCATGCTCTTTATCTGGATAGAAGGTTCCCCAATATACGTATTCTTTTCTGGATGACCACATCATTCGCTCATTTGAATATCAGAACATACGTCTTATCCATCAGGAACAAGATGGTGATAAATGATGAATGGATCGTCCAAATTCATCAATGATAAACCCAATGATATTGTCAAGTTGTAATAAAAAACACAACTGATTTCCTTATGTTTTGAAAAGGCTCAAATGAACAGATTTTTTTGATCATCCTTTCTACACCTTTATTTATTGTTGACATGAAAAGTGTGTGGCATGATCTTCTTCTTGTCCTAAACCGCGATGAGTGATAAATTATTTACTATGGAATTAGTAACTGTAGTAACTGCACACACCCTTGACAGGCGACAAGAATGACGTTGGATTGTAGTAGGACAGATGCTGGTTTGCCAAAATGAGACCATTTGGCAGGTATACCACTCATGTTATATAGTTGTCTTATAAAAATAATTAAATAATCCATAGTAATGAAACAATCTACCTATTTTATATACGTTATCAGCAGGAAAAGAAAAAATATTTCAACTAATGTGTGTTAAGTAGACATCCAAAATCCAAGGTTATCCAAAAGTACAAGGAAAAAAGGAATACACAGCTGAAATATTAAAGTTCAATGTATAGGGTTTCTTTATATAATAACCCTGTTTTGATGAGATACGATCAAGAATATCCTTAGCCATCATATTCATTATATTAACAAAGGACATAATAGTGAATTCAAAATATTCATAGTATACTGCTATTACAATCAAATTTGAACCATAAGTGCTTTTGAAAACTGTTGATTATTTACATGGATATTACAAGCTGCTGACGTGATATCTATTTTCAATGAAATTAATAAATGTTTGGAAATCATCGGTTGGGAGAGAGAGAGATATTTAATGTTGAAAATTCCAGGCTTCTTGATTTTCAAAACCAAAAATATCGTTGAGAATTTCATATTCTCACACACATACATTCAAAGTACAAGTTAGGAGAGATTCGGATCTCGATAAAGTTTGATTTGTACTTGTAATAAACTTACACATCCAACTAGTTTCTCCACGTTTGTTTTCAATCGGAGACTTGGGTCACAAGTATATAAAACAAAAGTGAAAACCAGAAAATGATGGAGAGGAATTCTTCTTTCTTTCTGTTATTTTGAAAAAAAAAGTTACAACACCCAGATTCACACAAACATATCCATAATGTCAATTGAAAACACTTTTCACGGCTGGGCTTGTCCTGGAAAAGGTACCATTTTATAAACATGGATTTAAATTATTTCTATTGAATGGAACCACTTATGAACGTGCGTTTCTTTTTCATTCTTATTGTGATTATTTTTATTTTAAGGGCAACCTCTTGAATGGCGTGAATTACCACTCAAGAAATTCGAGGATGATGATTTAGAAATAAGTGTTACACATTGCGGGTAAAAGAAAGACCAGTGAATGTTTCTAAAAAATCTGTAGGGTTTTCTAACTAAAGGGATGGTTATTTTATAGTATTTGTGGAAGTGACATCCATACCATGGACAGTGGATGGGGGCCAACAGATTATCCTTGCGTGACAGGGCATGAGTGAGTGATTTATCCACCTGTTGACAGATGTTATTCTTGATGTATTATATATTATTAACACAAATGAAGTAATTTTTACAATTTATTACATTGGTAAAGGATTGTAGGTGTGGTAACTAAGCTTGGTAAAAATGTAATGAGTTTTTCGATTGGAGATCGTGTAGGTATTGGTGCTCAATGTGGTTCTTGCGATGACTGTAAACGATGTAACAATGATCAAGAAAACGTTTGCTGTCAACATTTGACGACTTACAATAGTCGTTGGAAATGCGGTGATAAAACATTTGGTGGTATGTTTTTATTGGATCGCTTTATATATCATATAGCTATCGCCTTATTGACTTATATATAATCGGATAAAAGGTTATAGTGATAAATGGTGAGGTCATAGTAAATTCGTATTCAAGATTCCGGACGCCTTATCAAGCGAGGCAGCAACTGTTTTCTTTTGTGGTGGCGTCACTACTTATTGGCCATTAAAGAACCATGGTGTCAATGAAAATTCTCATGTGGGTATCATTGGTGTAGGTGGGTTGGGTCATTTTGCTATTCAATGGGCCAAGGCTCTGGGTGCCTATGTTACCGTCTTTTCGCGTTCGGATCGTGAACGTGAAGATGCCAAATTGTTGGGCGCCGATGATTATGTTATTTCGACGGATGAAGCAGCATTGAGAGCACGCGATGGCACTTTTTCTCATATCATGTGTACTTCTTTTGGGGATAACTTTGCTTGGCTGTTGTTCCTTGGATTAATGGAACCCAATGGTACGTTTATCGTGATCGACTATCCAGAGGCGCCCTTGACCAATATCCCGGCGGGACCTTTGATTTATCGTCAGATTTCCATTGTTGGTACTGCACTAGGTTCTCCTAAAACAACTCGAGAAATGCTTGATTTTGCTGCAGAAAAGGGTGTCAAGCCTTAGATTCAAAAATATCCCATGGAGAAAATTGCGGATGCTATTAAGGATATGCGAGAGGGTAAAGCCAGATATCGTATTGTGTTAGAACGAAATGAATGAAATAAATGGATGGAGCTCATTATTGATGAGTGTGTTGATTAAATTGGTATTGGTGATATGAACCTGCCGAAAAGTTTTTTTTTTATTTGTCAATAAAGAGTTTTGGATATTTTTCATAATTGGTATATTACATTATACTATTTCAGTACTGTGGGTGTGGGGAAGGATAATAAAATCTAACCACGAAAGAGGTAGATGTTTTGATTTGAGGGAGTACAAAATTTGGTAAAGTAATAATACAAATGAAATGATTATTTAGTGTGGAGGTTGTATATTCGTTTTAGCCAAGAGATCGGGAAGAGTTAAGTAAGTTTTATAGATAGTACCAATAATATTGTCGATATGTTCTAATAGCGAAGGCAAAAAAAAAAAAAAAAAAAAAAAAAAAAAGCAATCATATTTTTTAAAACATGAAATATATATCTTCATTTTACTTCATTTCTTTTAAACAACTATGCTTTACCTTGAGAAAGGTTTTTAATCGCTGAAATCCAAGCTTCAAGTTTTGCAATATCTTCATTTCGTCGGATCATAGTAAATACTCGTAATCGAACTACTAAGTTCTCAACGGAATGAGCACATGGTAACATTGTTTTGCCATCTTCATCAAGCACAAAGCTATTCTTTTTATCAAATGAAAGTTGGTGTTTGATGTCGTATTTGGAACTAAAACATCCTTGGATTCCCGTGAGAGAATCAAACACGCCCGACTTGTTGGCAATATTTTGCAACTCGTTCTTGTTTGCTGTTATACCAACCATCTAAGTATCATAAAAATTGTAAATATATTAAGGTACGTTGTGAAAAACAAATATTATATCTCTATATAATATACCTTTATTCCTTTCTTTTCATATGAGTTTCGTCGTTTTTTATCCAATTGATTTAGATCCGATGCTCGTTTTTTTGAAACATATAAACTCGCAGCATGATCAATAAAATATTGGTCTTCACTTTGCGCATCACGAGGTTTGGAAGAGCGTATTTCTTTAAAAAATTCAACCATTTCCTCAATAGGGTAGGTCCATTTGGTACTATTATAAAAAAAAGGGAAGATTGTTTGAAAAAAAGATATGATTCCTAACCTTCTAAATAGCTACCATCCTTTCACTGGTATCTGATGCACTTACGTGTTACAACCTCGACATAAAAAACCGAGCATCTGGTTTTGGTCAAAGGTCAACAAGTCAGAATCAAAATGTTCAAAATGAGGTTCGTTGATAGCGTTAGACTTATCATTAAAACCTAATGGCATATCGCATCCAATACAATTTGTATCGAAAAACTTGTCATAGACAACGGTAATTAATAATCGATAGTCTTTACGCTTTGGAAGGGGTGTTGGTTTGAGACCATCTTTTTTTCGTTTTGCATTATGTTTCGCATCGCGTAGTTTAGCTGTAATAGCTAAACGACAAATTTTACTTTTTTTGGTACATCTATACTTCTTTGTTTTCTGTTCATCATTAAAGTGTAAATATAATGATGTCACAATGTGTGTATATACTTTTTTCTATTTATCAAAACCTTTCAAGGAATCATCTCTCGGTATAAAGAAAACCATCCATACTTCTCTGTATTCTTCACGACACCCTTTGCACATAGAATAAAAGTGGGTTGTTGAAAGTACTGTAGAATCAGGTTCGTTCATATCATCTTTTAATATCGGATCGTCAACCTTCATATCAATACCCATTAAATCCTCCACTACTTGATCGTACGATAAAATTTCATCAAAATCTTCAAATACATCATCCTCTAAAAACCCCTCCAATACAGCTTTTGGAATAAAACCATTCTTTGATTCAAACTCTTTATGCACAGGTAATTGTTTAAAACAATGTGAGCATTGCTTTTCTGGGGGGTCCAGTTTGATTAATTCTTCGTTTTTGGCTTCTATAACAAGATACTTTGACTTCCTTTTGATTTGAGAGTAATCAAGTTTCATGAGTTGTGCAATGGAGGAATAATTGTGACTATACTTGGTCAGGTAATTTTTTAGGCATTTAACTCCATGGTTCGTCCATCTTCCATCTTTAAAATAAGGTTGATTTTCAGAAATGGTGTGTTGCTTCTCATCAAAGGAGTCTGAGGTTCCGGTGCTGTAGCCATTTCCCTGATTATCAGTACTTAACGCATTTTCTTTTTGACGTGAGAAATTAGGTAATTTTAGAAATGATGAACGAATCTGTGTATTCTTTTTATAGGATTTAGTAGATGGTAGCTGTGAGACGTCATCGGTTAGAGTTTTTGAAGTAGCGCTGAGTAATGGCGATGATGTGGATGGCGTTGCAAAAGAAACGGATGATGATGACGGTGATGATGTTAATAACGACGTAGAAGATGAAGATTGGGCTGCAATGGATGAAATGAATAATCCAGTTGAATCATTTGTCGAATGATAAGCACGTCCTCTTTGAATTAACTTTTCTTTGTATTCATCTTTGTTCATCCCCTTCAAGATAAAGTTTAATAGCATTTTACATTGTGAAAAAAAAACCTTTTCTAAAAAATACTGTATAAAAAATGTTTACCTTCAATTCTACAAATTTCTTACGGACATTTTTATGAATATTCTTTTGGTTGTGCAAAATTTCGAGAACAAGAATAATAGCTTCGGGTGATCGACTTTTATATGTTCCTTTTGAAAGGTTGATGTACTGGATTAAACCATCGTAATAGTGGCTATGTTTTGACGGTATATAAATAGTATTCTCTTGCTTGAGAGGACGTTTCATTTCATAGAAGTAGTATGCGATTCTTGCCAGTTCCTCGATAGTAAACGGAATCTAACAAAATAAAATAAAACACTTTTAACAACCATATTGCTTCACGCATAAGCTATCAAAAAATAAAAACTTTTACAACCTTATTACCTGTGAAATCCAATATTTGATTTGACCTTCTGTAAATTTCGCCGGTTTGAATTGCTCATTCACCATGGTTGTCAATTCAATATTGGAAGCAAGTGGATTGTCGCGCAATACTTTTAAAAAATACTCATAGTGGTGGTCAAGTGGAGCTGTGTTTTTCTTTTTAATCGCCATAATAATAGTACTTTTTTTTAGAATGATTCAAAGAGAACACACAACATAAATATACAGTTCTTATTCTACGCCTTTGACCTAGTTTGATTGCTTGGCGGGCCCGAGAAAAAAAAAACAATATCCCAAAATTAGATATCAAGGGCCTGGACGGGGTCCGTGCTTCCCATTCGGAGCTTGACCTGAAACACATAAAATTTATGCAAAACCATCATCAAGGTACTATTATATACTTCACCATTCATCGTTTCTTGCAAACTATCATCCTCTTCATACGCCTTATTTTTATATATAAAAGCAATTGCCTGCGTGGAGCTTAATAAAAAACTATATAAAAGACCTCTGACTCCACCCATCTCAATATTTCTCTCTTTCTCTATATTCTTCTTCATCGTTGGCCAGGGAATCCAAAACGCCGATGATTGTCTCTGTGTAAAGAGGAGTAGGACAGCTTAGTAGTGCTATTTACCCTCTTTCGTAAACTCCAAGAAGTTTCTTCTTTTTCCGTGGTTTTTTTTCCTCATCTATAAAATGAGGTAATAGTATTCAAACAATAGAATTTATTGTTACTATTGTATATTAGTAATTCCCTGTTCTTACTACATGTTGCGTTTTGAAACTTTGATGAAATAAAAAAGCGAGTGAGTAAGAGCAAAGTTGAACTTTTTTATTGTGACTCACTTTTACTTGAAAAAGTTGTAAAAAAATATCGAACAGGTAAAAAAATGACAGCCTAGATTCGATGGTGTGACAGTTTAGATTTAAGGAAGCAAAGGAGTAATCATAATATGTCCTACTACATTTTTAAAAGTAATGCACGAGCGTTTACTCCCTATGTTACGTTTATTCAAGTACCACAAGATCCTGGTATATGAAAGAGATAATGATAAATGATACAATAACTAACAAGCATATGGGGCGAGTCATCATCATGTTGACAACGACTGATTTTGATCCTAACTATGGAAAGCCGGGCTATTTAGAGGAAGTAAAAGTCGTAACGAGGTTTCCGTAGGTGAACATGCGGAAGGATCATCACTGATTTAATTATAAATCCATAATATGGTATGGTAGATACTATTAATTTAGGTGGATTAGGTCATTTTGCCGTTCAATGGGCCAAAGCGCTTGGAGCACAAACAAGTTACCGTGTTTCCTCGCTCAAATCAAAAACTTGCAGATGCTCAAAAGTTGGATGCAAAAAATTATGTCATTTCAAATGATAAGCAAGCAATGGCATCATTGAACGGTACATTTACACATTTATTATGTACAGCATTAGGTGATGATTTTGATTAAATGTCCTACTTGAGACTACTCGAAGCCAATGGTACATTTATCAGTATGGACCTTCCAGAAAAGCCAATAACAAATATCTTTATTGCCCTTTTGGCTATTCGTTAGCTTTTTATTGTTGGTACTTTTACCAGATCACCTAAAACAGTTCAAGAAATGCCCGATTTTGCAACAGAAAAACAATTAAGCCTTGGGTTCAAAAATATCTATGGTTGGGGCTCCTGACTCTGTTCAAGGCTTGAGAGATAGTAAAGCGCAATACCGTTCTGTGTCTGAATAGGGTTAATAATAAAAACGAAGACACTATCTTTTGACATTTCTCCATTAAAAAATTTGGTGTATCTATTATAAATAATGTATGCAGGATATGTTTTGTTTATTTTTGATGTAAAAATAATGCTAGATGCTACTAAAAAAATAGATCACTATATCACTATAAACTCTTAACTGATAGTTCCTTGATTGCTGTTGTGTCATTGAAAATCCTGGAGATTTTATCATCATTATTGCTGTATAGTTCTTTAATCTCATGATCAAAATAGGAAGGGATCTTCAAGCGGAAAACTGTTTCTTTTTTTGTTAATGGTAACCGTTTGTTGAGTGGAAGAATATATATCATATTTGGAACAACCACCGCCCCATAACTTGGCACATACTTATTTGCTCGATGTACGGCTTCGTATACTGGAATATAATAATAATAATAATAATAATAATAATAAACGTGTCATCATCATGTATCTGGATAAGGATACGTAAATCCTACTGTAAAACAAATAGGAACAAAGAGATGCATACCTATACTTTACCTTTGGTAACCATATCGACTGGAGAATAACATATTGCTTTACTCACTTCAAGTTCGACTAATATAGCAGTGTGTCTTTTGTTTTCACCAATGACAATACATTTTTTTATGATATCTTCGCTACAAACCTCCAATTCCATAAGCGAAGGGCACACCTTTTCCCCATTTTCCCTGTATATTTTATTGGTATAATTAGGTTTTTATTGTTAATACAGAAGGTAAATGACAATATGTGAATATAAGCTCTTACATTGTAAAGGTGTCCTCGATACGTCCAGCAAATGACCATATACATCGAGATTTATATTTTCCATTAAATGGATCAAGAACGAACAAATCTTTAGTTGCCAAATCCCCGTTAGGTCGATTGCCAATACCAGGTGTGAGGCTAGGATAATTATTTTTGATTACCAGTTGGTATATATCTTGCTCAAATGGTTCAAACAATATATATGGCATGGCAATGTTGGGAAATATATAACTATTTACTCCTAATGTATTATCGAAGAAATTTGTACCCAACGCCCCGAATTCTAATTTAGAGTTTAGCATAAACCATTGTTATTACGACATAGGTGTTGTTTTTTTATCTTTTCGGTATCCATTATTAAATTCTCAATTTTTTTTTATTATATTTTATATAAAAATACTTAGGGTGATACACTTTAGAATATAAATGCTTACCTGTAACTGCATACATGGGAGTGAGACGCAACCCACCTTGTGATTTTAGAATTTTCTCAGTAGATAATTGCATGGGTGCACCACCAGCGAAGCATCCTTTAAACCTCCTTAATGTTGTAATTACTTTCATTTCTTCGTCCGGTGAAGATTCTTGTATATACTCACTCAGTTGATCCAATAGAACTGGAGTTGAATGGAGCCATACTGCTTTATGTTTTTCTGCTGCTGCAAGTACTTTGTGAAAAGTAAATAATGGATCATGATGAAATACATGAACACTGGAACCAAGTAACATACTCCATAGAAGATATCCTAAGTATGGTTTGAATTTAAACCAATTGTTGATAACAATTAAAAACTACACTTTGAGCAGTAGCATGCATAACATAAAAAAAGGAATTTACACTCTTACGAATAGCACTTGAACGCTCGATAGGTGTGGCTAACAACCATACATCAGTTGGTTCCATCGCTATCTTAGTTATTGGATGTTGTTGTTGTTGTTGCGATGATGCTTTGCTATAATCATGGTTGGCTACTAGTAGATCTTGATCTTTCAATGATATTTCGATTACATTGTACAAGAAAGATCGATGACTACGATGGGTTGCTGTTGGAAACCCCGTGGTGGTCCCCCCTGTGACTAAGATGAACGCTGTGCTATCTGGACATGTAGTAGGAGTAGCCATATTTGACTTGATCTGTTGTTGTTCCCTTAATGATACTGATTTTGTTGCTATCTCGAGAAGACAATCAATATTGTACTCTTTCCATGGTCTGACTGGGATCGTAATCTTCTTCTCTGCTACAGTAATAGTAGGAGAAGAATTCAGTCTGGTTTTAAAATACGATTCTAAAGCAATCACATAGGCAGGTGTTTCCAGTTGAAAGAGATGATCAGCAATGTGTCCTATGGAAGTGATGGTGAATGGATAGTACGCAAGGCCCAATTTCAAAATTGTAAACAACATCAAGATTGAATGCACGGATGATGTATGCCCAAGAGTAGCGATACATTGTCTATTGGTGTCATGGACGGCTGGTAACAATATGGAGCCCCATTCACTGGCAAGGTATGTTGTTATTATATCCACTTGTTCATAGGTTAATGTTTTATATTCAAGTGATGAATTGGGTACTTGGTAGTGAATAAATGGCTCGCTTTTATGGCGCTTGACGGATACTTCGAATGCATGCGTGATGGAATCAAAGTCGGTATAATTTGGTAAGAAATCCTTCCTGTCACTCATTAAAAAAATATTTGAACAGTTTATATGTACTGCTGATGTGAAAGAAATAATGAAGAGGAAAAGATTTAGTCAATATCATTTTTAAATATAAAAAAATGATGGACCATCATAAGGAGCAGCTTTGCATATTAATTAAATAAAAATCCCCCAGGAAGAAAACGCCCAGTTTTATAATAATTAAAAAAAATCAAGGGGAAGGAGCATAGTTTCGCTGAAGCTAATATAACTACACCCCATTACATCTTTATAAAAAGGGTTACTGAATTATAAAAAGTGCATATCAACCCAGTCTTCTATGCTTTAACTCTTAGACTACTATGTATATAAGCAATAACAGCAAAATTCAATGGTGATAAAGTATCCCGTGAGTTTTTTTTTTTTTTTTTTTTTTTTTTTTGTATTCGTACTCAATAAACATAGGGCCAGGGTCAAGTGAATAACAAAAAGAAAGTTTTAATTAAAGAAAAAAAATGACAATTAGATAGTATGAATATAAATATATATGTATGGGTGACTAGATAAAAAAAAAAAGAAAGCGAGGACGAGGGAGACAGAGAAATAGAGGGGCGGTGGGAAACACGATATGGTAATATTTTTTTACACAAATCTTGGTAAATCAGTAAAGGATCCCATGGGAGTAGCTTCATTCAATTCTACTGCATATAACAAACAACTCTTTGCTTGTTCAAAAGTTTCTTGTTGTTTATAGACCATACCCAAAAGATACCTAAATAAGCAGACAAGGACAGAATTATATGAATATCAACACTTGAAACAAAATAGTGAATCACTCATATGAATGATAAAACTTACCAAGCTTGCGGTCGATCCCAACCAGATCCTTTGGTAGCTCGTTCCAATAAACCTTCTGCCAATTCCCATTCATTCATATCCATATACGCAGATGCCAAATCAACGTGGGTTTGAATATGATCCGGTTCCAACATGAGAGCCTTTTTATAAGCATCCAATCCAATTTCCAACAACTCCTTGTTGTCAGGTTCTTCCTTTTTGTAGGTTTGAATACAAAGTTGACCTAACTGATGCCACACCACAGCATCCATCAAACCCAATTGTTCTGCTTCCACAATGGCTTTGCTGGCTTCTTCGAATCGACCCGATTTGATAAAGGTATTGGTCGACATGAGCCAAAGTTTCACCAAGAGTTGATGCCATCGTTCACGCTGGTTTCGTACAAAGGCACTAGCATTGTTGCTGGCATTCTGGGTAGTCGTAGAAACGGCAGTGGATGTGTTGGAAGCAAGAGAAAGAGTACTACCACTGAAGGAGTTACTTCGCATACTGGCCAATGAAAATTGGGGTGTTAGTGCTGTTGGGGCAATGATTTCGGATGCTGCTGAATCACGACGTAATTCCTCTGTGATAGATGAATGAGAAAAAAAAAGTTATTACTGTTGTCTTTCAGCGTTTTTTTTGTTGTTTGCAAATCAATGTCCACTGGTGTGTATTGTAATTTACCTGCAGTGGAGCCACGTTTGATGCTAAGGCGACTGTTTTGAGATGAATCTCGACGTAAACCATTGACAGCAGGATGAGCGGGAGGTTGAGCATGACCATTGGTAGTAGGGGTGGTAGTAGAACCTAATCGTTTTCCAATATCAACAATGCTTTTCTTTCTAGATTTATCCTTTGTGGAACGTAAAGTCTCCGTTGACTTGCGTCGTCCCTTGGTACCATCTATGAGCTCATTCTTTGGTAAATCTTCGACCGTAGGAAGAGGCGGTGGTTGATTCTTGGAAACATCTACTGCACTACGTTTACTTGAAGAAACAGACAAACGCCGTACACCATCCAATGATTTCGATCGTGATGAACGTGTGGAACGTGGTGAAGAAGGTTCCTCCACAATGGCAGGAGGAGGTGAACCAGGCGAACCAGGAGATGAAGTTTTACGTTTCGAATCCAAATCCTTGACATTAATGGAAGCAATACGACGCAAACTTTCATTAGCTTGAACAGCTACTTGTGCTTCACTCATTCCAAGACTTTGTGCCAACAAGGTATACATGGAAAATAATTCTCCATAGCCACGAAGTGCTGCATCAGGTCCATCCAATTCCTCCAATAATTCGAGTTGCGTAATACGAAGACGTAAATAAGCTTCACATTTATCGTGATAGGAACGACTATGTTTTTCATCAATGTTCCATGACAAGACGGGCATACCAAATGTAATATTGGTTGGTACATTGATGGTACCACTGCCACATTCTTGCAAACCGGCTTGAATTGTTTGCAATGCTTGAGGTACCTGTTTAAATTGGTTGCAAGAGTTGAGGAGCGATAAGAGATGCCATGATGGAATATGATCAGGTTTCAATTGAAGTGATTTACCAATGGACGCAATGGCCGGAATAATATCCTTCATTTGGGCTTGTTGTAAAGCAATTTCATAATGGACTTTCCATGAATTAATGTCATAGTCTGATGCTCGGCGAAGGGAAGCTAATGCTTCTCCATGGTATATTGCTCGATTTTCAGGATTATGTGCTAATTTTTTGAAGAAGGATGAAAAGTGTTAGTCGACATAATCATTGAAAATGGTATCCATCAAGTAGTTCAAAATATATATCTAAAAAAAAATTCTACTTACTTTGTGAAGCATAAAGACCATAAGCAGTACCACGCATACGATGACATGCCACCATAACAGGAGTCCATTCTTCCATACTATAATCGCATACACTGGGGTCGATGTTGGATGCTAATTCAACAGATATATCACCAAGAAAAGCAGCTTGTTTTCCATTCCTTAATTCACGACCATATAATTGGATACCGGCCAATAATACTTCGATAACATTGATTTCATTCTCGCTTTCATAAGTAACAGCATCGGTATTGGTTTCTTGGATATGGCGTAAAGAACTGAGTTTGCTGAGAATCAGTTCGACACGGGCTGAAATATCCAATTCTGCATAAGGGGTTGTTTCGACACCATTTTCGTCCGTCTTGTCGATATCAGGTAAACCCATCAATTCCATATAGCTTCGTAAAGAATACAAAGCTTCTTCGTAGTTGCCGAGTCGCATAAATGTAAAGAAAATGAAGCGTGAAATACACATGCTGTTGAATGTGTGTTCTTTGGCTTTTTGGAAAAACTAGATAACAATTTCATGATATTAGAATGCAACATTGTAGGCTTTTTTTCACCAAAGAATATATGAGTTACCTGGAGGACTCGTCGAATATTACTGATTTCACCCCATCCAATGACATTATGAACATCCACAAAAAGATTGGCCAATTCAAGGACATATCGACATTTTTCTTGAGAATTGGAACGGATAGTGATGGAACTCAACAAATTTCTGTACAAGGCCGTCAAACAAAGTAACTCTTCATAAGCAGATGCTTTGCTACTTTTTTGGCTACTGCTGGATACCTTGGCCCCAGGTTGAGAACTAATGGGCATTGGATAATAAGTACCCTCTTGACATGCTTTAATAAGAAATCGACCATATTGTTGGAAAATTAGCCATCGTTTATGCATACGCCAATAAGGTGACCAATGAGAAGAGGCTAATTGCATGTATCCACGCAATAATGGTAACACTTGACGTGCTGGGCTCCTATTGTTTTTTTTAAAAAAAAAAGTCCATGGTTAAGTTATCGAACTAATAAGTAATGATTGGAAATTAAAAAAAATTCTACATACTCTGAACGAACATGAAGTAAAATGGCACGATAGACACATTCTTCAATCCAATAAGATAACATTTCACCCTTTTCAGCTGGATGTTGGTCAAATACATCCCATGCTGCACCGTAGGTTTCAATAGCAGTAGGAATATCCCCTTTCATTTCGAAACAAATAGCTAATAAACAAGAATTTCTTGGTATTTTAGTTTCTTCACTATGAAAGATATACTTGCAATAATGATTAATAACACACCTTTGATGACACGCGCTTGGATAAGTAAAACCATGCCATAACCAGAATGTACATCTTCCATACGTAATGCTAATCTAGCCAAGGATTCAAGAGCCTTGTCATAACGACCTGTTTCGAAATAAATCCGTGCGACAACGATTTTTGCCAACTAATAGTCAAGGTGGAAACAAATGAAATTAGTTTCTAATTTTGGATTTCCTCTTTTATGGTTGCACAATCAAAAAGAGGATACATTGAGATTATTTTTTCAAGCATACACCACCCCAGAATGGGTACACATTTCATTAATAATCCTTTTCATTCCTCAAATGTTAATCATTTAATATGATTATTATGATTATGATTACGATTACTATTATTATTATTTTTACCTGTGCTTGACGATCATCTTTGGTTTGTAAATCGTCCGATTTTGTATGCTTTTTAATTAATTCTTGTAATGCTTTTAAATATTTTTCAGTATCAGCAGGGTTTAAACGAGGTGGAAGTGCAATGTTGGTAGGATCATCTTGACGATGAATAGCATCGGATTCGTGCATGAGTTCAGGGACATTGGGTGTAGGAATGAGTGTAGCAGTGGACTTGTTGACACCGTTACTACCATTACTGCTACCATTGTTGCTAGAACCCCAAAGTGATTTTCGACTATGTGGTTGAAGTGGTTGTGCATCTTTTTTCGATATGGGAGTTAATAATGCATCACTTTCTCTTCGAACATCCCATGCTTTTGATTCTCGATATTGTTGTTCTAGTGTTGTGGTTGTTTCTCCTTTACTAGTAATGACTTCTTTACGTTGTTGATTTACAAATAATGAAAATTTGGCTTCGTAGGTTGCTGTTGCCACAATCACTATGGAGATTTGAGTAAAAAAATTAGTTTATGTTTCTAGTTCTTCTTCTTCATTTCTTTCCCCCTTTGAAACAAATAAGGGAGAGAAAATATAAGACAGTCTGTGCGTATTTATTATAATTATTATTATGATGATGATCGATCGATTTCTTGTTAGATACCTGATTCATCTGGATGATATTTCTTGTACCTTTTTGCAAGTTCAGGTATGACTGCCCAATTTCCTTGACATCGTGCAGTATCTAGATCTGCTGCTGCTTGCAACGATTTTGAAAATGGTTCCATTTGTTATAATTATTATTATTTTCAATGAATTAAGTTATAAATACAAAAAAAAGGAAAGGAAAGGGGTGAAAAAAAAGGTGTGGGGGTGAAGTGAGTGTTGGGTTGGATTCAATCGGAAGAAGAAAAAGAAGTTCAAGACCAAACAACAAAAAGACCCGTTTCATTTTTTTTATATAGAAAACGATATTTATTTGGTGTATTCCCACGTGCTTTTCTTGGCTTGAGAGTATCTTTCAGAAACTAAAGTAAAATTCTAGCTTCATTTTCGAGATTCAATTTATAATAAACGATTTCACTTGTCATATTGATCTTAAACCATCCTCTTTTTTTTCTTCTTTAAATTTGATATATGTTCTTTAATCATCTTTTTTCTCTTCAAAAGGGAAAACAATAAAGGGGGATAATAGTTTTTTTTTTAATCTTGTAAAAAAAAAGTTATATGTATTTTTTCTTCAAGCTACAAACGAGAGAGAGAGAGAAATAGTATTGATAGGTTGGTTGTGTGTGTGTGTATATATAATGAGATAATAGAGAAAGAAAGAAAAAAGAGTCTGTGTGTCAATTTGTTGTGTGTGTGTGTGTGTGTGTGTGTGTGTGTGTCTGTTATTGATGGTGTCTGGATTGGATTTAGATGTAATTGTTTCTTTTGTTTTAACTACTAAAAATGACTAACTAACTAGAAAAGATATAAAAAAAATTGGATAAAAAAACAAACTATTACGTATATCAAAGAAAAATTGTGTCAAACTGAAAAATAGGTGGTGCTTTTTTTTATGCATTGTGGAATTTTGTCATGTAAAAATATATAAAGTTTGTTTTTTTAACCTTTTTCTTTTTTAACTTTTCACACTTAGTTTCTCCTCTTCAAGTTGTTGGACAACCATTCCAAACCCTCATAAAGACCATCGCCTATTTGTAATAAAAAATATAAATTGGATTAGTAAATAGTAATAGCCATTCATCTCTATATCCATCCCCAATACAATTCATGCTGCCATCTTTTATCGTAAGTATACATACCGCTAGTTGCGCAAGTAGTTTGAATATACCAGTGTCTGTTGCGCAAAGAATGAAGACCAAGCTTATCGGTAATTTCGGCAGCGTTCATGGCGTTGGGAAGATCTTGCTTGTTAGCAAAGACCAACAAGAGAGCATCACGAAGTTCATCTTCGTTCAACATACGTTGCAATTCATCGCGTGCTTCTGACACACGATCACGATCGTTCGAATCAACAACAAAGATAATACCTTGAGTGTTTTGGAAATCTATTTTATCCCCAAATGATCCATGTATCATCATCACACCATCCAGTAAGTTAATAAATAATTTAGAATATCACTTTTTGTTTGTTTGTTATTGAATTTGCATAGACTTACAATGTCTCCACAAAGGACGAATCTTATCTTGACCTCCGACATCCCATACAGTGAATGAAATGTTCTTGTATTCCACAGTTTCGACGTTGAAACCTATATTCAAAATAAAAATGAAACATGTGTTAAAAAAACGTGGGTCCATTTACAACATTAAAAAAATAAAGCAAAAAAGAAAGAACATTTATATGCGCGTGACATTATAAGCTTTTCTTTTTTGTTTTAATCACCAACGAAAAACCCCACTATTTTGTACATGTCGACCTCATCAAGAAAAGAGTCGTTTTGTTTTGTAATATTCGTCCTTCCCCTCTCCAATCTCTTTTTGTATAATATAATTTTTAGTGAAATAATAATAGAAAACTTACCAATGGTAGGAATGGTGGTTACAATTTCACCCAACTTCAACTTGTACAAGATGGTAGTTTTACCAGCAGCATCAAGACCAACCATCAAGATGCGCATTTCCTTCTTGCCGAAAAGATCAGAGAAAAGTTTAGAAAAGCTTAAACCCATAGTGAAAGAATTAAAGTAAAAGAAAGAGGAAAGGTATGGATTATTAGATTTGAAATGGGTTGATGGAGGGGAATATTTAAAGAGAAAAAAAGAAAAAAGAGATGAGGTGGAAAATATGCAGTTTATTGAAGAGAGGTTTTTTTTTCTTTTCGTCGCGCTTCTAGGCCTAAGAAACACACTCAGCAAAACTCTCTTTTTGGAGGGAAAAAAAATGGATGGGTACCCTTTATTAGGCGGGGCCTAGCAATTTTTCATGAACAGCAACCAATCGTTATTAACCAACGCCTAACTTAAAAAAAACTTATACGTGACGTGTAGGTCACAAGTATCACGGTATAGCCTTATTTTTCAATTGTATATATCCTCTTTTAATCATGCCACTTGGCTTTATCGTATTCTACCAACATATACAAATTATATCTTTATTTAACTTATATTTTATCACGTGCCGAATACTACTTTATAATTTTATTATTTTTCAAGATGTCTTTTATTACTTCAAAAGACGTGTTTTTCAATTAAAAGAAAAAGAATTTATAGTTTTCTTGTACAACAAGAAAAGTGAACGATTGGACTAATAAAAATATCTCTTATTCAATTGGATGAATGAATGATCTCTATTAGTCTAGGATGCTTGGGTTGGTTTTTATTGTATGTTTTTTGGATGGACTTTAGCCTATACATTATTATATTCTGTTCCTGAATAAATTGATAGGATACGATTTATCCTTTGTACCTGAACCGATACTATTTTTAGTTTAGACCATGCATTTTATTTTTTTACCGCAGCATTGAAATCTGATATAAAATAGTATCTATTGGTAACTCAACAACCACGTAGCATTAGTTTTTACCCATAGTAACTACTTTTGTTATTATTGTTGCTACGGATCAAAATAATATATATTAATTTGACACGTACTTGTAGATATCACTTGAATCATTGAGTAACGCTTGCGCCATTTATGATAATTTCGATATAGTTGGTTCTTATTATCCATAAGCCTTATTATGCAATTACAACATTAGAATATATATGGGATTCATTCTTTTTTATTGTAACATATATGAAATAAATTATACTATATTATTCCTTTATAAACTACCACTATTATATGCTACGAATGTTATACCTCCAAAACAATTCTAAATCTTGCTTTGCCTCCTTTCACATTCAAAATAACATCCTCAATCTTCTCCATGGGATATTTTTGAATCCATGGTTTCACATTCTTTTCACTTGCAAACGTCAACATATCTCGTATTTGTTTGGGCGATCCCACAGCTGCACCCACAATAGTAATTTGACGATGTAACATAATACTTGCAGGAATCCCTTCAAGAAAACTTCCTGGCGCCGTCGTCAAAATAAAGATACCATTGGGTTCCATCAATGAAAGATAAGGTGACCAATCAAATTCAATACCAAAGCTAGTGCACATAATGATATGAGATAATGTACAGTTGTTTTCTTGAAATGCAGTTGTGGCGGAAGATACAATATAATCATCTGCTCCCAAAGCTTTGGCATCCTCTCGTTTTTTATCTGATGATGAAAATACGACTACTTCAGCTCCCATTGCTTTCGCCCATTGAACGGCAAAATGGCCTAATCCACCTATTATAGTATAGTGAGAGTGAGATCAAGTTTTTTTGCTTTTATACATTTGGACAGTTATAAATTTTTATATTTACCAAGACCAATCACACCAACGCGAGAACCTTTTGTTACGCCATACTTTTTCAATGGTGCATACGTAGCGATACCACCACAAAAGTAACTGATCATAGTCTTATTAGCTTTTCGTTGGTATTTGCCAAGATAACACCACTCTCATTCCCAGTCCAATGTCGTGATCCATAAAAAAATTACCTTGCAGCAAGTTCATTTGAAATATTATCAGGAATTTTGAATACAAAATGTTCTTTTCCTCGCCATTTTGTTCCAAATCCACCATAGATTTTATCTCCATTAGACCAATGACCCGTATATGTCCGTGTGGTCCCGTTCCGGCATAAGTTTTCTTGGTCATTCTTACACTCTTTGCATTGATGACATGAATCACAGTGTGCGCCTATACCCACGCGATCGCCTACTTTCAACCGAGATATATCGGCTCCTACCTTGGTAACAATACCAGCAATCCTTTTTTTTCAATGATGGGAAGAATCAATTTCGTGTTTGTGTTCACAATAATAAAGTCCACCTATTATAATACGAAAATGGGTCTACTCTGCTGCTCAGTATTACTTACTCATGTCCTAAAACGCAAGGATAGTCCGTTGGTCCCCAATCACTGTTCATTACATGAAGATCAGTAGCACAGATGCCACAATGAGTTATTTTAATCTCTACATCGTCATCTTGAAAAGTTTTCAGTGGAAGTTGACGCCACTCTAACGGTTGTCCTTTAATTTTATAAATATTTGTATGTTTGCGTGAGTGAATAAATAGTCCAGCATATACAATGGTATATAATATTTCAAACAATACACACACCTTTCCCAGGACAAGCCCATCCATAGAAACTATCATTATCAGCAACTGTAGAAGTAGGAGAGGAAAGCATGAAAAAGAAAATGTGCAAAATGGGATCAAAAGAATGAACTGAACACATTTTTATTATAAATAGTACTTTCATCTGTTCATGCATGATTATTTGCGATACATGAACTGAGGGTTCACATCTACTACCAGCAAGTACCAGACTCAGCCAATGATCACCAACAAGAAGTAACAGCCAGGAAGCAAAAATGCAGTAAATATTTGTGTTTTTTTATTTTATGTTTCACAAAACAATTACACAAATGCAACTTCTTGTATGCTTAAATAACTTTATCAACAAAAACCAGTTTTATTTTGCATGATGCTAGTAAGCAAAAATTGTCCATAGATTGTTGAGTATCCAGTTGAACATTCTTCATAATCGAGATTTCTTCCTTGAAAGACTATAGGACTAAATACCACTGGATTTCGAACAACGGTATCCCCAAACTTATCATAGTCAAGCTGTCACCTAAAGAAACGTCCTTATTCCTACAGAGTGTATTGACAAGAATGGAGGTGTATCGTTTGGTGTAATTTCACTCGCAGCTTGAAGTTGTTCAAGAGTACAAACATATCTCATTGTTGGACTTCTGGTACGACGGGACAAAAGAACCAAGAACAAATACGATGAAAATGTTTTGTTTTATTTAATGTCTCCGTTGAACACAGCGTCTGGTCGGACATATTTGTTCGAGACAAATCGAAAAAGCATAAAGTTTAGAAAAAACTCTGTTGAGACACAGGGAAAAGGTAAAGGGGAGAATGAAAGAGTACAAAAGTTAACGTAGTAGTTCGTATGATATTACAATTGTTATTAAGAAACATAAAGGTTCAAGTCTGTCGTGTCCATAAGATCGGATAGAATAAATAAGTAAAGTCTGTGCCACATCCAAAATAGGATGAGGTAAAAACAAGGATAAAGAATAAGATTAACGCCATGACCAGGTACATCGGAACAGATGTACCGAATAAGGCATGCGAATAAAATAATAAGAATAAGGGATCCATAAACGCCTTGTGTCATGGACAGGCGTAAGATAATAGGAACAGTTCCCATCATCGACAATATCTCTAATACAAATATGAACACAACAATAGTATATGTAAAGAAATAATAAGAAATATATATCTCACTGAAAAGTATAAAAGGACACCAATTTATCAGATAGTTGGAGCATCACTATTTTTATTAAATAAATCTATATAACAGTCTCAACGTATTCCTATCATCTTTACTTTTCTATTTTTACTACCTTTTATATTTTTCACAAAGTCGTAAATATGGGGGGGGCTGGGTATCCTAATGGTTTTTTTTTATAAATATTATGTGGGATAGCTAATGGATTATAGTTCACTTAACTGGTCTGGTTCTGGAGGAGGAGGAGGTTCAATCCATCGTAAAAGTGCCTTTCCAGGTTCTGGGTCGAGGTATTGTTGCATCGATGATGTTGGGTGTTGATAGTAATCCAATTCTGCTAGTAGTTGACAAAGTTTGGGCCATTTGTTTTGGAGCTGTAGTATTTTAAAGGGGGACGTTGGTTTGGATTTTGGTAATTTATTAATAAAAGAAGAAATCGGATCGTCTGTTTTTTGTCGAGGAATGTTTAAACGATTATGCAATCGGAGACCAAGAACAAATACCAGGCTGGTCATTGAAAAGCACCAACAGCATGGACTGGGATCTGTGTCAATAGTCAAAGGTGGTTTTGGGAATTTCTTTGAAATAGGTTTCATCAGAACAATCTGACTTGTTATGTTCCCGACACTGATCACAATCGCTCATATTACTGGCACCAGCAATGGATTTGAGATAGGAAATATAATAGACCCGACCCAAACATAAGCAGCGTTTACACACATTCTTGGGACGAATAAATTCATATGTAATCCGCTTCTGGAGTCAAAAAGTTCTCGTATTACCTCTAATGCGAGAATAGCAGTGCCAGATACAAGAGACATTACATGTTAAATTATATTTTACATTAGTAATATTTGTATTCTAATCTCATAAGATAGGAGTAATACCACTTCATTCCTTTGTAGTAAATGTAAGATGTAAAAATAGACTTTATCTTTTTTATTTTACTAACTCAATAATATATAAATATACTAATATTTATATCTAATAAGTATCAACAGTAGTTTGTGGAAAATACTATGAAAATAGTAGGTAATATATATATATATATAAACTAGTTTTAAATCATTCTATATATTACTAATTCCAACCTTGTTCAAAACCAATACCACCATAATCCCACCACTGTTCTCCTTCTTTCATGGATTGAGTTTCCACAACATTGAATGCGACTTGAGCGGCCTTCAGCCATAAATCATCTTCAAATACATCATGGTAAAGAATCTGTCCCAAAGCAAGTGCACGGACAACTTTGATATAATGAGGTTCCTTGACACCCAGAGATTGTTGAATCACACCCAACCATAGGTTATCATTATTCTCACCTTGAACACAAGTAGCAACGGCAGTGGTTGGCTTGAAATTTTGTAGCGCCTCCACATTTAAGTTGGGACGACCACAACGGAGATAAAAGAGGAGCGTTTCTACCAAATGAGCACGAAGCAATTTTTCAGCTTCATCAGAGGTCAGATGAGCCAAGAGTGTATGTGCTGCGTGAATCGATGTCAAACAATGCATCAAGAAAAAGTCCATCTTGGTTTGCTGACCATGAATGCCTGTTGAAGCACACAATAACATGACTTGGGTATAAAGTTCTCGTACACTTGATTGTGGATCTGTTATAAAATTTAATATATTATTAGTATCAAGATTGGATGATGTACATAGGAAACAAAATCGAGTTTTCACCATTTACCTTTATAATGCCATTGCGCTGCGTATTCACGTATAATCGAAATCACCTTTTCATTTGTAAAGATACCCATGGAAAAGTACTCGTCACCAAACTTGACAATATCATCAAAAATAGGATCCCATTTCATATTGGTAAGAATGGTTTCAATGGTCTGATTACCATTCATATTGTCGTGGCCGTCAGCTTGTGTATCCTTGTCTACCAGGAATGCAGCCAATGCATTGTCTTCACAAGCAGCCATAGCAAGACCTTCGGCTGCGACGTTAGGTAAATCAAACTCTATCGCGTAACCTAAATGGATGAGAGGATGAAAAATACCAGACAATGTACGTGCCAACATATCCATATTCTGGAGAACCCCTCGTCGAATGGCACCAATGATCCCATGTTTTTTTATATCTTTTTGAAAGAATATTAAATAACTTGTATAGGCATCACGATTACCCAATTCAGATTGATATGTTTCGAAAGTAATGGTACCGATAGGATCTCGAAGTGGACGTTGATGCGATGCATGATCATCAAAAATAGTTTGTAGTCGCTCCTTGCTTGCACCAAACGCGTAGGCTGCCAAATAATGATGGATCAAATGGCTAGATATTATAAGATTATATCATAATGATTTTAAAATGTAAGAGCAAAGAAATTGTATATATAAAATATATTATGCAATTGAATAGGAAAAAAGAGAAGAACATATTACTTGTGGTGGCCCTTGCTATTGGAAAAAATATCATATTCCTTATGATTCTTATTGATTAAAAAGTGCTTGGACAAATCAGGTCCAATAGGTGACCCTGGTAAGCGAATCACAAAAGACAAAGGGGATACTTGATTGGAAGAAGAGTTTTCTGTCATGATAGATAGAGTTGTTTTATCCGTTAAAAGATTATAATATTTTTTCAAAGTGTCACCGACACCTTCTTTTATATACATTTTTGGTTTTTGGTTTTCATCCAAAGAGGAATGAATATTTAACTGTGTTGAGAGGCTAATCTCCATTGGGAAAATACTCTCCTGTTCACTAATAAGGTACATAGACGTTTGCCATGATAATGTATAGAACCTAGTAGGATTCTTACTTCATTCTTTTTCCCGAAAAACTGGGTGCGCTTCATCGGCTGTCTCTAGATTTCAGACCCAACTTAGTGCGGATGATCGGGCTAGGTTGCTGATTGGATATTTCATTGTCAAAAAGAATCATGCAAATTCTTTGGCTCTTCCCCAGTTTCATAAAACACTGGATATATACTTTATACACCCTTCCTTGTTTTTTTCATGCACACTGTTGGGGTACGGGTAAAAAAAACCCCTTTTTTGTCTTTATTTGCTGGTTCAAGCATAGATACAAACGGGTAAAAACAAACCCTTTTTTGAACGGCTCAACGTTTACATGTATATACAGGAAGAACAGACCCTTTCATTTTTGCTGCCTATTAACGCATAGTCCTCCATAAGATCTATCAATACGTAAAGTGTATTGTCAATGGGATAAGAAATAGTGTTGCTACTTTTTAATATTTTACAGTCAACCCCCGCTTTTTGCACTCCCGTTTTGTGCAGATTCTACGTTATTGCAACATTTTTTTTGGAATTGTTGTAAAAACATAAGAAAACTGCAAACTGCAAACTGCAACGCCATTCTGATCCAGTTTCTCCTTAATGGGGTAAAAATAATCCGGAATTGTGCAACAAACATTGCATTATGTGATGATTGCACCTTATTGAGGTATAGTTTCGCAAACATATTTCCTTTATTATTATAGTTATTACAGCATTGTTCTATTTATATGACATTATTACTACTTGTGGTATAGATAAGAATTAACGATAGAATTAATGACAAAGAGAGATGGAGACAGAAGAAGTCTTGTGAGAATCGATATAGATTTATTATAATGATCAAGATGATAATAAAGATAATTATATTCTAGTTTTACAAGTACAGTATTTATATATTTTCTTATCCATGCCACTTAATCATTGATCATGGTAGTTTGTTAATATTGCATTTGTTTGATATAACGGATATATATTATAGGTAGTGTTTATGGTGATATAACACAACATGAGGAGAAATAATTATATTTGTTGTACATATATATATTTGTTGACCATTAGTCATTGGATGATTATTATTACTTTTATGCTCTTACTCGTACAATGAGAAGTATGGTAGTATTTGTGTATTATTTGATAATTATTGTGTATAGGATATTATACCAGGATCATTATTATTGTATTATTATTGGAATGAGGATTATGTGAGGCAACCGATATTATTTATTTATATTATTATTTATTATTTGTGATAACACGATGTAGCAGAATCGGTGATAATATATATGAGAAGAAGTATGGATATGTAATTATGCCACACTACTATTATAAATAATCATGGAAACTTTATACTATATCATAATATTATTATGAATCATGAGAACACCATACTATGAGTTTGTTCCTTTTATTTAAAAACAATTTCAATATTATACTTCTTCAAAGAAGTAGGAATCCAAAGATGATTGCCTGTTATATCTCTTTTTCATTAGCCCATCTCGAAGAGCGCGAAGATCTTTCTTGACATTATAATTTATCCTCTTCATCCAAAATTATCAATACCAAATTCAACCTTGATATTTTATCGTTAAGTGAAACAACCGGAATCTCTTCATTATCTCCCGATGTGCATTCTTGACCGCTACTTTCCTTGGCAGTATCATCAGGCTCTCTTACCAGAGAAACAATTTCATCATCTGTCATAGGTGGCGGGGCAGCTTCACGTTCATATTCAGGATTGACAAGATTTTCATATTCTTGCTCGCTAAAGTCAACACCATATATATTGCCAACATGAGTCCGCAGGTGATCTTCAAGTTCTTCTTGTTGCAAATCAAAGCCTTCTTCAGTGAGTTCAGTGTCCAGAGCACTAAAGGCCATAGGCAATGCCTTATTAAAGCAATGCTTGACTGTTTCAGCAGGGACATTGGACCAAGCAATACGCGCCCATTTCATGGCCATTAATATAGGTATTTTGAAAATCTGCCCATTATTTGTCACCAGTTGACGGTCTTGGCGAGCAAGGGTCTCTTCATAGACGACTCTTTGATATTTTAGATTACTATAAATAAAAAAATGTATATAAATACTCAAAGATAAATATCATACTGTTATGCAGGTATATAGGAAAGTTATTAAAGTTAGAAACTCACTTGAAGTGTGCTTTAAACTATGGATAACACCAGCATCAAGCGGTTGAGCATGGGACGTTGTGTTAGGTGGTAAATAAATCAGCTCAATATTTTCAGGTTGATAACTACAGCGGTGTCCAGAAAAATTATCTAACAAAAGAGCAACCTTTCTTTTTGCATGGCTCATGGCGCGATCAAATCGTCGTATATAAATCTTGAATATGTTACTAGTCATCCATGCTATTTTATTGGCATGATATTGACTGAATCCATATGATACAGCTATAAATATATAAATATATTGACGATGAAAAATAAGTTTATTTGATCATTTATAAATAATGTAGTAATGTAATAATAGTATTATAATAGAATCGAATCTTTTGCTTAAAATTTATGCATTAAAATATAATATATGAATAGACGATAATATATACCTGTTTTATTTTTTCCAAAACATGTAGGATGAATATGTTTACCAATAATTAAAAGTTCTCTGAAATCTGAACCATCCGCATTTACTGTAAGTGCGACTGTCATGCGGTTTTTGTCTTGTTTCATTCCTTCAATACGTCTTGTTCCAATGGTGGTCAATGGTGTGTTGCAATAAAGCACTGCTGTCTCATCCATGTTGTATACATCACATGGTTTATATTTATGGAGTTTATGCTCAATAAGATATAAATCATCTTGTACAGTGGATATATCAATATTACCAGATTCACCATGGATTCTTATCTGACCAACATCAAATCGCTTACGGAATCTATCTTGCCAACCATTTGAGCCTTTGAATTCTCCAGGTGCATATCCAAGTCTCAATGAAAAGTTCTCGGCTGCGGCAGTAATAGCTTTCCAATTTAATGGAATATTCTTGTTCTCGCATTCCAACATCCAAAGATAGACCGCCTCTTCGATATCCTTCAAAAGTTTAACACAAATAAAAATAAGTTCATGTAAAGCAATTTTATTATTTTATTATAAGTTATATCGTTTAATTAATATATTAAGGAGAAGATTGCTTACTGGGTACTTTCCATTGGATCGACGTGTCCCAACCTTACTATAATTATTAGAGGAATCGATTGGAATATTGCGTTGTTTGCGTTTCAATAGTCTTGAAAATGTGGAGCGATTTGGGACTGGAGAGTTAGGATACAGGTCCTTAAATACTGCAATGAGATCTTTCAATTTCTTTGCCTTTCCAGATACAAATGATTCCCAAAGGGTATCTTCTTGTTCGACAGTAAATCTGACCAGGGTTTTAACCATAATAAAATCGTTGGAGAAAAAAGTACACAACTTAAACAAAAAATAATAATAATAAATATTTAGCACTTATATATAAGTTTTATTTATGTATTATCTAAAGCCTTTTATGTTGTCTTTAGTATGTTACTCTCATAAAGTAAGATCATACTAAGATCGCGCAATTTCGATTCATATGATACTAATTGTTTTATCCAACATATAATGGCTTCACAATTGACAATAATTCTTTATTATTATTGTTATCATTTATGTCATTCACCCTATATCTCACTTGTACGGTAATTCTTTATTTGGAAGATTACTTGTGTTACACACAGTATTGCGCCATCCTCTCTCACATATTTAAAATTAGTGCTCCTCCCGATTGTTGCAAAACCTCGCGAACTGCAACAAATTTTGAGAAATTCTCGAAGTGCAAAAAGCGGGGGTTGACTGTATTGATTTTTGATTGCCCACACTATTACCGTATATCAAGCTTAGTAAAGGAACAATGGCCTGGAATACACTACTTCGGAAAAATGATATATGGAAAACAATGACAGAAAACAACAACGATCCAACAGCTTTAAATATTAAAGCTGTAATTAAACGACATCGACAAACAACTCACGAAAAACGATGTGCACGCAAAAACTCTGTACTTATTAATGCCTGTCGAAGAACACTAGGTATTGATCCAATTCTATGGCTACCAATGTCACCACAAGAACGTGTTCTATGCATTCATTATCGACTAGGATGGATCAATAATTATCAACAACAAGCATGCCCTAACTGTCATCAACCGACCCGTTTAACAAAAAATCATTTAATTAAATGTCTTGATGTCCATTCCTTTCTCTCCTTCTCCACTAATATTAAGGATCCAATCTCGTTTGTGCTTAACCGATTACCAAAATCACCTCCGACCTCATCTGCCAAACGTACTTATCTCAATATAATATGGCCTAAGGTTTGCTATATATTATCACAAATGCACCGTACATGCCGATCAGAGCAATACCTCACCCCACTGCCACCAGTAGACCAATTTGGACGAGCGCTCCTAGTGTGGATCGAACCGCCTGCGAAACATTCCACATTACCAGCATCTATATAATATTATTCTTTTAACTATTAAAAAAAAAAAAAAAAAAAAAAAAACTTCCTGATACCTCTTCCTTTAGCTCCATAATGTTTCCCACCACCCATAGAATAGTTACCCTCTGTTTCTTTTTCTCCCACCCTTTTATATATAACTTAGTAATCCCCTTCCTTTATATAACTCTTTGATCTGTATCCCCTTATTTTCGGTCGTATACCCACACCTTTTTCCTGCTGTCCTGCAGGTTTTTCAGAACTGAGCCTTGTGAACTGACGAGAGCCAGAAGCTGAAATCAGCGTGTGCTCATTTAATTTCGTCCTTAATAAAAATTTATAATTTCAACGTATTGATTTTTGAAGGCTCTTTCCGTTTTTCAACACTTTTTCTGAAAAATTACCATAAGCAGTAGCGTTTCCAGCCACGCAATAGAAACTATGGCGACACCCTCACCACTTGTATCATCTTGCTACTGTTCATGTGCCTTCAACAGGGACCACTACACTTTGTTATACACCAAACTTCAGAACTCTGAATCTCACTGCCAACTCTACCGTCAGGCATACATCCAGTGCTCCAAAGAACTAGAACAATTACGAGAACGTATTGCTATCCTTGAACAGCATGTATATCAACAATCTACTATCAACCATGGATCAAAGACTTCTACTCATACAACAGAGCAGATAACAAAAAACTCAATTCCGCCAGGCACCTTCTCACCCCCACTGGAATCATATCCCCAAATTAGTAATACTTACAACCAATATCGTCATCCAAAACATTCAGAATCCATTACTAGCCCGTATCGAAATCAACACCGGCATTGTCATCCGCAACATCTATAAATTCTGAAATCCACCCTCCCACTGACGAAGGCATAAATGAAATGGACGACCAAACTCATGATCAACATCCAACAATATCATCAGCAACACAGTTCTTCACGGAGCCTGTTCCGTTACACGACAGATTTAATTATATCTACTTGCCATGTAAACAACGCCGACCTCGAAAAGAAATCCGCAAGCTCCTCAAGTCATGTAGCATAAATACATCCCGAGTTCTAGACATCACGTTTCCGACAAAGAAAGTTTTAGGCATCTTATTACACTCTCACTACATACCGGAAGCCAGCCAATGCTTCAGAAAAGCTGGTGTCAATATATTAACAACCTTCGATCCACTTAATCCAAATAATGTAAATGATACACGATACTCAACACTATCACTCCCTGAAAAAACAAAAATGTCTTATGAACTTCACCAAAACCGGTGCATACAAGCAATGCAGCACTGCGATCATAAATATCTTGGCCAGATAGCTGGAACCTTCCTATCAAAAAATTGGATTACCAAGGATGATTATGACTCATTTGATTATGATTAATACAAACAGAATAGCTATACAAATCCCCATATTTATATTACCCTTTTTCTGTGGAGTTACCCACACCTTTTTCCTGCCGCCCCGCAGGTTTTTCAGTACCAAACTTTGTGAGCTGACGAGAGCAAGAAGCTGAAATCAGCGTGTGCTCATTTAATTTCGTCCTTAATAAAAATTTATAATTTCAACGTATTGATTTTTGAAATTGTTTGGTGTTCAAAAATATCTTAATACGTAACTTTTCCTAAAACCGTATATTTTCTTAACAAAATCTCCCAAAAAAAAAAAGCCATGCACTCCATCCTCCATGAATGTCTCTGACTCATTCAAAGTGATAGTTTCGAACAAGTTATAATACCAAACTCTATGTTAGATATTTTTTTGCACCTATGAGTTTATACACCTCTATTTGAATTGTATACTTAAAATGGGAAATTGGTCACAGCAATTTCATTTGTGTCAAGGTAAGCTTATTTCTAAATAATGATGGTGATTATATCATTGAATGGCAACTTGAAAATAGATTGTTATTCAAATTATATATACACATGTGTGGGTGTCTATGTGCTTTTATTTGCCAAGTGCTAAAAACACAAGGAGTCTGGAATACAAATCACTTTGAAAAGAAAGGGTCCGAATATTCAATTTTATATTTGACAAATAGATTGCGTGCAAATATACTACATTTAAATAGTTGAATATTATTCAATTTTTATTATTAGATCATGTATTTTAACTTGTAATCAGCAGAAGTTCGGTCTTATAGATGTCTAAAAATTGCGATCAGTAGATGGTGATTCATGCCAACAGCACATTATCCCTGGTAATGACCACAGCTTCACAAACACGCATTAATTGTATTAATGCATGAAATAAAATTATATCACTTAAAATACGTCCAAGTAATTTTTAATATCATTGCCAGGAAAAGAGGTACAAAATAGAGTCACATCTTGACCTCACCATACTTTGCATTGAAGGATTAAGAGCAACCCCAACAGTGGTACCTAAACTTGACTTATCTTAAATTTAAGTTATCCCAAAATTTTTATAAATCTAGGGTTACATTTAAGTCAGCCCTAAATTACTTTTTCTGCTGTGATACCATCGCCTTTTAATGGGGACAAAACAAATGCGACTTTGATACCACATCATGTAAAAAAACTCTTTATTCTTATTTAATTATTTGATAGCGTGCTCGTTACGCTACATTATTGTCTATTTTCTTATTTCAGAATTGAAATCCGTACATTCCCATATTCGACTATGGATGAATTTCTTGGATTTCTGTAATTTGGATTTATGAAAAACTTTTACAAAGGAAACACAACAATGTCGCTATATATTAGGAAATTGAGTATGGATAGACCACTCATCTTATTATCTTGTCATATATTATAATTAGCTTTTGCTTCCTTTGGCCACAAGAATTACTGTCAAGCATAAAAAAAATGTGGCACTATTATTTGGACACTTCGAATGGATGTTGTTGTCGTTTTATAATTCAATCACCATTCGTATTCTAACATTTTCCTTCTTTCATTCCGGAAGAATTCTACTTTTTTTTCTGTCGTACTGTTTATGGGTTTCTTCTGGAATGGTTCATAACTTGCAACCCTATTTACAACTTTCTATTTTTGAGAACAATAATGGATGTTAAATCTACGAATCAACATTTTTTCATACATGTATACCTTTGAAGGAGCTGCTCAGCTTTGTGATATTTATCAAAGGCCTTTTTTAAAAACATATTTCTCAAACATAAGTATGAGTATCGAAAGAGTTTAAGGAGAAGGAAAAATATATTCAATAGCCAGATCTGTCATACCATGGAAAACTATTGCTATAAATAATAGTTAGCACTTGAAAACTATATGAGCGGGATTTGTTATACATGTTATTATCATGCAGAGTTAATAACAAAGCATACCAACGATAGTCCGTACTAATAATCAAGTTGTCGTTGCTTTTTACATCCTAATAGAAAAACGTTAAATTATCAACAACAGGATGGTAATACAAAGAAGACACCATATAGTAGTTTGTGGAAATAAATAGCTCTAACATTGACATTGTTGTTGTTTAATGAATGCTATGTAATCGTCGCTCTGAAGTATGTTAGCAGGAGGAATACAAATTCATCATGAATGTTATATAACAATTTTGAAAATTAAGCGTATATTAACTTTTTACAGAAAAAAAAGCAATTCCACATCTGATTAAACAAACTGATATTGCTACTTGATAAAGAGAATTGAATCCCTAATACACTGTCTTCCATTGAGTATAATATAGATATATATATAAGGTTCAGAGGATGAAGACTATCGATTAGGTAACAAACGCCAATAACTCCGGAAATTATCGATATCCTACAATTTCATCAAAGGAAAGCAGCAAAGCTTTTCGACAATGATATCCTGTGTGTTTTTCTATGTTCATATTAATTTGGTGAAGTTATATAATAATTCTGTGAATATAGCTTTTAACATTGATTTCTTTATTAAGGATGAGAGTTATTTCTAGCCAACAATACATTGAGGTCAACTGGAAACAATTTGAAATTCGGTACATACTTACTCGTTTAGCCATCAAAAGGCGCTCTCAACGCGGAAAACAATACAAATCATTATTTACACTTCCTATCGGGAGAAGAACAACAGATGAACTCTATGATCAAAAAAGAACACGCACGAGAACTCTTACGAACACGTAGATTATTTATCCTATCATACTAGTTACAATAAAATGAAAATGTGTGTATTGTGATAAAAAATAGAAAGAAACACTTTGCAATTACTCGTGCCCAAAAGATCATTACGACCTTATAATAGAACGACCTGGGGGAAAATCAAATTTCGATTTCCACAAAGGATGTTAGGAATTTTCTTAATGGTAATAATAATAACTTGTGGATATCTATCGGTTGGCAAAAATTCGCAATCCTGCTATATTTCAGAAATCCATTCGGAAAATTCCTCTACAACTAACCGACGTAGTGAAATTGATTATAGTATATACACTATAATTTATTTATTATACCAAACAGCAGAAGAGTCAGAATCAATTAAAAATAAAATCAATAATGCTTATATTTTATGCTGCATAACTTAGCAATAATCATTCTCAAACCTAGAAAATACGTAACAAAAAAAAAAGGACCGAATTTTATTGAAATTGAAGTACCTCAAAAGAGATGCGAAAGAAAAGTACTATTATTTGAATATAATTACATGCATCTTATTCAATAATAATAATAATATTTATAGTATTAACTGAACCTATTCGGAAAGTGGTCATTGGCTGTGTATTTTCAATTTAAACCACCGGACCAAAGGCATAATCATCATTACCATCAGCAAATACGTACATTATCATTCACGGTAAAGCACACTAGAGTACTATCTGCTGCTCCTTCTTTACCATAATAATAATAATAACAAAATGATGTCTCACCTGCCACACATACATTTTTACCTTCTTCTTTCTTTTTTTATTACATAACAACAGCAATTACAACTCTGATATCAACATGCCTTTCTGGAATAGGAAAAGGAAACTGGAAAAAGAGTCCATTTTTAATATCTTTAATAGCTTTAGAAAGGATGAAAATTATTTGCTACCTTGAATAGTAAGAATTGGCCCATCATTCATTGGTGTTCAATAGTGGGTTATTTTTGCAATAGGTAAGATAACATTCACCACTGATGTGCTCAGTGTTTTCGTGGAAGTAAAAAAAAATGTTTGCATTTACTGGTGTTATACGACGTTCGCTTTAACGGTGTAGTATATCCTCCAGACCCTAATCAAATGTTGGATTAAAGATCATCCTGTTACAAGACTTGGAAATAATCGATACAATGAATAATCACAGCAGCCTGAAAGTCGCACTATGGAGCACCGAATAATAATTTCTACTATTATATACTATTATTTACTGAATTAGTCGAAACAATGTTTTCACTATTGTGCAAACGATGGCCCAGTATCCAGCATCAAAGATCAGCAATTTCCATTGCTTAAAAACGAGATAATTTAATGAGTTATATTATGTTCACCTCCAAAAAAAAAAAAAAAAAAACAAAAAAAAAACAGAAATGCAATTGGCACAACAGAAAATTACTATAGATATTAACCAACATAATGTTGTAGCGTACGGATCATCATATTGTGAAATAAAGATAATTAATTTTAATATACTGAAAAACAAAAGCAATAGAGAACAAGGATTTTATCTTGTGCTTGCGGTAATCTACAGATCACAAACGTAAAGAAGAAGAGTGCAAATCGTTCATTATAAAGCACAGTAAATATTTCATCAAGAAGAAAAAAAGAGTAGAGTGATGATTACCAATTGGTTCCCTCATTCAGCGTATGGTATTTTAGTTATCATCCAAAGTGATCCTCCAAAATAATTACACGGATGTAGTTTAAGAGAAGACAACGACATTTTATAAACCTTTTGCCCTCCAATAAATGAAAATATACCACTCAACCCTCATATTTATATTAATAAAGAGATCAGGCATCATTATAGTAGCTGTTTTTATCATTATTATCTACTGTTATTTTTATATATGAATTTTTGTAGCAGTTCACCTTTGTATAGGTTAATTTGCAGAGTTCAATGGATGAATCCTGCTCATGCGATTGGCTAGTATCAAAGAAGAAAACCAATTAAATCGTAATTCAGCACCAACAAAAAAAATAAAAATAAAAGCAGCTTCATTTGAGAGTTTGCTTTATTTGACGTACTTTTTTTTTTCTTCACAGTAATAACTTTTTTAAATCATGGCACAAGTTTTACCTTCTGAAAAGAAACAATTAAGAGCATGTTTATTATGTTCACTTGTCAAGGTAAAAAAAAATACATATCCATGTATAATTTTGATTTATCAAAAGAGAATCTATGAATCTATTAAAAAATGACGAACATATTAGATCTGAATAATGCTTGTTTTGATCCACTTCCCCAATGATAGACAGCTGGACAATTTCGTACCAATGGTTGTGAGAACTGTGACGATCTTTTACGAATGCGAGATTATCCTGAACGAGTGACAGAATGTACTTCCAGTAAATTTGAGGGGTAAGTCAAACGAATTCATAATCGATCCAAATCCTTCTTTCTTGAATTATCTTTTTTTAACGAAAAAGTAAAAAAATATGTTTTCATTAGTGTTATTGCATTAATGCAACCTCCGGAAAGTTGGGTAGCACGATGGCAACGTATTGGTAAATATTGAGAGCTTTATATTATTTATTTAAATCTTCTTCGTTGTGCGCATTGATAAAGATATTAAAAACAAATATAATTGGGGGGGAATCTAGATAAATTTACACGAGGTGTATATGCTATTCGAGTGTATGGACGAGTACCTGAAGATGTAGAGGATGATTTAGAACGAAGAGGTGTTGTTTATCGACCGAGAGATGGAAGTGTAAAGGATTAAAACAACAACAACAAAACAAATCGATTGTCAAAACCCCATACCCACGATTTCCTAAAAAAAAAAAAAAAAAAAGAGCTCCAGATTTGGTGTATAATCCAAATCATTCTCTCCTCCCCACGTACATAAATATAATAGTGACGCCAAAAAAAAAACCATTAAGCAACAGCAATAATGCATATGATTCATAAAATAAGAAAAAGATATAAAATTTTGGTATATGTGCATGTGTTTTTTTTTCTGGTTTATGTGAATAAAAAATAGGCTCAACGTCTTGGTTGTACCTAAAAAGAAAACCTTAAATAAAAATAGTTCAACTAAGCTACAACAGGAAGAATCCCAGTCAGCACACAGCATCCATGATGAAATCAAGAGATACGCACCGTGTAGCACATCATCGAGTTGCTACGATATTTTGTGTTTCAAATCTAAACATTTGGAAATAGTGATTATGACGTTGATGGCTGTCATTGGTTTTTTGATAGGATCATGAAAGATAATCAATTCTCTCTCTCTCTCTCTCTCTTTTTTTTTTTTTTTGGTTATCATTGTGAAATCCTAAAGATAGAAAAAAAGCCATGATTTTTGTTATAGATACGAATAAATAGATATATATAAATATAACATGATATGTATATAATTTCTTTTTTTTTAACAAAAAATAATAATATAATAATATAATAATAATAAAACAAAATGTAGTAAAGAAGGAGGAAGGGCATAACACAAAAAAAGGGGAATATAACGAATGCAATAATAAAAAAAAAGATATGTGGAGAGCAGACAGATAATAAAAAAAAATGAGGGGAAAAAAGAAATAAATCACAAAAAAAATAGGAATGAGATGATATAAAAATGATATGGAACAAAATATTTCATCTAAATAAATAGAAGAAGCAAGATCAAAAGAAGTGTCGTGAAAGAGGTTGTGTTTGTGTTGATTTGGGAGGGAGATATAAATAGCAAGAAAAAAAAAAGAAATATGTATATACTACAACATAAGAAGAAAAACAAAGAAATAAAAAATGCATATGATAATAATAATAATGGTAAAAGGGAAAGAGAGGTAGGTTTGGCAATGGGGTGAATGTTTTGATTCGAGTCAAATAATAATAATCATTTTGTCGCCACTCTTATATATATAATATCATGGATGGTGGAATCATTATTTATGCATAAATTCCATTCAATCTCCAAGAAGTATCTTGATCACGACTGTTTTTTAAAAGTAGCCAGGTGTTAACAGGATCTTCAGGTTGTTTCAAATTACCGAGTTCAGTGAATACACCAGAAGTGGGAGAAAATTGATGTCGAGCCAAAGGAGGTGAAAATGAACCAAATGTATCAATGCTTGTTGTACCACTGGTTGCACTATTCGTTGGTCCCATGGCAAGGCTCATCGGTGCATCCAAAGATGGATAGGTTGTACTAACCTGTGGTTGTTGTGATTGCTGTTGGTATCTAATCGTGATTTTACACATACACAAAATTATTAGAATCACAACACACTTTTTTTTTCATAACAAATCAAATACTCTTTGGTTATTCAACATGAAAAAAGAGAATATACGTGTGTGTATTTTTTTTTTTTTACCTCAAAAGCGAAGTAGCAGGTAAAAATGCACTTGATGTAGCTGTATTATTCATCGTCGTCGTCGTTGTGTTTGTCATATTATTTGTAACAGCCACAGCAGCACTATTTAAAGATTTGTCACTTTGGGATCGACCCCAAGATAAACGAATTCTTGAAGTCCCAATTTGAAAACCATTCATTTGTTCAATAGCCAGTTCAGCAGAAGGACGAGACACATATTGAACAAACCCACATCCTTTATTGGGAGGAATTTTGACATAAACAATATCACCAAAGGGAGCAAAGTAACGACGTAGTTCTTCTTCTGTCACAGGAGAAGAAAGACCTCCTACAAAGACCGTGGTATTGCTTGGGTCAGTCGGTTGCTGCACGAGGGCTGGTGCTTGGAGTGCCAGCTGATGATAACGTGCATTGCTGTTTTTAGGTGTGGCAAGAGATACTCGCATGGGACGATTCCCGCAGTAGACACCATTCATATCGGCTAATGCTGCTTGTTGTTCATTTGAATCATGGAATCGTACAAATCCATAACCTCGAGAAAGTCCAGAAATTGGATCCGTCATGACCTTGGCAGAATGACAGGAAGGATAATGCTGACGGAATATATTCTAAATTAATGATGATAATGATGTTGTTATTATTTGTTTGAATAGTATTGATAAAATGAGTCCAATAGTGTTGTATATAGAATTATTAGAGCTCCAAATGTCCTCATTCAGAGAGTTATCACACGTAATGAGGTAATTTACCAAAAGTAATGTTTCATCAACCTCGCTACTTAGATCACCAACAAACAAACTATACTCGGGCGCACGATCCTCTCTATATAAAATAAATAAATAAATAAATATAAACATAGACTTGGTTATTGATAACTCTTTTTTTTTTATAAACAATAATAGATAAATAGATATATTATATCATTATTATTACTATGCGTTCTACTATTATAGTTATATTTATTCATGACCAACCCCAAAAACATGAAAATAATTTATTCGTGACATACTTTCTGTCATGGATACCTCCACCAGACGCCCAGTTGAGTCGAAATACTCTTTGCATATTAGGCATCCGGGTGCCGTGCACAGTGGCAAGGGCCCTCTGGGCTGCCATACTCGAGGTGAATCCTACAAATGCGTAACCGGCACTGACACTTGTTTTTTTTTTTTAAAAAAAAAATAAGTATTGTGTAAGTGCGTTTATTTGTTGTTGTTGTATTGTTTTTTTGTGTGTGTTTATAAATATATATATTTATGTGTGATATTGTTTTTGTGTTGTGCGGTATATATAAAAATGGAAAATCGAGTGCGTGTTATATACATTATTTATAGTATATATTGTGAATGTGTGTGTGTGTGTAAAGATGGTGATAATAAAAAAATCCCAACCCGCGGATAATAGTAAAATGGTGATATGGATAATGTCGATGTTATTGTTGATAATGACGATGATGATATGGTGTTTTGAGTATATCGAAATATAAATAGATATAAAAAGAAGAAGATCTGATAAGTTTCATTTGGTTCTTTTTTTGATAAGAAATTGATGGTTTATTTGTTATGCAAAATATATACCCAGTTCTTTTGTCGCGTATCAACTTTACAACGACACTTTCGCCTAATGTAAGCCAAACCTGACGAATGTAATTTTCATCCATCCAAGGTTCAAGATCACCCATCCTATAAAATTAATCATATTTTGAAGGTAGAAACTGTTACGAATAGGATCATTATTATATATATCCTGTTGTCATGACAGGTTGTACATGATGATAATGTGTTGTGATGTGGGTCTCTCTCTATTTTTGGAGTTAGCGTCAAGTTTTCTATATATTACCATAAGGTCGTTTTGGCACTTTCTGCAGTTATTTGTAGATAGGAAGAAGGTGACGACAAGTAATCAAACTGTGATTGCTGCTGCTGCTGTTGTTGCTGAGCCATGTTCTCTTATATATACTAATAAAAGATGAGTGATATCAAATGAAAAAAAAAAATAAACTTTACAAGGTCAAGCACTTGTTCGTTTTTTGTCGCAGCTTTTCAAAAATGAAGAAAAAAGAAAGTGTATGGGGTAAAAAGAAAAGAAGAAGAAAAAGAAAAGGGTGGTTTTTTTTTTTCGTCCCAAGAAAACGATTGTTCTTTTGATAAAAAAAAAAAACGCTCGAGAAAAAGGGTAAAAAAAAAAAAAGAGTGAGAAAAAGAGAGAGGGAGAGAAGGAAGAAGGAAAGAAAGGGAAAATGAAAAAAGGGAAAAAGTGAGAAAAAAAAAGGTTGAATCTCAGTGAGGTATCTATTAAGTCTATTAAGCAAAACCAAGCAACCAAGCAAGCCAAGAGGCAAAGTAACTTTTAACATAAATTTTCACTCTTTCAACTCTGTACAATACTATCACACACTCAACAAAAAAAAAAAAAAAAAACTCTTAAAAAACTTATATAAATCAGCTGAACGTTCGTTACTTCTCATGAACAATTGTGTTAGTCCGTGCGACAATCGGACTTTTTTCATTATGGTTCAAACTTTGCCAGGAACGGAATCGCCACGAGTACTTGTCTCTTTATTATTATAACTTATTAGAGTTGTATATATAAACCATAGCCTCTTCTTCTCAGATATATATATTCATTATTATACCCATATCTTTCAATGGATAAACTGTTATTATCCCCACTTAGCATACTCATATAGCAGCCACACTTTCATCGAGATCATGACAAAAAAACTATCAATATAATATATTCATCTCACATATTGTATCTATATTATAAGACCCGTGCGATTTTATTTTTTCCTGTTGCGTGTGAAAAAAAAAGACTTTGTTACCTATAAAAAAAGGCGCAATCCTCTTTATCATTTTGTAATAATGAAGATAGTGAATCTTCATCATGAACATCATCCTCTTTTAATAGCATAACTCTTATAAAAAAGAAAGACATATTATATAAACAAATCCTTATCAAAACTTATAATTTTTTTTGTATTGATCTGGCCAGGTTTTATTGGCAAACTTAAAATGCTGGAACCCGAAAATCTGGCGCCGATGCAATAAATGCAACACGAACCCTACTATATATATCTTTTCTTTGTAATCATTTTATTATGTATAGGTTGATATATAACAATGATAATGATTGCTATAGATGTTGAACTTTGATTAGTAAAGAAGAGGAAAGAGGCTGTTGTATTATGCAGTTGTGCATGTATTATGCATGTCATGTAATGTATGGTTAGATTATTTATGTATTTATAAATCTGGGAGACGAGAGGAACAAAGTAAATTGTTCAAAACAATGATTTGACAACCATAGATTTGTAATTTTCTCTTATGCATCAGTAAACTTGTAAAAACAACAGCAACTCACACGAATGACGTACAAGGCTGATATTATATATATCTATCGTTGTACTATATAGTTCTAGCAAAACTAATAAATGGCTAAGGTCACTCAGCTGACTTTTTGTCTATTACCATAATATATATATTACAACTTTTATATATTAGCGACCTTATTTAATTACACAACGCAATCACGTAAAAAAGAAAGAGTAGATATAACAAATGACCTTTATTATTACCATGCGTCGTGTTGCTTGCTTGTCACCCCAAAATGACAACTTTTATAGGATTATGTCACGTTGTCACATCTGCTTTGGTTATAATAATAGATTTAACACTTTCTTTTATATATATATATAAAAATATATTCTCACCCTTCCATTCTTTATAACTACAATTTGTATTCCTCTTTGTAACATTATAAAAAAAATAATTTAGTATGGATGTTATATGGAACGTTATTCTTTTTAATCTTTAGATTTCTATTTTCGTTTATATTAAGTGAAAGTTGATCCTCGTACATTCCAGAACCAGTAGCACAACCTCATGATAAAAAAGTGCCACGCGCTTGTCACTATTTATTCTTGCGTTTGATGACAGGGATAGATTATTTACGATTAAACTACTTTCACTAATAACAATAGATCAAAAACATTATGATTAACTGCATGCTATTCCATGTTCGACGACGCAGTTAGCAATGAATCATTGCATTGTTTCACCTGATTGTTTTGAGTCATGCTCTGAGTTTTTTTTTTCAATCAATTTGTTTTGTCAGAAAAATCACAGCTTGGTTTTTGACAGGGACAAACAGCTTTGTATACATACACGCACACTCGATACTCCTATGAACCAACGTGCTTTGGCTCTTGGCCACCGTTTAACTGCTACGCGAGGATTTAGAACCTCATGTACAACATTGGCGAAAAAGAATCCATATACTGATACTCTATTACTTCCAAAAACGTCTTTTCCTTTACGTGCCAATGCTGCCACTCGTGAACATTTATTTCATGATCGAAGTACAAAAGATTTATACCCATGGCAGGTAAACATTAGTTCTCTGGTTCTTATGAAAAACAAAATGTCTCCATGGTGTACATTAAATGATATTTTTTTTTGTGAATTTCAGTTAAAAAACAATCCTAAAGATTTGTTTATTCTTCATGACGGTCCACCTTATGCCAACGGTGACGTTCATATAGGTAAAAAGAAGCACGTTTAGAATAAAAGGAGGAACACGTAACTAATGTATTGGATGGATTGGATGTAAGAATAGGTCACGCTTTAAATAAAATTTTAAAAGATATTATCAATCGTTATAAGATGCTTCAAGGACATAAAGTTTGGTAAAAAAAAATAGGATGGTTTTAAAGAGAGGAGAAAGGATAGATGGCAATATTGGAATAGATTTTAAATAGGAATATTAAAACAAAATGAAAAAAAGGTATCGTCCAGGTTGGGATTGTCATGGTCTTCCAATTGAATTGAAAGCATTAGAAGCCATCCGTCAAAAAGGAAGTGAATTATCTGCAGTGCAAATTCGTCAAATAGCAAGAAAACGAGCCCTATCCGAAATCGAAAAACAGAAAAAGAGTTTCAAGAGCTGGGGTGTGATGGGTGATTGGGAGCATCCTTATCGTACACTTGGTAGGCTATGGCACATGTCAGGGAGAGCAGGATGTCTTATTTTGATATTACGATCTAATACTTATTTTTTTTATAGACAAGGATTATGAAATTAGACAGTTACGGGTTTTTAGAGAAATGATGAAAAGAGGTAATAAGGAAAGTTAAAAACGTGGTTGGTATGAATCTATTCATCATAAATGACAATTTATAGGATATATTTATCGTCAGTTGAAACCTGTTTATTGGTCACCTTCATCCAAGTAAGTTTATGAAGGACTTCTCATTTAGCTATTGGGCGAAATTCTTACTTGGAATGAAGTATTGATGGTGTGATTTACGTTGGTTAGATCTGCACTAGCAGAAGCAGAATTAGAATATAATGAACAACATGTTTCCCGTTCAGTGCATGTCCGTTTTCCATTGACTGAATTACGTAAGTTTATCTATAAGCCAATACACCACTGTTTAGTTTCGTAAAAAAAAAAAGAAATTGGGATAGGATATTAATATGGATAGATGGATCGATAGCAAGTGCACTCAAGGAAAAACAAGTGGGGCCATTACATGCTGTTATTTGGACAACTACTCCTTGGACCCTTCCAGCCAACAAAGCCATTGCTGTCCATCCCGAATTGACCTATTCAATTATCCGTATACAAAAGGGAAATGAAACATCACAGTATATTATTGGCAAAGATCGTGTAGAAGCATTTACAACAGAAATCAATGCCGATACAGTGAAAACGTTGCATGAAATGGAAGGCAAGGATTTGGTAGGATTATCTTATATGCATCCATTATGGAACACATCAATGCCTATTATTGCAGGTGATCATGTTACTGCAGAATCCGGTACTGGTCTTGTCCATACAGCCCCAGGCCATGGTATGGAAGATTATGACGCATGTCAAAGATTAGGCATTGAACCTTTTAGTCCAGGTATGTTAGTACACACACAAACACATATCAGGAGGAGGGAGAGAGAAAGATGAGTGACACTGACATGGGTATATATATAAAGTGGATGACGAAGGTCGATTTACACACGAGGCTGGCCCCGAGTTGGAAGGTTTGGTTGCTTTTGATCAAGGTACGGATGCTATCATTCAAACTTTAGCAGATGCCTCTGTTCTTGTTCACGAGTGTGAATATGTTCACAAGTATCCTTATGATTGGAGAACCAAAAAACCTGTCATGTTGAGGTAATGTATTAAAACTGCCCATTTTTCCATGGCTACGATGAAAAACTCACTTTATGGTAACACAGAGCCACAGCACAATGGTTTGCCAATGTGGAAGATTTACAAAAAAATGCAGTACGTGCACTTCATTCCGTTCGCATGGTACCCGATGTTTGTATGTTTATTGTTTTTGCATATGTTTTAAAAAAGGGGGTGTGTGGATGAGTATGTTTGAAGTGACATATTAACTCATAATAACAAAAACTTACATGTGTGTGTTTTTAGCGATGAGAAGATTGGAACAATTCACAGTGTCAAGAAAGGAATGGTGTATTTCTCGTCAAAGATCATGGGGTGTCCCGATCCCAGCCTTGTATGACACAGCGACGGGTGATGCATTACTCACAGATGCATCAGTAGAGCATATTATTAAAGTGTTTGAAGATCGTGGTGTGGATGCATGGTGGGAAGAACAAGATGATTCTGTATTTGTTGCACCAGAATATCATAACACGGGAAAACAATATAGACGTGGTTATGATACTATGGATGTTTGGTTTGATAGTGGTACTTCTTGGACAATGATCGAGCCTCGGTAATTTTTTTAATTCTAAAATTCTTGATATAGAATTGTATATCTTTATTATCTTGTTCAAGGACACTCAAATGTTTTATATATATAGAGGAGAAGATCGTCCTTTGGCGGATGTCTATCTCGAAGGATCGGATCAACACCGAGGCTGGTTTCAATCTTCCTTATTAACTTCAAGTAAGTTTTAGCATTATTATTGACATGTGAGTCACATTCAAATATATTTAATATATTTTCATCTATCTGTTTTAGTTGCAGTTACTGGTAAACAACCTTATGGTACATTGATTACTCATGGTTTTACATTGGACGAAGAAGGACGTAAAATGTCAAAGAGTATTGGAAATACAATTGTACCAAGTGTGATTACAAACGGTGACAAGGTATCTTTTTTTTCATTGTTGTTTTATTTTATCCAATAGATGGATGTCATTGTGTAATAGCTAAAATCGATTATCCCAATTATTAGAATAACAAGCTTTTCCCTGCGTATGGTACAGATGTACTTCGCATGTGGGTAGCCAGTTGTGAATACACCAAAGATATTGCTGTGGGCCCATCGATTATTGGTACGAACCTTTCAACTTACTATATGAAATTAGAAAAATCAGATACATAAAAGAGTGCTTACTAATTATTTATATTTTTATAATAGCTCAAATATCAGATAACATCCGTAAGATTCGTACAACAGCACGATTCTTGTTAGGAAACTTGCATGATTTTTCATATAAAGATTGTGTCCCTTATAACCAATTAAAAGAGGTATGACAAATCAAGTCAAGCTAGAATGGGGAGTCCTCTATGAATTTATATATAACAATTTGAATTTTTAAATGTATTAGACGGATCGATACATGCTTCATGAACTTTTTGAATTTGGAGAACGAGTGACCAATGCCTATGATAATTTTGCATTTAACAGAGGTAATTCAATTTGAAAGACTTATGATCTAGATGGATGCATATAGCGAGAGATTCTTTTTAACAATTCGTATCCGTGGACAATTTACTTGCAGCCACCCATCACATTCAACATTTCACCACCAACAATTTATCTGCCTTTTATTTCGACGTTGTCAAGGACCGATTATATAACAACCCGTCTGACGCATTTGCACGACGTACAGCACAAACTGTTTTATACCATGTTTTACGAGCCTACACAGCATCCATTGCTCCTGTAGCATGTCATACAGCGGAAGAAATTTATGAAAATTATCGATCCATGACACCTAATTCCGAATCATCCGTATTCAAACAAGGATGGATTCCATTAGAATCTGAATGGCAACAAACATCGTTAGAAGATAAATGGAATGTTTTGAAACAATTGAAATCTGAAGTGAATCAAGTGTTGGAAATCGCACGTCAAGAAAAGTAAGTGTTTTCTTTTTATCTGGATGAGAATGCCAACTTTTGAAGCTAAAAACCTTTTTTTTTCAGAGTCTTGCGTTCTTCACAAGAAGCAGATGTTGATATTTTGATTGATCCTAAATCCACTGTGGGGGAAATGATGCATGCTATGGATTCAGAAGAACTAGCTAGTTTCTTCTTGACATCTCGAGTAACATTACATCAAGGTCGAGGCAACGGTGATGTATCAAGATCATTTGAACGTGATGCACAGATTGGAACAGGTAACATCTCTCTTTATATTTCTCTTTGTAAAAATGGATAAACATCGTAATTAATTGTATTTATATAAAATAATAGATCAAACCACATGTAAAATTATTGCTCGACCTTCCACTCAACATAAATGCCCTCGTTGCTGGAATTATCATGCCGATGAAGCGGATACATTATGTACACGATGTGCTCATGTCCTTCAATAACTCCAAAATGTTATCTGTTTTAAAAAAATTCAATCCTCCTCTCCTATAGTGTCATAAATATAACACTATTTGTATATTTTGTATATTCTTTCGTATAGAATCCAGAAAAAAGTTTATTTAATAATAAATAATAACATTGACGCTCTGCATAGTAACGATAATCAAAAAATGTTACCAGTACGTATCAGGAAAACATCGGTGCCACAGCAACTTCATACACACATGACCCAAGTATTTTGAACTCACGAGTGCGTCAACATAAGCCCTCACAAGATAGAATGTTTCTACTAGAAGCTACTTTTTTTTTCTTTAGTTCCATCTCAACCACTTTTTTTTTAATCGTCTAAAAAAGTTTCCACCCCATGTCGACCGACATTTACTTTAATAGTCCTACAACTGATAGGCAACAAGAAAACCCTTTACAAAACTCCAATGCTTCAAGTTCTGTTGTCATGTTTGAATCGCCTACCGTAGAGGTCCCCAATAGAACAACTACGCCATTCCGAAGCGTTGACATTAATGTGGATGAACCTTTGGACCGAAGTCGGTTTGCTGTGTATGAAGGTATTACTGTTGTTATTGATAAACTCCCAAATGCAGAATATTGTTTATTTCAGGAACAACACTACTCCGAGAACCTCGGTGCATTTTATTGAAATTATGATTATCTATTTTATAATAGAAAACTTGCCAGATTGGAAGTTCATTAGTGAATCACACAAGTCAGAAAGAAAAGGTAATCTTATGTCTCTATAACGATAGAAACGAAGAAGGAAGCTAATAAAGAAGATGTGACAAAAAATAGCCCTACATAAACATATTGTGGATCGACTTGAAGAATTGCGTGAAATTGAAGAATGGTTTGAAAAAGCCAATGCTGACTTACATAATCGAGTGGAAGAAGCCTATGTAGCTTTATCGGATGAACTCTCCGAACGACAAAAATCACTGGAACATGAAAAAAAGAAATATGATCGAGAAGAACAAGTCATGAAAGAGGTTCGAAGGTTTCAGCATGAAAAAGTGAAATTGAATGTCGGTGGCAAACCATTTGTTACTTCTAAAACAACTTTGACGCGTGATCCAAATTCTCTCCTTGCTAATATATTTCATAGTAACGTATCCTACCAATTCTTTTGGAAAGAATAAGATAGATAAAGACAACAGTAGAATTGATATTCTTTTTTTTAGCACAACAACCAGATGAAGATGGATCTTATTTCCTTGATCGAGATGGTACTTATTTTCGACTTGTGCTCAATTATCTCCGCGATATGAAGGTAAATAGAATGGTTTTTATTTTGATTTACTTATTATTACAAGTATTCTGAGCAACAACACATTTATATAGATTCCTCAAAATGCACTTGATGATCCAAAAATGTAAGCAATGTTTTGTTCTATAGATAAAATTACACAAAGTATATAAACACATTGGGAACTGATCATAAACAAAAAACCCATTGATATGAATACACAGCATGGATGAGTTGATGCAAGAAGCTCGTTATTATCGTATTGCTGGTAAGTTGCTTTTCTTGATCTACCATGTTAATCTAGCTGAATTACACTAACAATCATAAATGTTTAGATCTCTTGAGACTTCGATGGATGGATTTACCTCTTATTACACAAGGTACATATATTTATCAACGAGTCAATACAATAAAGATTACAACTTTATTTTTTATAAACATCTCTAACACAGTTCTATTTTTCTTTTTCTTTTCTTTTTCTTTTGTAGATGAACTACACCAACTATATCCATTATCCCCTCCTCCTAGCAGAGAACAAACCGTATTCGACTTGCAAGGAAAAATGCTTGCTGGTTTGGATTTCTCTGGCTATCGTATCGATCCAAGATCCACTTTTTCTGGCAGCAATCTCGAAAATTGTAAATTCGAAGACGCTTTGTTTGGATTTGACTTTGAACACACTGTGGATTTTTCTCATACGTATTTGAAAGGTGTTCTATTTCCAAGTGATGAACGTACTCCTCCAGGTAATATATACGCATATATAAGAAACGTGTGTTTCTTTATACTGTTCATTGTTGCTTACTTTTGAAAGAAATAGCAATCCTCACTTATACTATGTGAATCATTTTTATATATTTATAGGCGTGGATTTCAATTTCGAAGGTGCTTTACCACCCATGGGTAAAAAACGTCAATCTGTGCACTTTTCCTAAGAAAAAATGACAATATATTCACCCATTTACTTTTATTTATCACCCTTCATCAAACATACGTGGATCCATCGTCGTATATATAGTATAAATATATAAATATACCTTTTTTATCCATTACCTCCTCTTTCTATCTTTTCACCAAACTTATTACTTTGATGTGATATAAAAAATATTGAAAAAAGACATTTTATTGTTTATACACAGGGGAAAACAACGCCATATTTGAGAATGAAAGATTTATTGGTAGCACACATGGGATATCGTTCTGTTGGAACCCTTAAATAAAATCTATGTTGATTGGATCAATATACTACCAATATTATGTACACCAAGTAGTTTCCTGTTGTTGGAAATAAATTGTATTGTCGAATATGTACTTTTGCTAAAAGTTGATACGTTAATTGAATCATTTTCTATGAATCTCCTTTATGTTGATATTGTAAAGAATAGGACACCCGCATAAATGTCCCAGGGAACAAACAGTTGAGATGGACGTCTATGATCAGTAAATAGTGGTTTGGTTTCCATAAATGTATGCGTACATATTCTTTTTTATTAATGAACCTATTAAAAAAATGAAAGATGCTCCTTGTCGTATATAGTAATAAAAGTATAGAATTATCACTGTACAAGCACCGGTTATTGATATTTTAATTGATATTATTATTGATGCTGCGCAATAATAAAGTGGAAATTATACTTGCGTGTAATAAATTATGAAATCACTTTATATATGGATATGGTTGAAAACAACATAGTAACGGATTTGTTGAAACCATGTTGTTTTATTGACATGATCTGTGAATTTGGAAGTCTTCCGAAGCAAAAGAAAAACGATTGATCATGACAATGAAAAAAAAAGATACGAGATCTTTTTCGATCGTTGAAAAAACAATTGTGAATGTATTAAAAAGCAGTTGCTCTTTATATAATAAAAAAAATATCAACAGAATAGTATCATTTTCATTATTTATTATTATTTTTAAGGGGAGGGGACAGCTGAACCAGCTCCAAGATTTATTCAAGCTATTGTAACAGGAGGAAGCTTACCCCATTCGGTAAGGTTGGTCTACTCCTACGTAAAGCATATCCCAATCGATATGAGTGTTCTGGATAATAAGTGAACTTATTACAGGTAAAGCACACCTTTTTATGTGGTGCTCTTAATAACCATAACCGTACCAAGGGTTTGATCTAATTGCTCAAAGAAAAAAAAAAGGAAAAGAGAAACAAAAAAAAAGGTGGCCTTTTTACACCCCTATTTTTTGTTTTCGCAGCATCTCTCTTTCTGTGTGTGTGTGTATGTGTGTGTGTTAATGATACAATAAAAGAAAGAAAGATGTTAAAAAGGTGAATGTCAAAAAAAAGTAGACAATGTCGTTGTCATGGAAACTTAAAGTGGTACCTGGCTGTGTGTACCTGTAAAAGGGTTTAATTTTTTGATTCCCCCCGCCAAATTTCATTCTACCAATTTACTATGCAATATCATGGTGTGATCGTGCTCCGAAACACAATTAATATGGAAAATTGTATACGAGTGTTCGTAGTAATAAAATCCTTATATATACTACGTCTATTCAATTATTATTATTATTATTATTGAAAAAAAAAGAGAAAATATCCTATAACATATCAAAGGTAGAGTGAGGTGGTGATAACAATAATAAGAAAAAGATAAGAGAAGAATATATATGTATGCTAAACAAATAGGCAAAATAAGAGTTATTGGATATACAAATATTTTGGGGACTGTGATAAGAAAAAAATAAGAAGGAAGATGCACTAAGAATAAGTAGAAGAAAAAAGAGAACGATTTACAATGATGTACAGTATAAAAAAAATATTTGGAAGCAGTTTGTTAACTATAAATGTTGAATATAAGTGTGTTGTTGCAAGAGAAATACTTGTTTTTCTTTCAATAGTTGATTCTCATTTTCAAGCAGGCGGTCGGGTATTATTATTATTCGTACTACTATTATTATTTGGTGCGGTAGTAGGTGAAGATGCGATGTTTGCAGAAAAATCATACAGCCAAGGTTGATCGTCAGTTGAAGAAAAAGGAGGAGTACTGTTATTGTTATTCATTTGAAATATATTTTGATTGGGAAAACGACCTAACGCTTGCATGGAGGCTGCTATGTTTTTGGTATTATCCCCTCCCAATATCCAATTCGTCCTTGATGCTCCATCACTGGTCGATTGTGCTATATCTGCTAATGACATACCACGGAAAGGTGGCATATCTTCCATGGGTGATGTTGCTGATACAAAAGATGAAAAGGCTGGTGGTACGGATTGTTCAGCACCTCCTCCTTGTGGCATAGGTTGTTGTTGTTGTTGTTGAAGCCCTGCAACGGGTGACATATTCGTTGTATTAGCCGCTGGCCATTGTTGCCTTACAGCAGATTCAGCTGCTACCATACGTTGTTGTTGATGTTGTTGCCAATGCTCATTTTGTGTATTTTTCATGGATGCTTGTTTTTGTCGCATATAGTTACTATGCATGGCGTAGAGATCACGAATCATAAAATACAGCTTGTCAGCCATGGCCCAATAAGTCCGTACAGTCTAAAGATCATCATAATGAGTCATTCTTCATAATAAAGAGTTGATATTGCTGATATAATCAATTTTTTTATTAACTACCTGTAATAATGCAAAATGCTCTGTAAGCGCAGATCGTGCCTTTTTTGCTTCTTCAGCTTTTGCAAAAAATGCATTATTCACCACAATGGTAGCCACCGTATATGTCAAATAGGTCATAAACGGTGAAATCAAAATAGTGTCGTTTTTGATGGTGCTTACAATTTCGGTGACTTTATCCACAGCATCAAGACACTTCTCTGCGCTCTTATTGAAAAAGTCTTTCAGGTTTTGTTGTACTACACTTGAATTCATTGTATCCATGAGAGCTAGCGCAGGTCGATTTAATAAAATAATAAGCGTGTTGTACATAACTTGGATCTATTGTAATATAAACATGTGGAATGGATGTATATGTTAATTGAAAACAAGGGTAATGAGCCACCTCTGTGCAACAAAACAGAGTGACATCTTTGCATTACTAATCAGCTCTCCTCTAAAAACCACAAACAAATCAATTTACCAGCATATTACGGCATGCATCCACTGGATTTTCTTTTCTGTATCGTTCAATATGGGATGGTTTTGTTTTTAAATTGTCAGGAAGTCGTTCATACCATGCATCAATCTGTTGATCCAATTTGATGAATTCTGGATCGGGTCCTTGAGCAGTAAACATTTTACGTTCGCGACCTCCTCGATTGATAAATGCTGTCACTCTTCCTAGTAATGAGGCTCCATAATTCATTTGTGCAAGTGAACCCAACTGAAGCTGATTATTATTGGCATCGTTGACGGGGGATACCGGATCAATTGAAGTAGAGATACCAAGCAAGTTGCTGTCTCGTAACGCTCGTACATTAAACACAACTACACGACTGCCATTCACTGTTTCTGTATAGAAATGTCCCTTGGTCCATCCATCTTCATCGCTCGGTAATAATACCTCACAATCCTCTTCTTGAAGAATGCCTGGTCTACCTGTAGATGCACTTAAGAACCTTTTTATTATTAAAAAAAGATAGTTAATACCAAAAGATAAGTATGAATAATATATATGTTAAACATCACAAGAAAAAAAACATACTTGTCAAGAGAAAACACTGCCCAGAACACTCTACGTTGCAATTCTTGTTCTGTCCATCGATCGGTTGACATGCTTTTCCCAGAATTTTCTTCCAAATCAGGCTCTTTATTCAATCCAAGTTCCATCGCCATTCTAATTATAAATACATATCTCATTTAATATCCACTTGTCGTATTTCTTTAAAATTAAGGAAATTAAAAAATATACCTTATTGCCATTCCAGAATACATCCAACTCCTAAAAATTAAAAAAATCAAAAATCATCGTTGAGTAAAAACGATAGAGGATAATATGAAAAAGGTACCGGGAAAATGATTTTACCTTGGACCCCTTGCACAACCATATTCATGCAACGTCAATAAAATGAGAGCTTGCACGTTTGACAAACTTGGGGTATCGATTGCATTCAATAAAAGTTCCCGAGCTTTGGATGCATACTTTTCTCCGGAATGCCACGGTGGATCTTCTCGAACATCAGGGCGTTCAGAAAATCTAAATTATTTTTTTTGATCGATGACAAATCAATGACAAAGTTCAAATTTCTAACCCATTCTCATGTTTTTTTTTACTCTCGACCAATGGATTTTCATTATCATTTTCTTGGTAATCAAGAAGATACAATTTTGCTGTGCTGAATAATCCCCGCAAAACTATCATACATCATAAGAAGTGCTTACCTTGCTGAAGCAGCCAATATACACAATATCAAAAACTCAGAACATCGTTGCTCACGAATATCACGCATCAAAGTTTCACGATGAAAAATAGGTGTGTAAAAGTAAATGTTTTCAAAATAAAGTTCAACAAGATGTAAAATGATATCCATACAGGGTAATTGGGAACTTTTGCCATAAATACACGTATCAAGATTGACGGCTGTATTCGCACACGCTGCTGCTACAGCTGCTGCCGCTGATGCTGCTGCCACTTGTTGTTGTTGTTGTTGTTGTTGTTGAGCTGTAGCAGGATTGGTAGTTTGAGTAGGTGACGCATATGAACTTGAAGATGCAAGTGAAGCTGATCGTCCATGTTGTAAATCACTATCATTTCCTTCCCTTACTGATCCCGTTGCATTAGTGTTTCCATTGGTATTATTATTTGACGAAGAAGAAGTACCAACCATAGGTTCTTCATTATTATTATTTGTATTACTCTGACTGCCTTCACTTGCGCGCGATAACATTTTTTCCATTTTATCCAATCGTTTCTCTAACATTTCAATATAACCTTGGCGTGGACCACGTTTTTTCACATTGGGATTATATGTACATTGTCGACCTAGTTTTTCACAGTTGGCACACGTGGGTCGTGCTCCATCGCATTTAATCTAATTCCAAAAGTAACAAAAAATAGATATCAACAGACCCAGATCGATGACTTAATTCTTAAAATAAATAAATATCAGATAGAGAGAATTGAATGTTGAAGGTAGTTCTTACCTTTTTTCGTCGACAAACATCACATGCTTGAGCAAGTCTTTTACGTTTCGGTTCAGGTGCATCGTCATGTGCGTTTTGTTCAACATGATCCATTTTTTCTTTTTATAATGCTGGTTTTATGTTTTTGAGTAGGGAAAAAGGAAAGAACAGTATGGTATGAATACAAAGTATTCAGAAAAGAAAAAAATAAAAAATGGAAAGTAAACGTACTTCACCTACCCTTTTGGGAATTGGAAATCTGGACTAAAAACTTTAATGCTGCGCATTATTCTCTCAAAAAAAAAAAGGTCGTTGTGGTGACAGTCCAATCCAATCAATCGATCATTTTTGGATGAGCTATATTTTTATATTCATAGAAAAAATTTATATGACAGCAAGAGCTTTATTCAAAATACGACGTCGTTCCTTTGCCCCCATGTCGTTAACAACAGCATTTTACCATGCAGCACCTGTATTTCACATGCCACCCATGGTGCTTGTTGATTTTGATGAAACCATTTCGACCATTGAAACAACCCCATTATTAGGTCAATTCGGTTTGGACACCAATAATAACACTTTGCCCTGGCAGTATTTTATTGATACCTATATGGAAGATTATAATCGAATCGAAGCCTCGTTACCAGAAACCATCCAACCAGAAGATCGAATTAAACGATTTAGAGAAGCTGAAGAAGCTTCCTTGACAAGACTGAACGAACATCATGTGTTTCAAGGTTTGACAAGACAACAAATCTTTGATAAAGCTACCGATATGGCGGGTGAGATCCTGAAAAAGAATGCATTACTTACATTAAAGTCTGCCTCTCGATCGAATCGTTTACGTGTGATATCTCTCAATTGGTCCAAGGATTGGATCCGCGGTTTTTTGGCCCCTTTGGAATTATCTTATGAACAAATTTATTGTAATGATCTGGTGTATGATCGAAAGGGCAAGGCTACAGGCGAGATCAAGATGGATGTTTTGACTTCCTATGATAAAAAGGTCCTTATGAAACGTATCAAGAAGCATCTTCGCAAAGGTACACCCATTATCTATATTGGTGATTCAGGAGGTGATGTTTTGCCATTAGGTAAGGAATAAATCCAAAGTTATATAAAAAATTTATCAGGCACATATATACATCGAGAAAAGAAACTAACGCAATATATATATTCATTTAGTGAACGCTGATGCTGGTATTGTGATTGGTAATAGATCAAGTTTGTTACGTTCGCTCAAGGAAGATTTCAATCGCACCGTGATTGAAAACACTCTTCCAGCCTTGAAAAAACAACCGACCATTTACCGAGTTGATAATTGGGATCAAATCAAAGATAGCAAAATCCTTTTACCCCCTCATCATTATAAAACAAAGCCATAATCATGTGAATATGATATATTCATATAGATGTATAGAGTTTATTATATGTAATTATCAACCATTGTTATTACTTTATCGTGTCGATCCTTCAGTAGAAAGCAAGTTTCCATATCCAAATCCCTAATAAATATATAGTGTTAGTTCTATTTCCCCACCATATTATATATAACAGTAATAAAAAATGATCCTTATTACCTTGGGTCCATGTAACTTGGCATAACATCCCCTGCAATATAAATCGAAATCCTTATCCACCATATTCGTTGAACTTAATAATTTTCCACATTCTGTACATTTCAAACAAAATTTGTGATACTTGTTTCCGGCACCCATCGCCTAATAATAATAATAATTCATCAGATTAGATCAATTTCAATAGAATTTCAGTTTTAAGTTTTATGCGCGGGAAACCGGCAGGGGAAAGAGCGCCGAGATGATTTATTGTTCTGTCTCGGGTTTTGCGCCGAGAAATCTCTTTAGTTTCCTCATTTCTCACATCAAAAAAATATATAAATATATAGCTACTTACAAGCTCAGCTGCATAAACTGATTTTCCACATTTCGTACATGTGTCATTTTGAATATTAATGTTGACCTTTTTTGGAGTATAAGAAGTATTTAAATAGGCCGGTTTTGTGGCCACCGAGGGCTGTTGCGGACGAGGTGGTGTTTGTGGTGGTCGATTGGGAAGTGCTGGTGCTGGTGACGCTGAAGAAGATGGCGGTGAGGGTGATAATCTCATGGACATGACAGTAGGCTTTGTACTGCTTGGTACCAATGGCTTAGTTGGGACAGGAGGCTTTGTACCTGGAACACCTTGTCGAGAAGACCAAAATGATGTAGCTGGTACAACTGGTGGTGATTCGGGTTCTCTTTGTTGTTGTTGTTGAATGGATGGTGACGGTTTGCGAGGTGGTAATTGAGGTGTTGTACTATTCGCAAATGAAGAAGGAGAAGATGGGGCATGTTGTCCTTGTTGTTCTTCTAAAATATCTTTCGGCATTTTGCTTTCTGTGCTCAAAAACGCAGCACCCGAAGCTATATGTATATCCATTTAATCATCCAATTAGGAGAGATCATCCCTTCTCTTCTCTTTTTACTCGTTTCATGATGAGAGATCGAATAAATCCTTACCAAATCCATAACCTTTTGGTCCCCATTTACGATTATAACATACTTTACAATAGGCCTATTTTAAAAAAATCAATTGATACATGAATATAACTAAACAACAAAAAATATGATCCATACCTCATTATCACGTTCGGTTAACGTAGTCGAATCAAGACGTTTATTGCATTCCTATATCTCATATAAAAAGGTGACTTTTTTTTAGTGAAAAACTGTGATATGAATGATAAATCAAAGTATTAAAAGGTACGGATCCATTTTTTAATATTTACCTTACAAGTCAAACAACTACGATGATAAGCACCACCCGGTCCAATAACCTAATAACACGATCCTCTTTACGATTAAAAATCCACCACAGTTCCTGTCGTTCGACCTACGTCATTTGACTTTTGAAAATTTACCTGTTCAGCCATATAGACCGCTATATAATTATAATATTTATTCATGGCGATTAATAACAATTTCATCCAATCAATATTAATGAGAGTGTTATATACTTACATTTATTACATCGTTGACATTGAGGTGCTCCTCCAAACACAGGCATCGAGAAAAAAATACAGTTATGAAAAAGAAAAAGAGTAGTTTGCGAAAAGTACTAAAAAAAGACTGTGTTTCAATTTTGTTATGCAAGGTCATTCGGCTCGGCTCCATTCTAAAAAGCATTCCACTCCTTCTATCCTTACTCACCCGTGATGTTCTTTTATATTTCTAAAGAGTATAAAAGCATATATTATTTAAATAGACACTGTAGACTATGATATTCTCTAGGTAATTGCCAAGATAGAATGATATTCTTTTTATTACTATTCAAAAAAAAAGTCGTCCAACAATAAATTGAATCCAAATGTGACTATTCCTTTGTTCAGCACGTTGAGGTCACTGTTGCTATCATAATTTTAAAGCTGTTTTGCTATCACTATTAAAACGTGTTACAGAACACAAAGTAATTAAAAGAGTTTTCTTAATTTTTTTTTTTTTTGAAATGAAAACATGATTTCCCACATTACTTAGGGAAGAAGTTATAAAAAGCATCACCATAAACATGTTCATACTAGAAGAATAAAAAGTAACTTGCTATATTCCATATATGAAAGTAGCATTTATACTATGGTTTCTATTAGTTTCTACAAGTTGGACAGCATCACAATAATAGGAATATTAACCCCCCCCCAAAAAAAAGTTTATATTTTATTACGCACTGATGATGCATTGTTTGTTGTATAAATACAACTTCTTGTACATACTTCATCTTTCTGTATATAAATTACCTCGTGTTTTTCTGAAGATACGCTGAATATGAAAGAACCACTCTATTGTTATGGCGATTGAGGTGAAGAACTGCTAGAGAAATACCTTCATTGAATTATATCGTGCATTCTTTTACATAGCAAGTCGTATCATCCATAATTTTTAATATCTATCGATTGTCTACCTTTGCTAATTATATATTATTATATATAAAACTTTATTTTAACTGCTTGCTTTTTTGTTTGTTGGTATTTACTTTTCCAGTTTACATGTGTAAATGACGGTTGGTTATAATTGTATTTTTCACTTGCATTTGCTTTTTAAAAGGCAATGGATGATAATGAAAATATATATACCATCCATTCGTCAAATAGAATTGTTTAAAATAAGATATATAAGGTGCAAATATATATAACAAAAGATAAATAGATAGGATGAGTTTTGTGTTGCTCAAAAAAAGTGTGCGAAATGTTCATGGTTGGATTGTTATTTTTAACAGTCAACCTAACTAACCTTACTTCATTTATCTAAAGATATTGACAAACTCAGCCTTTTTGCACTACACGTACGTTCCCACTAGCACAACTTGGAAGCAGGGTTCTCTTTTTTTGGGCCTGGTTCTTTTCTTATTTCTCTCACTCTTTATATTTTCTAATTTCTCTTTATTTTTATTTATTTATTATTATTATTATTATTTTGTATTTTATATCTTTTTTATTATAGTATATATATATTTTTACCTTTCTATTCCTTTTTTAAATAATTTATCAACATCAATGGAGCTGCAAGACCAAGAGATAGGGGGTGTATTGCAGCAAAAGATACACAACAGGGCTGAAACTTACCCGTCTTCTACTTCAAAACAACAACCACTCCCACCACGAATAGATAATATTGCTCATCTTTATAGTCAACTTCAAGCCGCATTTGACAAGTCGTCGTCGTCTCCTTCCTCCATCACAACCCATAACACTAGGAACAGTAATCATATTCACCATTCTGTTCATAATAAACCGACCCGCGTCAGCTTATCAGACATGTCTAATCAACAACGGTCGTCATTGTCATCGTCTACGTCCGTTCCTAGTACATGTCGTTCATCAACCGAAAGCGGGTTTTATACCCCTAGCAACAGCAGTTCGAATACTAATAGTCCCATCACGCCATCCCATAATATCGTTCATCATCGTCACGAAGAATCACTTACGGCAGCCCACCATCTTTTGGATGTCTGTCCCTGTCACCATTGGCTTGTATCGATCGATTCTGAACACTGTGGTCTTTGTGACGAACCATTACCTCAATTACAAGCATGGCAACAAGAACGTCATTTGGGTTTTCAAACCATTGACCGAAGTCAGTCCCAATTACAACGGTTACGAGAAAAACAACAAGAATACCAGGAACAAATCGAACACCTTGTCAAAGATATCCATCAAAAGGAATCATCGATCGAACGTCGTACGATCGAGTTGGATTCTTTGCAACAAGATCTCAAAATATTACATAACAAATGTAATGGGGAACGTATGCAAGTCAAAGAAATTCAAAAATCCAAAGAATCGGTCAAGCGTGAACTGGAAGAACTCTCTCAACGATTATTTGAAGAAGCCAATGAAATGGTCCAGATTGAAAAGAAGGAAAAAGAACGTATCCAGGTCGAACATGAAAAATCAAAACAAGCTTTGGAACAAGCACAACAAGAACTTAAAAAAGTGGAAACTGAATTACGCGCATTGCGCAAAGATATCAACTCCTTGGTCGAATCAACGTTACCCCCTAGACCTTCCTCGGCCCTTTCTGGCTATTGTGAATCGGTATCACAGCAACAACAGCAAGATGGAAATAGTATTCATAATGGAGAAGAGAATGGGTCAACAGTTGGAACACCAGTGACAGGGGCCGTTACCATGGGTCCGGAAACTGTCATGATGCGTGCACAAATTGATCTTGCCGTTCAACACAACAGCAATAATACCAACATTATGATGCCTTTACAAATAGAAGCTTCCGAAGATGATCATTGTTTGATGGAGTTTCGACAATTTATTGATACTGCCAGTACTGTGTCTCTTCGAAAACTCCATTCGCTGCCCTATATGAAACAATGTTTGGAAGATGATGTACGACCTACCCTTCGATTTGGACCGAATCCCAAGGTTACCAGTCGTAAAATTATTGATTCGATTTTGGTCAAGACATGTTTTGTCGAGACATGTCCTCGTGGATTTGTGACGGAACAATTGAAACAACAACAGGCACCAACAGAAACTATTACAAGTTTATGGGAACGATTTTCTTCATCACCCGCTTTTGAGGGTTGTCAAGCATGTGGTCGTCATGTGGCAACAGAGGATCGAGAGCAAGTCCTTGCCTATCGATTCCGTACCTCTTATTTTGATGAGTGGACTTGTATTGATAGTTATTGTCGTGATCGTATTGAAGCTGTTATTCAATTTTATTCCTTTTTACGACAGTTACGTATCGGTGCTTATCGTCATCGATCATTGACTGAAGTATATCAAGAATGTTCTCGTTTACGACTACAAATGTGTCTCAGCAGGTAAATATACATATATATAATTGGAATGCATTACAAATGGATGGATTGAGTAACAAATGTCGTTTTTTATAGAATGGGCACATTACCTGCTGTTTTACAAAGTTCAGGGTTTGATCCAAATTCACTTGCTAGAGCTACACCTGGAAGTAGTAATATTGGACAACTCACTGTGGATGATGCCAGTAGTGCTCGATTATCCAGTTCTACAGCTTCTACATTAACTCTTTAAAATAATATATATAGTCTATATTTCTCTTACTTATTACAACTCTTACTATTTACCTATTTTATCATATTAAGCATTCCTTCATTTTTTTCCCGTCTGTTAAAAAACACCAACTCCTCCTGTCGACAATTACCACTATTTTCACCCATAACGTACCTATTCAGTATTATTAGTATTATTATTATTTCTTTTTCACTTTATATACCACTATTTTTCTTCTTGCTAGTTATGTAAATCTTTATACTATTGGTAATTTACTTATTAAAAATTCTATACAGGTAACTCTTTAATATTTTATAAAAAAAACATGTATCTTTTTATTATTATTATATATTCGTGGATTGTATCTTGTATGGATAGAGAGAGTTGAGGGAAGGGGATAAGTGGGTAGGGTTATCAAGTTTCTAGAAATCTCAGAGTACAGAAAAACTATTTTTACTCCCTCCTCTCTTTGTGTTCATCTTCTTTACGCCATTCTATATACTACCTCGTGTGTCAGGATTGAACCTGTGTATAAATCCATTGCTTGTTATATCTTCTAATGCTCTCCTTACTTTATTTCTATTTGTTTACTATGAAATATAGTAAATGAATATACTGTAGGCATTAACCATCCAAGGAGAAAAGTATCATGTTATTAAGAAAACAAAATCAAGAAGAGGTATCACCCGTTGTTTTTTTATTTTATTTTATGATTTGATCCAAAAATGGCTATACTGGATCAGTGAGATTGGAATGATTCAAAAAACAACCTATTGAATTTTTTTGGTTCGTGCACAGTCCAACACGTCGTCATTCAACAAATTGTATTATTTTTCACATGATTGGCTGCAGGAACAACCTATTTTTGGTACCTCTTTTTTTATTGTTCATTTTTTATTTTTTTTTGGTCATAATAATACAGCCATTACCTATTCATGATTTCATCCATCATTGATTACAGCTATGCCACAGCAGAGAAAGCAGCCATCAGTGTATTAAGTCGTGGTAGAATACCACAACATGTTGGATTCATTCTTGATGGCAATCGACGTTACGCACGAAAAGCGGGTGCTTCAAATACAAAATTCGGTCATTATGAAGGATTCAAACAATTAAAAAAGGTGAGTTTATTCATTGCCTATGGCAAACATCCCATGGATCAGAAATGGATTCATCTCGATCTAAAAAAAAAGTTACTTATATAAAGCGACAAGTAGGTATTGGACTTTTGTATGCGGTTAGGTATTCAGTCCATCACAGTTTTTGCTTTCAGTATTGAAAATTTCAAACGGTCAGAAGAGGAGGTAGCCTATTTAATGCAATTGTTTCGTGAAGCCTTTACTATCTTTGCCGAAAAAAAGTAAGGAATAGGATATAGGATATAATGTACAAAAACAAAGGGATAGATCTATATATTGATTCATATATAATAAAAAAAAAAGTGAATTGATAGATCAATATCAAATTGGGATTCGAATCTGTGGTCACCTTAGTTATTTGCCACCCGATGTGCAAGAATTAGCAAATAAAGTGATGGAACGAACACAGCATAATAAAACGTAAGTTATCTTTTTTCACTTCCTCCTTCATTAAGTAATAATAACAACTGAAAAAAAAAAAAAAAACTTATACTCTTTCTTCCATTTTGACATATTATATGATATAGTCGATATTTTAATATTTGCTGTCCATATACTTCAAGAGATGAAATGACAACAGCCATTAAAGAAAATGTACAGCTTGTGGAACAAAATAAAATAAATGCAGAGTAAGTTAACCCGAATAAATAAAAATATATTACCATGGCAACACATCTAAAGATAACCTGTTACTGAAATTGGATAAAATTATGTACAAAAATAGTGACATTACGGAAAAATCGATCCAGGACCATTTGTTTACCTCAGCAAGTCCGCCTTTAGATATCCTTGTACGTACTTCTGGTGAAATTAGACTCAGTGATTTCTTACTTTGGCAGGTAAAATAATATTTCACGCGTTTTCAATTTGCGGGTTGAGGAGCGGGGAAATAGAAGAGAGTGGATTAGAGAGATAAAGATAGAATGAAAAGAGATTGAGAAGGGTAATAAAAAGAGGTACATCAAATGGGGAGACTCTTCTTTTTTGAGTTGGGAGAAGAGAAGAAGGGGAATATTATAAAACATATATAATATAATATATATAATACATAGGATCAATATATATATATATATATAAAGATAGGGCTAACTCTTCCTTAATTGTATAATAGGCAAGCGATAAATGTCAAATACAATTATTAAATTGTTTTTGGCCAGAACTTACATTTTGGAAATTCTTACCCATATTATTAGAATATCAAATATACCATGATGATACATCATCACGCAACAATAATCATAACGATTCTCTGGTTGATAATAATAGTAGTAGTAATCATACCAATGGAATAAATGAATAAAAAAAAGTCGGCTGTCGAATTAAATCTACTAAATAAGGGTAGAGGCTAATTGAGAGAGAAAGGGAGTGGATTTTTTGTAAACCCCCTTTGGGGTTATTTTTGCCAGAAAAGTATTATTTTTAAAACAAAAAAAAAAAACCTTTTTCCTTGTAAAGATTACACAAATTCACTTTTTCTGTTTGTTTGCTTGCTTGCCTTTTTGCTTTGTTCTTCTTCTTCCTCACTTTTTTTTTCACTTCAATACTTTTTGTTTTCATATACAAATTTATTTATTTATATATATATTTATATTTATTTATCTATCTACCTTATAATTAAATTATTCATATAATATAGTAATAATAAGAAGCAAACCATGTTGTATCTTACAGATGACTTGGGAATGCTCCCATTCTTTTTACCATTAGGTGTCATTGGGTTTTATCGTTATTTATGGTATTTTATTCGTATTATTGCATGGCTCACATATAAACCTCGACGACCCAAGAAAAATCCTACTTATCGACCCGAAGAAGATGTCACTATTATTGTACCTACCATTGATGCTGGTGAAGAATTCAAGATTGCCGCAAGAAGTTGGTTAGCATGTAAACCTAAAGAAATCATCATCATTACCGAAACATCCATGAGAGGACCCTTAGAAGAACTTGCCAATGAAGTCGACCCATCTAGAATTCGAGTCCTTACTGTACCCAAGGCTAACAAACGATTACAAATGACAGCAGGTGTAAATGCAACCAATACAGAAATATTGGTATTTGCGGATGACGATGCCATTTGGAAACCTACCATGCTTGAATATATTTTGGCTTGCTTTGAAGATCTCAAAATGGGAGGTGTAGGTACTTCTCAGACCGTCCATGCTGTGGATCCCAATGGTCATCAAACGCTTTGGGAAATTCTAGCTGGTTTCCGGTTAACGTCTCGTAATATTGAAATTGCTGCCTCCACCCATATCGATGGTGGCATCTGTTGTTTATCAGGTCGTACAGCCGCCTATCGTACACTTATTTTAAAAGATCCCGCCTTTCAACATTGTTTTACCAATGATTTATGGCTTGGAAAATACCCATTGAATTCGGGTGATGACAAGTTTTTGACTCGATGGATGTGTTCTCATGGCTGGAATACATATGCCCAAGTGTGCAAAGAAGCCGAATTGTATTCAACATTTAAAAACAACTGGCGATTCTTGAAGCAGGTGCTTCGTTGGACTCGTAATACATGGCGTTCGGATTTTCGGTCGTTATTCACCGAACGTTATATTTGGCGCAGACATCCTTATGTAGCATTTACCATGGTCGATAAACTCTTTAATCCATTAACTTTGCTGGCTGGCCCTATTCTAGTGGGTGTTTTCACTTCATTGCAAGAAAAAAATGCAGGTCCTTCCAACCCACCTTTGCCGGGCTGGAACGTCGCTGTTTCTTATATTGTATGGCTACTGGTCACTCGTTTTGTGAAATTGTTCCCTCATTTCATGCGTCGTCCTTTGGATATTTGGGTGCTTCCATTTTGGTTGATCTTCAACTATTATTTTGCCATTATGAAGATTTATGCATTGTTTACACTTCATGTTACAGCTTGGGGTACTCGTACCTTTGAGAATGTAAGTGTTAGCTTTTGTTCATTCATTAATGCCTCCTGTGCAATTCTTTTATAGCAGGAAAAAAGTGTAGATCTTTTGATATTCACTAAACCGTTGACTAACTCAATATACCAATTTTATTATTATATTCAGGGTGAAGGTCTTGGCGCACCAATGGAAGACGAAAAGAATACAGATCTGACTGATCCAACTACGAACGGATATCAACAGCAAGTAAAAATTGAAATGAGCGAAATGAGTCAAGAACAACAACATTATCAACAACACGTTGCCAGGGATCCCTTCTTGGATGGTGCAGAAGATGCAGACGAACAATACCAACATCAACAGCGCCAATTGCAACTACAACATCATCCTAACAGTCCATACAGCCAATATCATTAATTTATTATTGCAAACTTTTATGCGCCACATCATTTATTATACATAAAAAACGAAACCAATGATGGAGAATATCGACAAACATAGATGCTTTTTAGCCATAAAAGAAAACTGTTCAGTTTTCTTTTTCTTTTTCTTTTTTTGTCAATCCAACTTATTATTAGTAACCACTGCACTTCATTCACTTACCCATCCAAATCTTTACTTCCATTATATATCTCACATCATTTTTTTTCCTTTTGCAAAAACAAAAGCTCATTACGTATACACAACACATTTCACTTTTTTGTTTCTTTATTCGTTAACCCCTCCTTTTTTTTTATTTGCTAGTACATTCTTCCCTCCCAGTTTCCCATGTAATTTGTTTTATTTGCATCCTTGTTCTTTTATTATGCGTATGTGAAGAATGTTTTTTTTAATATCCATTTACCATTACATATAAAAAAACAAGCTTTCTTTCTCATTTAATATCACTAATAATAAAAAATGAGTTTATTTTAGACCATTATTATATAACGAAACAAAAAAATATGAATTGGTAAAAATAAACTGTAACGGTTAATACCCCTCTTTTTATCGTTTATAGTGTTCAAAAACCTAACTCACGATTGAATGTAAACGTGCTCTATGACTCCTCTTTCTTATTTATCCAAAACGCATGCATGATAAAAAAAAATCTTTCGCTGCGCGTAAGGATCTGTCATGTTGTTTTTATAGCCAATCTCATTGGATGGTTTTAAAAAATGCATGTGCTTTTTATTTATCGGAAGAGATCGACAGGAAGCAGCAGGGAATTGTACTACTATTTACAATGAATCAAATAAAAACAAACAAATAAATATTTTTCAAGCTTCTCGTTTGTTTGGCTGTCTCCTTTTTGTTTACATACCTCAACCCAATACCACTGTACTGAGAAAAGACGATGGATTGGTTTTTTAATATTAAATAATTGTTGCGTTCATATCTAAAAATATGAGGATGGATTAAATAATAGTTGATGCATAATAATAGATAACAGGTAATCAAATTACATTACTGCTGCATACAGCATAAGAAGCAGGCACTGTTATTTTGCTGGTCATTATGCAAATAAATACAAATGATCATTCGTTAAGTGACGACATTTATACCGGAACCTAAGCGAGGACCTTCCGCCTTTAAATAACAGCTAATTTTAGAATTCAATTTTATATACTTGATGTAACATCTACCCCAACAAAGCCCTTTCAGTGTTCAGTGTTTATCCAATTCTAGTCATATATACATTGACCTCATATCTTTATTATTTATATGTATGGGTGTCTTATGTATACATTTGGTTTAAATCATAAAACCACCGCTTGATCTTGTTGCTGGATAGTATATGGGTAGAGTTGTTGTTTTGTAAAAGGACACCAATTGATAACATAATATCAAGGTTGGATTTAATGTTCTATGTTAAGCTGTGGATAACTCATAGTATATTCTTGTCACAACTTCATATCCAACTTTTCACCTCAGTTTGAATTGTTTATAACTTAATCAAAGTCGGCATTCAAAAGAGTCATATATCGATGGATTATCGGTAGATTATTTATATCAGTATGGATGTTCGATCAACCTTTCATCATTAAGACAAATATAAAAAGGAAGACATTGTTATCCAAGATCTCATATCGTTTTTTCTTTATATATTTGGTAATCTTATTTTACAATTTATATATTATCCTCAGTCCTAACTGAACCTAACTCTACGTATACAGTGTTAGACAATGTGTTTTATAGGAGAACGACACTTGTTTTTTGAACACAGCCTTCAATTTCATGCGGCTCGGGGAACAAATGAATGTCCATGGAGAAAGTACGTCGCCTTAGTTATTAAGATTATGTGTACACTCTTTGACTAGGACATGTAATACTTTGATAAATTATCTTGGACTATTGTATGAAGCGACAAATGAAGTACAAGTCCTGTTCAATATTGGTCAAAATGTTTATGATTATCTTTATATATGATGATAGCATTAATGATTTTATGATCCGTTTTTTTTTTTTTACTTCATTGGAAGAGAGGTTCTCAGTCCTATAACTGTTCGCTTTTTTCATCCCTGCCATATAAAAATTTATATTTGTTCGATTGTGAATTGAGGATACCAAAAAAAAATGACTAAAGTTCCCTTCTGGTACTTTATTTTTCTTGACTATATCTATCGGCACTACGAAGAAATATATACAGATTCTCCTTGTGGTCACTTTAATTTTCCATGATAACAACATTATCTAATTTTTTTTTACACTCACCTCTTTAACATCTTTCTTTTTCTTTTTTATTGCATCATTAATACACACACATACACACACACACAGAAAGAGAGATGCTGCGAAAACAAAAAATAGGGGTGTAAAAAGGCCACCTTTTTTTTTGTTTCTCTTTTCCTTTTTTTTTTCTTTGAGCAATTAGATCAAACCCTTGGTACGGTTATGGTTATTAAGAGCACCACATCAAAAGGTGTGCTTTACCTGTAATAAGTTTACTTATTATCCAGAACACTCATATCGATTGGGATATGCTTTACGTAGGAGTAGACCAACCTTACCGAATGGGGTAAGCTTCCTCCTGTTACAATAGCTTGAATAAATCTTGGAGCTGGTTCAGCTGTCCCCTCCCCTTAAAAATAATAATAAATAATGAAAATGATACTATTCTGTTGATATTTTTTTTATTATATAAAGAGCAACTGCTTTTTAATACATTCACAATTGTTTTTTCAACGATCGAAAAAGATCTCGTATCTTTTTTTTTTCATTGTCATGATCAATCGTTTTTCTTTTGTTTCGGAAGGCTTCCGAATGCACAGACCATGTCAATAGAATATAAAAAAAGTCTTGGGCGTCTATGTTCAAACTTTTTTTTTTCTTAATCGTTTTGCAGTTTGAAGAAGGTTCATTAAATAATGATAACGATCAACAATAAAATTTTTTTTTATATATGTTTCTCTTTTATATGTGGATTAGCATAAATAAATATCAAATATGTGTAATACTTTTACCTTTGTTGCGATAACAATAGTCAATGAATCTTGTGGTGTAGAAAACTTGTGTAAAACTTTGATTGTGAATGGGACCTTAACGCTTAAGCTTCCTTTACTTTATCTTTTTTATTCATCAGGTCAATCCATAGAGTACGAAAATAAAAAATACAACTTGCACAACAACTGTTTCTACATGGTTATGAGATTCTTATACGTTAATCCAAAAATTTACAGTGATAGTCTGATTGACAATGCTTTATATTTCCGGTTTTTCCCAGAAATGGTAACCTTTAGTGGTAGATACGTAGTTATTAAGAATGTGAGAGTATTTTTTTTTTTTTTTTACCTCAATCCATGACTCATCAGTATATATATATATATATCCCAATAAATTTTCCACCGTGCTAAACAGTACTTTTTGGTAACTATAACTCTCATCCTCCGGAGACCTGCCCTGGTGAGTAGTATCATTACGCTGGTCATATAGCCGGTTTGAGTAACTCATGTAAAGGAAAGTGCTGCCCATTCAACATCATGTTTTTACAAACCAACGATTGAGGTCCTTGTGTATGGGCGTGCATTAACATTTATTCTGACATGTTTGTAATATTAATTAAATTAGAAATGATGTCAAATCGAATCTCCAATGCCTTGGTTGCCAAATCAGGTTAACTCTAAAATCAGATAAATGGACCAAGAGAGATGATTTTAGTATGTTCGCTCACTTTTTAATATAATGAGATTTAACTGTATTAGAAGCGTTCTGTATTATAATATAGGAATCATTTATAATTCCGTATTACTAAATCCTATGAGTATATGTAAATCCTCGATGTTGATAAAAGGTAGTATATTGCCATCAGATAACTTGGATGAAATCTTTCCATGGGTGAAGGTGGGGAAATCCATTTTTTCAAGAACAGCGGGAAAGAAATCAGCATGATGCCGATGGTTTAGCCCCGGCTAAAATGGCCATCCTAAAGACTGGTAATGCGATCGTATTATACTATTCTCACGAAATATTGAAAAAGCTTTCTATACATTTTGACTATATCTATCACCCCTATGATATAATATGTATATTAAATATATAAGCGTCATTGAACTGTAGCATCTTTCTTATAAAAACAACTTTTTTTTAAAAAAAAGGAAAACCTGTTTTTTAGTGACTATTTAAATAGTAGAAAAAGGAATGGAACCAGTAACGAACGTGAACAGAATGGAATATTATTCATTACATTCTCACGTTATAATACCAAATCATCTGCGTATTGAATTTAGCAAATGCTTCAAAAAAAAAAAAGCATATGTGGCTATTTTTACATGTGAAATATAAAAAAAAAGCTCACTTTGCTCTTTTTTTTTTTTTTTTTCTTTACCCCACACTCTTCTTATTTATTAAGTTGTGAACTTCTTTTATTTATTCACTTTCTTTTTCTTTATTCTTCATCTCAATTTTTAATCAATAAATAAATAGTAACAATAATGACCGGTGCTAATCTTGCTAAAGTATATGTTGTTGGTGTTGGCATGTCCAAGTTCATCAAGCCCCGTGGTGAAGTTGATTACCCTGGTAATGTTTTATAACAAGCAACTTCCAAAAAAAAAAAAAACGGAGACAGTGGCGTAATAAAAGGCTAATATATCTATTCCTTTTCAAAATAAAAAAGAATTCGGTCTTGAAGCAGCTGTTAAGGCTTTGAACGATGCTAAAATCAATTATGACGACGTCAAATATGCCGCTTGTGGTTATGTTTATGGTGACAGTACCGCTGGTCAACGTGTACTTTATCAACTTGGCATGACTCAGGTAAGACAAGCTATTTCATATATTTAGTATTTTTTTTTTGAAGGATTGGATAGAGAGTTGACATGACAAAAAAAACAGATCCCTGTCATTAATGTCAACAACAACTGCTCGACTGGTTCGACTGCTTTGTTGCAAGCTCGTATTGCTGTTGGATCTGGTATGGTCGACTGTGCTATGGCTCTCGGTTTCGAAAGAATGGCTCGTGGTTCTTTAGGAAGCACATTTACTGACAGAACCAATCCTATGGGTAAATATTAATGAGTATGGCAAATAGGCACACTTTTTTTTAAGTATACCATATGTACTTACATAAACTTTTATGAATTAGATCACGTTACAATGGTGATGGCTGGTGAAAAGGGTTTTGAGCCTAAGGCTCCAGGCGCTGCACAGATATTTGGTAATTTGGGATTTCTTTGCTTGTCCACTTAAAATGGGAATGAAAAAAAGCCATTCTAACATGTTTTTTTATTAATTAGGTAATGCTGGTATTGGTTATATGGAAAAGTACGGTTCTACTGAAGAACATTTGGCCAAGATTGCAGAAAAGAATCATCGTCATAGTTCCAAGAACCCCTACTCTCAATTCCGTGATATCTACACTTTAGATCAAGTCAAACAATCCCCTAAGGTTTACGGTCCCTTGACCAAGCTTCAATGCTGCCCTACATCCGATGGTGCTGGCTGTGTAATCGTTGCTAGTGAAAAATTCGTCAAGGAACACGGTTTGATGGATCAAGCTATTGAAATCTGTGCTCAATCCATGGCCACCGATTCTCCTCGTTTATTGACTACTGATGCCATCCAATGGGCTGGTTTTGACATGACTGTCGCTGCTGCCAAGGAAGCCTATTCTATTGCTGGTATTACACCCAATGATGTCCAAGTAATTGAATTGCACGATTGTTTCTCTGCCAATGAATTGTTGACATATGATGCTCTTGGTTTGACACCCCCTGGTAAGGCACATACTCTTATTGATTCCGGTGATAATACCTACGGTGGTAAATACGTTGTCAACCCTTCAGGTGGTTTAATTTCCAAGGGCCACCCTCTTGGTGCCACTGGTTTGGCTCAATGTACCGAATTAACTTGGCAACTCCGTGGATGGACTGGTGATCGTCAAGTCCCTAATGTCAAATATGCTCTTCAACATAATGTCGGTCTTGGTGGTGCTGTTGTCGTTGGTATTTATAAGAAGGCCAATAACAACCCTACCCAACCCCATGTTGGTTATAACCCAGTACGTATTTTTTTTATTTACATTCCCTTCATTAAGTATAGCATTATGTATAAAATTACTAACTAAAATGTGTTGTTTTTTTAGGCTGTTGAAGCACGTCCTATTACTCAAGAAGATTATAATAAGGCATGCTCTAAGACCAAGCGTGCTGAATTCTTGGAAGCTAAACTTTAAATCATCTTTCTATGTTCTGAAAGGATGGGCATTAAGCAACAACTGAATATGCTATCCTTACCATTATATATCTTACACCATCTTCGTTTTATAATTATATAAGAAATATGTAATGCGTTTTTTTTGGTCATATATATCTTTACAATAACAATCTGTAGTAAATAAAAAACTAAATATTTTTATATATATGTACATATAACAAGTATTAAGCGGTATTTAGATAATGTATTTCATTTTATAAAGTAAAGAGCTAGGTATGAGGATAGATTGTTTTCTTTGTGCTTGTGTCAAAGATGAAATGGCTGAACTATACTTGTTTTTTCCGCACACTAAAAAGCCTCTTGGTCTGGTGTGCGATTTTGGAATGATTTGACGGGTGAAAACTTCCATGGTGCTGGATATTATAGCATTATCTACAACTTTCAAGGGTGAATTAGTGGTTCCATCAATACGTCATTCTTTTTTGATATTTTGGATAAGTTTCACAGATCCGTCAAATGTTAATATTTCAATGCCAAATCCCAAATCCCAAATGTTTTAACTGTTGAATGTTACGATGAGCTTGCTGTGCTTGCTGCTTTTTTCTTTTGTCAATTGATTATATACCAAATACATCCACATTGCGCTGGAACTGGAAATCATTAAACGAGCCTCTTTCGTCACTTCTTTCATAATCAAATATTAATAGCAAAAAGAGTAGTGTACATTTAGAAAATAAGGTATGTTATTACATGTTAATGTTTATTATCATAGATTTTGTTTAAATAGAAAGATAATTCAACATTGCCTGTATAACACGCATCTAGAATGTTAACTGCTTTATATATCAGCATTGTCCATGACCTACTTTACTCGAAAATAGATGGGGATACTAGTTCATATTTTGGGAGAGCTCCATTAAAAAAGAACAGAAAGGAATTTTATATAAGCATAAAGCACTACAGCAAACAAATAATTAGCAGGACTATCATCCCACTACCTCTACGCTTTTGTCTTTGTTTGAGGAACTAACAGCTTCCTTTACTTTAGATACACTAGAAAGAAAAAATGGATTAGTAACGGAGTGGAAAAAAAGGAATAAGAAGGGGTGCTTAAAAAAAAGGAAATAAGCTACCTGTTTTTGATGGACGTGATGTGAACACGAGGTGGATGACGGTTAAGTAGTATGGCCCTTTCTTCTAGGACGAATGCAGAATATAGTAGTATATTTATTGATGGTTATTTCTAAAAAGTAACGAACAATATTCTTTTGGTACAACAGCAATAGCAACATTATTATAATCAGTTTGAATCAATTATTTACATATGAAACAACCAGCATTTTGCTAAATATGAAAAGTTTTGATAAAATAACAAGTATTTTTTTTCTGTATAGGTGATAAATACACGCCATTTAAACAGTTTTAAAAATCTTCGCATTTATATTTTACTTTTTTACTGAATTAAAAATGTTTGCTTGGGTAAACTACAGTCTGAGAAAAATTGATGTCCATATTTTATTTCACAACATCCTATAGCTTTGTAGTGTGTTTCTCCTTGCTTTTTGTTAATCATAGGATATAATGTCGAAATATTATCTAATTTAAACGAGATGTCAGAAAGTATTACATACTGTTCGGAAAGATCATTCAGCCTGATATCCTGGGTCAAATTATTAAAATTAAACCTTGTAGCCATTCGATACTCGTCGCTTCTACTATGACACCAGCACAAGTTTTCCATCTTTATGTCCATAAACTTTGGCAATTGTTGTAGTTCTTTAGATATTTCGTCGAGAGAATCGTTATCCATTTTAAAAATATAATGATAACTATGATGCGTTATTTGGATTCTTTTTTCTTTGCTTGTTCCAGGCAATTGAATAAGTAAACACAAATAGTAGTTGCGCGGGTTTCCACTGCCACCATTGATATTGTCAGGAGGAGGTGGCAAATCTTCTTTTCGTAAAGTGAATGGCTTGTCATCAATGTGTTGATTGTTATTCGTAAAATAAGCACTTGTCAAATGTATAGTTTTTCCAATGATATTATAGTTTTGAAAAGGTGTTGATACATTTTCCAAAAGGTGTTGTCCATGAATACCGGTCCATGATGGCAAAAATGTATACTTTTGAATATGCGTGGAATTATAGTTTTTAGTGATTTTTTCAAAAAGTAAAATACTAATATCTTTTTCTGCTAAAAGACCGTAAAATAGAATCATCAACTCCTCAAGGGGTTGATCATAATCGACATTGATTTTCTTGCCAATATACTTTTTGGTTGAAAAAACTTCAAAAAAACGCCTTCTTATCCACTTTTTGATTCGGTGATGATCGTCTTTTTGGTCAATAAACTCCGGAAATAGGTTGAGAAGTGCAAAAACACGATCGTGATTTTTGGTGCTTGTTCGTTGATGTGCATAATATAGAATTTGTGATACCATGAGGTTGGATGTTGGGCTGATTAATTCGTGGATTGAACTGTAACGCACAAAGTTTTCTCCCCATCGATGAATACTCTTGCCGACAAAAAGTAATCTTTTTGATTTGATTGCTTCTTCTAAAGTCCATAAACGTTTAAAATATTCTTCGGATTCGGATAAATATTCAGTAAATTCAGGCACCAATGCGACAGTGGCATAAGCATGACTGTAGATGTGATGCATGTTGCGTATTTCACGTTTCTTTTCTTCCTTGTCGTCTTGGTTGATGCACATTTGATCGAGCCATATATATTTGATGTTAAATTCCTGACATATTTTCTGAATGATACCTTCAAATTTGACGTATTTCATATCGTTTATCAAATGGCTATATTGATCATCCAAAATTTCCAAAACATTCCTTATTTTTTTCAACCTTTTAACTTTATCCATTCTGTCTTCATCAATCAAATCGTGAACAAACTTGATCTCGCCATCATAAACAATTTTCTTAGGATCAATATGCTTGCAAAAAACAATCTTATGTTTTCCTTCATCGACACGCCTATATTTCGCAGCAGTTTTATCTAGTACCATGTCTCCAGATTGATTCCAGGAATAGGAAAGCGCACAATATCCTTCGTTCACTTGAGAACTATAAACCAGTTTCATGTCAGAGATACGGACAAGTTTGGTTGGCATGAATTCTGGTTTGGATAATCCATCGGGAACGATTTTGTTTGGCTGGTTATGTTTAATGTAACGTCCTTTTTTTTCATCCCAGTCATACTGTGAGGTTTCATAGGTAATATACATTTTTTTTTGTTCTATGATAATGTTCAATAAATTGTTGTCAAGAAGTTAGCTTCAATAATAGTCATTGATAGAAACTCAAAAATTCGTGTTATCGTTTTACATATATATATAAAAGCTGCTATATACAAAAGATGAAATTATTGGTAAACCTGTTAGTGTGGAAACAAGCAGAGGAAATTGATAAGGTACGATGATGCTCTTTTCTCAACAAATCGGTACTCGAGTGATAGTAAATAATTTTGAAATGGCAGGAAAAAAAAAAAGAATGAATGAAAAGAAAGTGTTTTTCGCAAAAAAAAAAACCAAAAACCAAAAACCAAAATGGTTTATAAATATACCTTTTATATGTGTAACATGTTACAAGGTAACCAAGCCTAAAACCAAAAAGACTTGAATTATCAATTTCACATGTATAACAAATTATGTATTAATCTTTAATATTTGATGAAAGCATGTTTATATCAGCAAAAAAAAAAAAGAACTATCGCTACAACAGCAAAAGTTATTTCTTGCATAAATAATATTCTCATGGTGTACACATAAGCTACTACTAGCAACATCATTGAAAATATGTAAAGATATAGATGAATCATGTTTTGCTTCTTCTTGAATATATATAGGCTTGAATCTGATCCCTGGTATATCCCTGGTATATCCCTGGTATATAACAGCAAGAGAGGGTACAGAAGTCATTAACACTAAACAAGTCTAAATTAATTTTATCGAAGTATGTACTGAAATTGGAGAGTGTTAAAGATATTGGCAAATACAAAATGATTTCTTTGCTTCAGCCGTAAATGCGTAGAAGACCGGTGCGCAGCGTTGTACAAATAAGGTTAACGCTGATTTCAAGTGTATAAAAATGTGAGGCAGCTAGATGAAAGAGAAGGTGATAGCTTGTTTAAAGAACTCAGTGATTAAACAAACAGGAGATCACATCGACAACACTGAATTGAAGGAAAGGAACTCGCTGTTGTCACCAGATATTACATACAAATTCGCTACGTAATTTTTTAATTATTTTCTATATTACCTAAAGACAATATTCACTTTTTCAAAAGAAATAAATAATATACAAATCATACATAATCATCGTATTAAAACCTGTATATTTTAATTTCATTTCGTCCTTGATTCTATTTTTTCTCTGCACATAAAACTATACTATGGTATTATTTTTCACCGATTCTTATACATAAAATTATTGCTAAAGTTATAGAATAACCATTCTTGTAATATCACTTTTAATGACAGTCCTGGAAAAAAAATAGACACTAAGTAGCATAACAATGCCCGCGCTTGGAATTTTGGTCACACCCTCCAAAATAAGAAATCCATTGCTTTCCTTTTACCCAACATAACACGTTTTTTCTTTTCTCCTTGGCTCATTATTCTATATTTTATAACACGATCTTTTCTCTATCCATAATAATATTAATAATAACAGTAAAATGACAGTAGACCATTCACAACAACGCCCATTTCGCGTTAGTAAATCTTTTCGGGAACTCATTCGAAAACCACGACAACAAAAACATCAACACGATTTGACACTCCCATTGCCCTCATTACCTGATGATGCTGGTTCCCCTGATGACTATGTTTATGACATTTTATATGAATGCCAAAGAGGGTAAATTGCGGTGGTGTCATTTACAAGAGTTTTATTACTTGATGATACTAATATTATATACTGTGCAAACTTATTTTGCAGGTCTTGGATGGTTGGATATAGTTCAAAAACGTAAGCGATCGTTATTTTTAAAAGAGCCAATAAATATTTGTCTCTCTCTCTCTCTCTTTCTAAACAACCAGTTTCTATTGTGTTCCATAATCATTATAGGCTTCTACAGTTTGATGCAAGTCCATGGTGTGATGCTAATATGGAGTAAAGATTTTTTCTGTCTTTTTTTATTTATGCAAAAAATGCAAGTTTACTCTAATGCAACGAAATATTTTATATAATAGGTATACCCCGATGGACACCAAAACCTACCAATTACCAGATCCAACTTGGCAATGGGTTAGCAAGGAGTGGATGGTGGATATGTCTAATGATGTTGATGAAGGTAAATATAGTGCTATAATCTATTCAGCATGAACTATCATTTTTTTTCTGCATATTGATATTGAACCAATATATGAATAATTTAGCTGGATGGCAATATTCATTAAAATTCCATGGTGCCGTTTGGCACGGAAATTATAAACACTTTCGATCATTTGTACGAAGACGGCGATGGATTCGTTTACGACGTCGATTATCAGATCCAGAAGAAACAAAAAAGCAAATACAAAAGCAACAAAAACCCAATCGCGTCAAACTTGTCGATGATGATACAGCTATAGCAGCAGCATCATCCATCAGCAAACCTTCATCATCCGAAACCAGCCAAGAAGATTTAATTTATACATTAACAAAGTGTCGAATGGACCGAGAGCGACTCGTAGTATTTGAAAAGGCGTTATCAACTATACCAAATGCATCGAAACGACTTTTCAGTTTGAAATTATTAAATTCGTTTGATTTTGAAAGAACAAAGTGCATTGTTTTACGGGTAAAGGATATATTTTCTCCACTTGTTGCATAATTTAAACATAATTTAGAGACTAACTTAAATTATGTATAGCGAGTTCTCGAGTTACGATATGTTTCACATGGATCATCAATACAATTAACAGCAGAAGAGAAGCAATTATTACAATCACTCGGGTTTTATTCAGATATGCAAAATATTCTTAAAGAATATGAAAAATCCCACTAAACTATTTACCTCCATTGAAAGAATCTTACCTTTTTCCCCTTCAATCATGCATCATCATTCATATTTATAAAAAAAATAAAACTATTCTTCCTCATATCCAACATTCATATACTACTGAAATCTTTCATGGAATATATCATGGCCATTTGTCGTAGATTGCTTGTGCTATCAAAGTGAGATCTTTGCCTAATAAAAACACATAAAAAATGTAAGTTTTAACATATTCTTACATCATATTTAAAATAATATTTCCATTGTTTAAACAGTACTCGGCACAAGGAAAAAAATCCGGTAAAGTGTAAGACATGGATGTTTTGCTCTTCCGCACAGTTTTAAGTATAGAAGTTGTGGTGTAAATGCCAACATCTAACTAGGTAATAGCGCGGGTAAAGTTAAAAAAAAGGCTTGGAGATAAACTTACCATATATGTTAAATGCAGGTGGGCACTCATGTACCATTATAGATACATGATGGATGGTCAATCATGATGGATGGATGGGTTAATTCAATGGATGGATGGATTAACAATATGGATGGATGGAGGAAGAGAATGAATTAGCAGAGAAGCGGTGTGGTGTGGATGATTTTGCCAACATTTCGGAATTGACTTGTTGCACCAATTTCGTAGTACTTCTTTAAAAGCCCGGTGAATATTAGAGAGACACTAACGAGGTGTCTTAACCAAATATTTATAGCCGCTATGAGTCACACATAAAACTTTGGCGTATAAATACAATTCAATCAATCACACTAGAGTCTAATTGTTCTAAAATAAAGCTTAACCGTGAGAGAAAGTACACCTATAAAGTTTCTATTCAAAGCAAATATTTTTATTATTGTTTTATTTCTTTCGTTGTTTCTGTTGCACATTCCGGTTCTAGTTTCTATATACTTGTTCCGAGTTAAAGTATGGAGTAATTGAAAGTTGAATAATGGATTGAAATAATTCCATTATATAATATTGTTCTCCGATGGTACGGAGAAAGGGATGGAAGACTGGTAGCAGCAACAAATAGGAACAGTACATTTAATATTTTGGTTCCACTGCTTTTCATCAAGACAACAAATAGGCGCATTTTTCCTATGTAAAAATGGAATATCAAAAAAGAATTGCAACAATTGGGGGATGAGCAGTAGGAGGGAGTGCTATTATACGCACACGATCACACGATAGGTGTTAACAAGAAACATACAATTGCTATTAATCAGCAGTAGTGTCTAAAATTAATTATTGGTAATGCAAAAAGTCATGGCTCCTCCTTTTTAAGCCATCTAAAATGAAACAAAAGATTCTTATTCAAATTAAGTTATACATCAAATATCAAAGCTATTAAAATTACAGATGGGAGATCACTATTCCAACTTTATCAAAACAATAACACAGGTTGCCAATATTGGACAACATGGAAAAAGTTAAATCCATAATATTACTCACGCTCGTTATGTTTGTATTTATTGATTTGTAAATTCTTTGCTATAAACAAGGAACCCAACAAAATGCATTTAATAACAGCCCAAAAACAACAAATTTTGTATTATATATTGAAGGCAATTTATTTATTTGTATATTTATTCATATAAAGAATATATTTATAATCAGTAGAAACAACGGAAAAATAAAAAGGGTATGTATACTAAAAATAAAGATACGGTTTATACCGGGTAATCTTTTCTGACGCTTAAAGTGGTGATATTATGGTTATCATTGCTATTATGAAGAAGAAGCAATTGATTTTGTATTTTAGCACATTCTGCAGTCCAATCTACAGTAAATAAAAACAGTAATTGTGCTAAAGCATAAATAAAGTAACCAATCCCAAATGCGACCCAAATGCCATTCAAGGACCAATAAGAAGTATGGAAAATAAGGGTGTAACCGACTGGAACAGTGACTCCATAGAATGTTATCAAAGAAATAAAAGCTGATATCTGCTGCCGACCAAATCCACGCAAGACACCCGATAATTGACCAGCGATCATACCAAAGACTTGGTAAGACGCTAATAGAGGCAAGCCTGTCGAGATAAGCTTTGCAACATCCTCTTGCTCTGTAAATAAATACGGAAATGTATCTCGGAATAGCCAAAAAAAGACAGTGAGTGGCAACGATAATAAAAGCGAGACCCAACAGCCCATGTGGAAACTTTGACGCGCACCCTGAGCAGATCCTTGACCGATATGGTGACCCACACGCGTAGCAGATGCGGCAGCCAAGCCAATGGCAACTGTGTGTGAACTTATGTGGGACCGTAAAAGAACAGACCCAGAAGCAATGATTGATGTACTGTTGGGAAGATAAGAGATCGCCAAAATAGAAAGTTCCGCAACGTAATACTCGGAGCAAATCACAAACACGTTGCAGATGATTAAGTTGAAAAATTGGAACCATTCACCATTTTTATTCGCAGTATTACTCTTCAATGGGAGGCATCTTCGAAATGACCAACCGCCCCAGCAATTGATATTTGTTTGGCGAATGAAATGCGTGTAGAAAAGTTGAGCGCCAAGCATAAAAATGTAGACAATTGAAAGACCAAAAGGTGCGCCGATGAACCCCATGTTGAGATAGAATATTAAAAAGTATTGTATCAAGGCATTCATGAGCACACCTATCATTAGGATGTATACCGATATTATTGTTTCTCCTTGTGATTGAAGGTACTTGCGATGCGCGTCAAATGTTACATATATAATGGCACCCGGAAAAATACACCGTATATAAGATCCTAATGATTTATTATATCATAATAATGAGTTGACATATAAAAGAATCCATAGTGACAAATTGTATAATGAATGACAAAACTATCACAGTGTTATTGTACCTGCAAAAGCAGCAAGTTCAGGTTCCTGTCCCAAAGCAATCAGAATGGATGTCCCATTATAAAGAACAATTCCCATCAAGATGGACCAGATTATAAGAACCGAATACACACGTTGAAAATACACACCGACCATGGTCTTGTCTTTGGCCCCCGTATAAGCTTGCGAACATAATGTCTCCATTGTATTCGCAATTCCTCCAGCTATACAATAATATACAACTGCCAATAACATATTTCCCAGTGTGGCCGCTGCTAATTCACGGGCACCCTATAAACATCATTTTTAAAAGTGTAATTTTTCAACATCCTTAATTTTTATCGTTCAATGCTTCTCTATATTATTTCCGATATGTGTAGTAACAATTATTATTACCAAATGACCAATCATAGATATATTTGTCAGCTCCATCATTTGATGTAATAATATTGTTCCTGCAATGGAGGATCCTTTCTTGAGTAGCCATCGGAAATCTTGGTTTGGTGTAGTGGCATATTGCTCATTTTGAGATGCAGTTAATAGAGCAGTTCGTTCATTATCATTATCATTATTATAAGATGTTTCCTCTGTCCAAAACTTTTGTTCCAAAGTCATAGCTATTTGTTTGTATTATTAATAATTATGGTGTCCACAGGAAATGAATCGACGAAAAGAAGAGAAGGAAAAAAAATAATAGCGAGATAATACAAAAGAGGGTATTCTTATTCTAGTTGTATATATTTGGATTTGGTTGTGGTACTATTTTGGTTACTACTTTTTTTTTATAGATTTCTATAGGTACACACTTGATAGTAAGATTATTGTGTATGAGCTGTTAACTGTCGAATTATCCTTCTTTTTATGAAAAAGTGTATTTACCAAAAATATATTATGTACTACATCAATGAATGTGCTGTTATCCTCATCTCTTATCATCAATTACAAATATAATGGACTTTAAGAATAATACTTACATGGTGAGATTCCCTCATCATACCGAAATTGATCGTGAAAAAACTGGATACTCCAGCTATTTTGTTGATTTATTATGCAGGAGTTGTTTAACGTTGCACAACCTTTCTGAGGAATTTGCATGTAGTTACACAGGAAATGACTTGACTTCTCATCACCATCAAAACAAAACACTGTGGGATGTCCTTGATCATGGTATTATAAAGTTTGATTATTTGTAAATAACAGATGCTTTGAATTAAATTCCGGTTTCTTTTGGTAATGAACAGATTCATGGAGCGAGATTAATTTAATAATTCTCAGCGCAAATTTAGAATGGGAGAGATCTTGGATGAAGTCTCACAATAATATACTATGTATAGTTTCAAAATGTAATAATAGTTCTGAGTACAAGGTTGAAAAAAATGATATTTCATGGCAATCCTGTTCTCCAGAATTTTTTTAAGTAGATCAATGGAATTCCAAAGATTTTGATAAAGTGAAGCTGTTACAAATAGAACATATCTAGCTTTCATTCCATGCTATTTTTTAAGAAAGTGCCACCATTTTAAACTCAGACGTATGCTGTATCTCGAAATCAATCATCTTTTTATTTTGCTTTTTTAATATTCATCTCATTATGCAAAAGACTGTAGTCCTGGGTAGAATATAGGGTCTTGTGTCAATCTCTGTTATTGATATATGCACACAGCTTTTCTCTTTATTATAATTATTTATAATATGGTGATGTGCATAATAGTATACATCCCATGTAGAAGTATAGGCTGAAGCTGCTAGTCAAACCTTTAGGAAATTCATACGGCTACTGGTTCATTATGTTGAGATATAAGAGATATGTAAATAGTGATGCATTAGCATGGCATTCGGCTTGATACTCTTATTTGACAGATGGACAGTAATCTTAACGCTTACTGGTACTTTTTTTTATTTCTCTTAAAAAAATGTTTTATATCAAATAAAGCAAGTAATGGACCTTTTAAAAAAATATATAGAAAACGCACGCACGATACAATGCAGGAATTCATGTGGAGGAGTGAGATATAATTATTTGTAGTATTTTATTTTTGATGTCGAGGAAATAATACTCCAGTAGGTATAAAATCAGAATCAGAATGCTTTACTTTTAGTCCCTCTAACTTTACCTATAAAAGCCCTTCATCATTTCAAGATCTTTTTTTTTTGATAAAAAATAATGAATATATACAAATGAAAGTTCTATAAATTTATATAAAAAAAAATAATATATATTAATACCAGGTAGTGCACAGAAGATATCAGAAACGTTTACATCGTTTGACATTTCGTCTTTTACCACCATCGCCATGTACTTGGTCGATAACGATACTTCTATTATATTTATTTTATTATCAGATCAATATTACGACCTTACATTTACTAATATGTTCCTCCGTAAAAAGAGATGAAGTCGAACTTAATGCCATAGGGTTATACATTTAAATTATAAGCAAATAATAAATAATACTAGAAAATGACATTACTTTTTATTTTAATGAGGTAAAATATTGCAGCAATTAGATCTTTGCAAGAAATTTTGGATTCATTCTTAATTTAACTACAAGACCAAGTAACGCACAAATTATGTAACCCGCTCCAGACACAACTTTGCAGTAGAAATATGGTCCCATGCTGGTATCCAATGTCTCCAGATATGTAGCTACAAATGGTCCAACAACACTGAATATGGTTGCTAGTGCTCGCAATCCCAGTGCTTATAATATTGAATCAATATTGTCATAGCAAATGAAAAAAAACGAATAAGGTGAATTCTCTTCGTCTATAGGTACAATGAATATAGCATATTATTAAAGCTGCTACCATACCTTTTGGATAGTTTTCCATTCCAACGATAGAAATAAGAATTGATGTTGCTGTATATAAAAATTATTGTCCATCAAAAAACAATATATAGTCAGAACTAATGCGTTGGTGTGTCTTGTTCCAATAGCACGTACTCTTTAAATTCATTATGAAATAATTCAAATAAATACTTACACACTGTAAAAAATGATGGAAGGACAAAACCAATAATGAGACTAAATACCATCAGCCCTGCTAATGTATGTGTTAATATCCAAAGCAAAAACACAGATAATGCAGCAATGGTGGAGCATGTGATAAATGTATTAAAGTTTCCAAATTTGTCAGCTATCATCCTATACAAGTATTATAATGGAGAGAATTATAGTATTTTATAATTTGGCCTAGATTGTTGGCATAAAAATTGCATTAAAATAGCATAATAGGTATGAATTATATTTATATATTTACCCGATAATGATTGCCCCAACAACCCCTGAAGCACTTGCAACTGTAACAGCAAGAGCTCCTTCTTCATCTGAGAGACCGATGGCAGTAGCTGAAGCTGTTTATACATGTGTTATTATTTATAGTCTTTGTTAGTACAATGTCATATTATAATAAGATATGGGATTATTTAATATATACTACTGATCATGTACTATACTCCAGTTTTAAATATACAACATGTGAACTTACCTGGAATAAATGCTGTTTTAATAACTATAGTGCACAAGTAAATTGGACCAATGATAATCCATAACACCAAGTTTGAGTTCTTTAACAAGTCAAAACCGAACATATCGTAGATTGACTGTGTTTGTTTCTTCTTACTCTCTTCCCCCGATAAACCGTGTTCTTTTCGTTCTGTAATACATGGGAAACCAGTTAAAGTACATACAAACACCACAATTGCAAGTATTCGATATGTCCTGTATTTTATAAAAAAATGGATTGTTATATTAATACGTAAGTGAAAATAAACTCTTTGAATTTTATACGTTCGATATTAAGATATTATTAACGATCAGCGCTAATAAAACTAAAAAATATTACCATATGGATCCAAGAATTTCGTTTAATTTGTTAGTGAGAGGCGGTAATACGACTCCTCCAACTCCAAGTGACGCAGAAAACACACCACTTGCTGTACTGACACGACGTTTGCTAAACCACTGTGGTATTATGCGATAACCAGTCTATTTGTCATAAAAAAAAATACTTTTTTAACTCATGATCTTTATATAGTACTTTACCACCAGTGTTACTGTTTATCTGTAATATTTAATTATAATATATAAGCTTCAAACACTAACAAGAGTTAAAACAGCAGCACCTGTTCCACAGCACAAACTATAGGTAAGATAAAATTGCCAGATCTATGGCTCATAAAGATACAGATGCATTAGTTATGAATAAAAAGAAGCATGGTTATTTAATATAAAATTCTGAAATGTTGAAATTCAACGGTTGATACTTACCGATGTTACAAGTGAAGATAATACCAATCCAAGCACCATCAAAGTCATACCAAAAACTAGAACCAATCTAAATCCTATAATTGGATAAAGAATATTTCCAAGAAATATGCAGAACCGAAAGAATACATCATATAAAGCACCTACAAACGTCAAGCGCATGACTAGATTTTTTTCTGGGAATAGCTCCGTTCTGAGATAATAATCCTGCATCACTCCTAATGTTGAAATCATTTATAAAAGAAAAAAAAAACTAATGAGTTCTATAGGTTACATATACTTCTTATTCATAGTAAACGATCATTGGATTAAGTACCCCTTTTCACATAAAAAATATTAAAAATGATTATGGTCAGTCATAGTGAATGTCAATATGATGTTTATCTTTGCAGTGGAAAGTTTTATAATAGTATATACTATTATTGAACATACCATGGTATATGTAAACCATTGAAAATAGTTATTAAGACAAGGCCAAATAAAATAATCCATGCTCGTTTACCATCCTGCTGGGGCAAGCGTGCAGTAATAGCATCATTATCAACAGGATTATGATCTATTACTATTTCATATTTAGTATTACTATTATCATCATTATTATGTGATATTGAGGTATTATCTTTCCCGTGTGCCTCTTGCTTAGACTGTTTTCCACAGCTTTTTCCAGCTTCATTGTTGTTCTTGTCAATTGTCATACAGCTCGTTTCTACATCGCATAGGACATTATCATTAATCAAAGGAAGAAGAGTATATTTTTCAATAGAAAATAAAATATGTGTATAAAAAGAACGTGCAATAAAACCTTTATGCTATTTTGTAGTATTATTTTCTTATTTGAGAGACTGAACGCTTGTGCTACGGTTTTTGGGGAAGATTTACAAATAAAAGTGAAAAAGAAAAAAATAAATGCAATATCTTTTCTCCTGATTATTACAGAGCATTATATGTTAATAAAAATAAAAATAAAAAAAAAACAAAAACAAAAAAGCAACAGTGCTTCTATAATTTTCATGTTGCATGTATTTTTTTCCATAAGAAATACTAAGACAACAATTCTTTTTTTTTTAAAAAAAAAAAGTAATATCGATTTCTGTAAATCATCATTCTCTATTGCCTGTTAACCATGTAATTCCCTAATTATTTTGAGTCCAATAAAAAGGTTATAAATCGGAGCACTGTAGCACAATGCGCCTCGAGGAATCTGGTTGGTACGTTTGTGGTATTGGCGGACCTAGTACCTAATATGCAAAAGCAAATGATTTACAGCGTTGGAAATTGAATTTGGCCACACAAACCTAAAATGAGCTATGATATTGAAAATGGGCCACATTTTTCAAATTGAGCTATCTGAGGGAAATTCAGTTACGAAACCTTGAAGTTGAGCCATGGCATGTAAATCTAGATGTAACCAGAGCAACAACGCTACAATGACGCTTACATACATAATTTTTTGTCTCAGAAGTCAAAATGGAAATCATCCATTATTGGCTACCAACAGAAAGTGGAATAGTGATTATCAAACGAAAAAAAAAATAGAAGATATGGATTATCTTTTATTGAAAATGCTTATTTATAATCTTGGGTATTAGGTTGTGAGTACTTTGTGATAATATCAAACAATTGTTTTTGTTAATCTTTTCAATATACTCATGTGGGGAAAATAAAAGAATTTAATGAGACAGATGATGATGGTAAAAAATGATGAGGAAATGAAATAGTAAAAATGATAAGGTATTATGATGATAGTGGAACAACCGTAGACGATCATAGAAAATGGATAATAATGAAAATAATGCACAGAACTTCATGTAGTGGGGTGTATTGGATGTGTAGAAATAAAGTGGAGTGAAGGAAATGAATGCTGAAAGAAATTAATTTGTATTTTTACGAGATTTTTTAGTAGAACCAGAGGCGTTCGAAGATTGAACTTGATTATCAATACTGGGAGAATATGATGGAGGAAGTGGACTTGGATTACCAGTTGCCGATGGCGGGACGCGGGTTCGACAGCACAAAGAATAAGTGTCATCGATAATGGCTTTTCCATATGAAACTAGTTGTAGCAGTGACACGATCTTCAAAACATAGTCATCATTATCTGATGGATACTCGAGTTCATTTGTTCGTCGAATCCTTACAATATGACCATCCGGAATATCCGCATATATTAAGCAAACAGAATCACCTATCGTATTTGTTTTTTGTTTTAGCGCATATATTCTCATCAGTCTTGTATTATTATTACTATTATTATCATTGATTTGCATACATACCATTTATGTTGTAGCCGAGCACATGAACCTTATGTATGAGTGAAGGAAGACAGCTCACGCTTTCATTCAACATGTCCTTGAAAACGAATGGGAGTTTCAGCATGGAATCCTCGAATTCTTTTGTATTATCTTTTGTAGGACCTGCCTCTAATCCACCCAATTCAATGCCCTTGCCAATATAAAGTGTATCAAGTCTTCGACTAATCTTTTCACGTTCAGCACTTCTATGAGTGGTGGAAATAAAAAAAAACAGTACTTGAAATAATCTTTTTTTGTTTCTTTTTCAATATTAATCAGGATTTTCGAAAAGTACTAGTAATGCACATTAGATGGCCTTGGTGGTTTCGTCCCAACAAGATCACCCTCTCTTGGGCAACGCTCGCTTTGTGTCTTTTTTTTTTTTTTTTTTACCTTTGAAATAATAACAATTGTTTTTTATGATTCCTTCCATTGATCGAGTTGCTGTTTATTCTATAAGTATACACGCTTTCTTATTAACATTATACAACGTTTGAACTTAATTTACTTTATACTTCTCACTTCTAGATGTACCTTTTGTATCAAAGAAAAAAGCATTTGCTAACAAGTAGCTGTGAATAGTCTATTGGTTTTAAGGCGGTGATGTATAGGAAGTTGCGCTAATTGCAACTTCAAGTTGTATCAGAAAACCTTACGAGTGTGCTGTTCGAGAAGGAAGGGATTCAGTCTTTCTTGTATCTATGCTCTAATAAAAGATTACATGGATGATTACCATTTTGACTTCTGGGACAAAAAAATATGTATTTAAGCGTCATTGTAGCGTTGTTGCTCTGGTTACGCCTAGATTTGCATGCCATGGCTCAACTTCAAGGTTTCGTAACTGAATTTCCCTCAGATAGCTCAATTTGAAAAATGTGGCCCATTTTCAATATCATAGCTCATTTTAGGTTTGTGTGGCCAAATTCAATTTCCAACGCTGTATTTGGTTTTGGTAACATAAAAGAAACCCATAAACATAGGAGTCTAAAAAAAGTAGTAAAGACACGACAGCAATAGGAGTCACTGTATATTGGCAGTGCCAATTTCTATAATAAACGCAGTTAACAAACAAGCAATCTCCAGTATGTTAAGTGTACGAGCTTGGCCGTTGGAGTTCTTGTAACATAATAAAGTAAAAATTAAAAATAGACACCATGTTTATATCAAAAACAATTGTAGCTAAACAATTTTTGACATGTTTATCGGGTAGCGCATGAAGCACAATCCAACTTCAAGGTATTAGCAGCGCCTGGTACCACAATAATAATTACTGGACCTACTTCACGAAGGATGGCATGCTCCTCATGTGGCGAGATCACCAAAAATCAAAGGTTTATCATCACTATGCGAGAGGGTGGATTCAGTGATTGTCCACCCAGTATGCAACATTATTTATTTCTTGTTAAGCGATAATATCTATAAATTTTTTATGTATTGTTCTTTTTATATTATTATAGCATGTTTCTCTCGAATAAAAAATGGTGAAGATGGTGGTAATACATTCATTGGATTCACCACCCTAAATAATGCTGATATAAGGTTTCGACTTAAGTTTGGTATCAGCAAAAGAACGCATTATTGTGGCAACAAGTAATGAATAGAACAAGTAATGAATAGAACTAGAATATAACAAAGTGTGGTTGGAGATTTGCCTTTTATTTTAATGAGGTAAAAAAAATGCAGCAATTAAATTTTTGCAAGAAGTTTTGGATTCATTCTTAATTTAATTACAAGACCAAGTAATGCACAAATCGTGTAACCCGCTCCAGACACAAATTTGCAGTAGAAATATGGTTCCATGCCAGTATCCAATGTCTCCAGGTAGGTAGCTATAAATGGTCCAATGATACTGAAGATAGTTACCAGTGCTCGTAGTCCCACCGCTTATTGTTTTCATTTAATATTATCATGGTAAATAAAATAAATAAACAAAGTGAGCACTATTGTCCTTCCATTTCAATATATTCGTATTAGTATATCACAGTTGTTAGTATACCTTTTGGATAATCTTCTCTCCCAACAATAGAAATAAGAACCGATGTAGCTAAATATTATAAAAACCATTGTCATGAATAATATAAATAAAACTAGAAGCAATGTATAAATGACCCTTTTTCCAGGAACACATAAAGTATATATGCTTAAAATGACTTATAGCATATTTCAAATAATTACTTACACACGGTGAAAAATGCTGGGCAAGATAGGCCATGAATAACACAAAATGCCATTAATCCAACAAGACTATGCATCATCATCCAAAGTAAAAATACAGATAGTGCAGCAATGACAGTGCATATAATAAATATGTTAAGATTTCCAAATTTATCAGCCAATATCCTTTAGGAATAGAAAAAAGAGGGTGAGCACATTTTTTAATTTGCTGTGATTTGTTAGGATTAATATGAGTACTATTTTGTTGATGATAACATCATTATATTTATTCATGATTTTCTTACCCAATAATAATTGACCCAGTAATTCCTGCGATGCTACTAACTGTAACGGCAAGGGCTCCGTCTACATCTGAGAGACCGATAGCAGTAACCGAAGCTGTAAATATTTGTTGATTTTTATAGAGCTTTCTTATTAGTGTAATATCATTGTAATACAACACTACAATGTTATTTATTATATATTGCCCATAAAAAATACGATTATAAAAATAAAACATGAACTTACATGGAATAAATGTGGCTTTAATACATACAACACACAAGTAAATCGGACCCATAGTAATCCATAGGACCAAATTTGTATTTTTTAACAAATCAAAACCAAACATATCATTTATTGATTGCCTTCGTTTCTTTTGATTATCATTTCCTTTCGATAAACTAGTCGCCTTTCGTTCCTTAATACACGAGAAGCCAATCAAACCACATACAAATATTATTAGTGCAAGTATTCGATATGTCCTGTGATTATAAAAAAAACATATTATTATAGTAATAAGTTAGAATGGTCATTTTAATTTTTATATTAAGCTACTATTAACGGTTTGTACTAATAATACTAAAAGAAATATTACCATATGGGTCCGAGTATTTCGTTCACTCTGTTTGTGAAAGGCGGTAGCACTATTCCTCCAAATCCAAGTGATGCGGAAAATACTCCACTTGCTGTGCTGAGACGTTTGGTAAACCATTGTGGCAGTATGCGATAACCAGTCTAGTATTTGTTAGAGGAAGATAAATGTTTCGAGTTAGTCCACAATTTTTGTACACTTTGCTGTCATTATTCGTATTCATCAGCAAGATTATAATCCTCATACAATTTAGATACTAACTAGCGTTAAAACGGCAGCACCTGTTCCACAGCATAAGCTATAGGTAAGATAAAGTTGCCAGATCTATGATTCATAAAGATACAGATGCATTAGTTATGAATAGTAAGAAGCATGGTTAATAAATATAAAATTCTGAAAAGTTGAAATTCAATAGTTGATATTTACCGATGTTGCAAGTGATGATAATATTAATCCACCTACCATCATGGTGATACCTAGAATCAGAACCAATTTGAAGCCGATAAGAGGATATATGATGTTTCCAAGAAATATAAAAAACCGAAAGAATACTTCAAATAGAACCCCCACGAAAGTCAACCACATGACCAAGTTTTCTTCTGGGAACAACTTAGCTCTGAGATAATACTCTTGCATTACTCCTAAAGTTGAAGTAGGTCATGAAATATATTAGTTATTGATTTCTAGTAATGACTATTCTTAAAACTAACAATTATTGAATTAAGTACCCCTATTCATATTTCAAAGTTTATTAAAATATAGTATTTTTCAGTCAAAAACGTCAATATGATACCCTTTATAGCAGTAGTATAAGGTTTTACAAATAGTACATAATGTTGGTGATCATACCATGGTATGTGCAAACCATTGAAAATGGTTACTAAGAATAAACCAATTACGACTATCCATGCTCGTTTTCCATCAACTGGAGGCAAATGTAATGAAATAGCTTCTTCATCTACAGGAATGTGGTTCACCACCATCTCTTTCCTATATTTACTATCACCATTACTACATGATGTTAAAAGAGTATCTTTTCCGTGACCCTCTTGGCTAGACTGCCCTTCACAGTGTTTCCCTCCGTTGAAGTTGTTGTTATCGATTGTCATATAGTTTCTGCTTCGCATTGTGTATTATTATTAATGGATTGGTAAAGACTATTTTTTTTTTTCAATAGAAAATAAAATGTGTAAAAAGGATGTTAAAAAAAACAATCATCAGTATTGGGTTATAAAGTTATAAAGCTGTAACTTTTTTCTCTACTAAGGATTGAAACGCTCTATCCTTGTACTACTATTTTTTTTTTCGAGATAATAGACAAATAGATGCAAAAAGGAAAAAATTTAAAATAATAACAAAAAAGCAAAGATGGTTGTTATGATTTTCATACTGCATGCATTCATTCGCATTGTGGGATTTATAAGAAAAAAGAAGATATAATTAAAAAGCTATTACCAGTCCTGTAAATCACAATTAACAATGTCATTCTCCAGGCTCATGATATCTCTTACTGGAATTTCATGAAACAATCCAGGCCACAGTGGGACAGTCCATTTCAAGGATTCCGAATTGTGTAGTACCAGAACAAAGTACGACTAGTTCAAAACAATAGAGTCATTTGGTAACATTTATAAAATAACGCCACAAAACATAACAATCTAAGAAAACAGTAGTCACCACGCCATAATAACTACAAGTGCATCTCTAAAAGCAGTACCAAGATCTATGTGTTTAACCCTTTAAAATGTTTGTATACTACGATTCAATCGTTATTGACGGTTTATGCTTGGTTGTTTTTGATAATTATTAGAACTTCTAATCTAGGAATGTCCAAGTATGTTAGGTGTAGGTTATCATTTGGACACCTTACGATATAAAAGTAGATATTAAAAGTAAAGCACGTTATTAATATGATTGTACTACTTGCACCCTTTGCATGACCAAAAACAAAAAGAAAAACCAGAGGATTTTCCATGTTCTCCTTGTGAAACCTTTTTTCTTTGAAGCTTAATATTCTCTTTTTGAATGTATGAATCACAGATGTCTAAATCACGAAATGTTCATTGGTAATAGTTAATTGTACCAGTAATTAAGGAGGCATGTAAGTGGTCCAATCATTCACAATATAAATAGTTAACTTTGTTTCTGTACTAATATGATTGTAAATGATTATATCGAATTTATACAAATCCTTTCTGTGCCAATTTTGATAGTTTTGAGAGACCTACGTGTCCCGAGCTGGTAATTCCTGAAAATATGCGTTGTAAAAATCTGATAAGTATCACGTATTAAATATATCCATGTTTATATTATATATTAATGCACTCCCATATGTGAAAACGTTTGTATAAAGCACTTCAATTTATTTTTGGTATTTGTGGATTAGTTTAATAAGGGAAAAGCTATAGAGTTTTAAGAAATGTATGAAGGAGCAGAGTAGAGAAAAAACATTTACGTTTTGGTGACTACGACGTTCATTGAATTAACATTATGAAATATTTTCCCGATACGTATTGTACTTTGATGTGTAGTACTATTACCAAGAATGCTATTAGGCATAGTGAGAGACGATTGTTGCATACGTATTTGCTATATAACAGGTTGAAGATAGCTTATAAATTAAGGGAGTAAAGCTGCTTGATGGAACTAGCTCTATATTATAAACATTTTCAAATTCTGGAAAAACACGTGTAGACATGTGTATTTATCTTCAAATTTGTGGTTTTTAAAGGACTTCAGCATATCAAACATTGAATATCAGCCAATAATTATAGTTTATGGTATTAATTATTGAAATGTAGAGAACCCCCCTTTTTCTATTATCAGCAGCTTTATTCTCCTTTTTTTTGAATAAATAATAAACGCCATATATCTGCTCTGAATTATTATCCCTTTTTCAGTGATCTGGTTGGGTGTTTACGAAAAAAGTAACATAAATTATAATAATAGACTAGTTATTTCTGCATAATAACGTTTACTACTACTGTGATCAATATTTATAATTAATATTTTATTAAAATTCAAAGAAAACTTTATCATATATTTCTATAATACTTACGTTTATTAACATAACATAGTTGTACCAAAAGAATTGAAAAGAATTGGTAAAAAAAAGATTGACTTATTATATTATAAAAAAAGCATGGGCACACATATGATTTCTCCTTTTTCTCCATGTCTTTCTCCCTTTGACAGATCAAATATTTAGGTTAAACATTATCCAGAAGAAACAAGCTTTTTTTTCTTTTTCTTTCGTTATTTTAAGAAGGGAAACGGTTTTTATTTAATAGTGCTAGCAGCGATACACCACAATATGCCATTACAACAAATCATCATCACACATATGCTGCCTCAAGAAGATGTTGCTTGGAACAGTAAAAATATGAAAGCAGTTGGTCATAGCAAAAATATAAATAAGGCCACCTTGAAAACAAAAATCTACAGGAAAAATAATACTCGAACCTTTTCAAGGGTTTTACTACGGGTCTTGAGTGTCGTTATTGTATTATTGGTCTTAAATACCAATATTGTTTATTCGCAACAATACAACGATGAGATAAGTACGTATGAAAATGATCAAATATGTGGTTACACAAAGAGTATAAAATTTATTGTTGGTCATTTTTATATAACGATATTGTTCATTCATTATAATGGTAGAATTACGGCAGTTTACCAACCCTGATATCCCACACCAGCGTGTACTAACAATGGCTGAAAAGCTTATGTTGGAATTACCCTCAAATGATAGTACTCGTGAATTTTTGAAGTATTATACATCAGAATCACATTTGGCAGGTAGTGCTGCTGATAAACGTCAAGCCGAGTGGACCCGTGACAAGTTTATCGAGTTTGGCATTGCTGATACAAAGATCGAAACCTATTATACGCTAATCAATCATCCAATCAAGAGACGCGTTGCTTTGATATCTGGACCAGAGGCATTACGTTATGAAGCTCTGCTTTATGAACCTCCTATCGACGAAGATGAAACAAGCAAATATCCAAATGTGACACCGTCGTACCATGGTAAAATTAAAATTTACAAAAACCACAATGCAACAACCATCGATGAGCAAGTTAGTTAATAATTATTGATGGATGTATTAATGCTGGTCCTTTTATTTACTAAAGGATATTCTAAAAATGGAAGTGTCACGGGACAAGTTGTCTATGCCAATTATGGACGTCCTGAAGATTTTGATTATTTGGCTAAACAAGGAATCAAATTAAATGGAACTATTGCATTAGTTCGCTATGGTGGTGAAATGCATCGTGGACTCAAAGTACGCGCTGCAGAAATGTACGGATGTATTGGAGCATTAATTTACTCTGATCCCATGGAAGATGGCCCAGCGGGAAAAACTGATCAAAATGGGAACCCTGCAAAAGCATATCCAGATGGTCTTTGGCGACCAGAAAATTCTGTAGAGCGTGGAACAGTAAGCTATGCGTCAATAATTACAGGTGATCCTACTACACCGGGCTATGCATCTACCAAAGATTCCCCTCGCATCAGGAAGGAAGATTCGCCAGGATTACCAAGTATTCCTTCATTGCCGCTATCTTATGGTGATGCATTGCCATTGCTACGAGCAACTCAGGGTCATGGAATTCGCGGGGGGAAGGATTGGATAGGTGGTTTGAAAGATGTGGATTATTTTAGCGGCCCAACTCAAGGGAACGCGATTCTGGTTAACATTGTCGATTACAGTATTACACCAATTTGGGACACTATTGGCGTAATTAAAGGAGAACAAGAACCTGATAAGGCCATTATACTAGGTTTGTATTACTAATTTATTTACCCTAACTTATTATGATACTGCATTATAAGCGCATTTTAGTAATAAAAACATGCTTGCTGATTTGAACAACTCCCGTTTCTAATATATAATTTTCTATGTGTTTACGCACCAGGAAATCATCGTGATGCTTGGGTTTATGGTGCCAATGATCCATCTTCGGGTTCTGCTTGCTTGGTAATAAGAGTTACTGAAATTACTTATAAATAAGAACCAATTGTCATTATTGTAATGTCTTAAAAGCCTTACACTGTACATAATGTTTGTTTTAAATATAGATTGAATTAGCGCGAGTTTTTGGTGAACTTCTCAAGACTGGATGGCGACCAGCACGTACCATAATTCTCGCCTCGTGGGATCAGGAAGAGTTTGGATTGGTAACCAAGTTAATTTAAATAATCATTAAAAACAGTACTGTACTATTTATTAGTATTTACTATCACAGGACTAATAACTTTGCAATATGCTCTAGGTTGGTTCTACAGAATGGGTTGAAGATAACCGTGATTGGCTGAGTAAAGAAGGAGTGGCCTATATCAACGTCGATGCTGCTATAATCGGTACGCCTAACCTTATAGCGCAAGCGACACCTTTGTTTAATCAACTATTGTATGATGTAACCAAACAGGTTTTGGATCCACGAACCAAGAAGACCGTATATGAAGCGTGGGGAGAATACACAAACCGCACGATTAAACCAACTGCGCAACCTTCAATTGGTCAATTAGCTGCTGCATCCGATTTTTGTCCGTTTTTTGAACATTTGGGAATACCCAGTATGCTCATTTCTTTTATCGGAGATAATGGTGTTTATCATAGTGTATATGATAGTTTCCATTGGGTGGAAAAGTTTGGTGATCCGAATTTTCATTATCATAAAACCATGGTTAAAATCTGGGGTTTGCTGGCACTTCGTTTGGCCGATAGTACAATTTTACCTTTGCATCCTGGTGATTATGCAAGTTCATTGAAACAGTATGCTCATCAAATAGAAGAACGTGCTTTTAAAAGTGAAATCACGCGTAATGACAAGAATTCTGCTGATACATTCTCATTCCCGAATTTGAACCGAGCTATACAAGAGTTTTCAACCGTTGCTAATAAATTCGAAAAATACAGGAATGAATTGGAAGTTCATGTTCAACATCGCGATGGATTGGATGATGATGATAGTAGCTTGCTTTACGACCTACTACCGTCCTCGAAACTATCTGACAAGATTGCAATTATCAATGATTGTTTAGCCTATTTTGAACGTAAATTTCTGGACCCCGAAGGTATCAGTAAAAAACGTGCGTGGTTCAAACATATTGTGGTACGTATAAATGAAGATTCACTTTATCAGTATATATATGAAGTAAATGTCAATTAATATAATTATCATTTAGTTTGCACCAAAAATATGGACGGGATATTCTGCACAAATATTTCCCAAAATTTCTGATGCATTAGATGAAGGAGACAAAGAATTGATAGAATATGCTGAGCAAAAAACAGCATCTTGTATTGAAGATGCCAGCAATTCCCTCAAAATGTTTGATGATACCACTTCTCCTTCCTCTGATAATCCCCTTTCTTCAATCCTTGATTTACTCTTGTGATGTAGAAGCTATTATACCTATTTTCTTGAAATTCTTATAAAAATATTTATTGCCGTCGTTATACTTCTCTTTACAAGAAGAGTTGGCTTTTATACATACCAAAATAACTAATAGAGTAAACGATAAAAGTATATAGCGTTTACCTACCAAATCTTTGAAAAATAAAGGTTAACCGTATTTTCGTTACTTGCATATTGCATAGCAACCGCATGATACTGTGTTTATATATCGGAACGGGTAATAATACATTACTCATGCTATCAGTGCTATAGGACGGCCACAGTGGACCATTTGGTATTTATTTTATAATATAAGTTCAAAAATATAGAAAACGTGTTTTCTTACGGTTGCAGTTTGTAACGCGAAGATGCTTGTAAGAATGTAACTGAAATAGCGGCAAAGAGAGTAATAATATATAATGGCTGGTATTTATTTAACAGTCTTAATAAAAGGATAGTTTATTTACTGGATAGAATTTCTTGCAAATACGGGAAATTGGTAACAATCCTGACAGAATAAATTATAAAGAAGTTACAATAATCTAAGTTATGTAACATTGAAATCTCGAACAATCCAAATTGGTCCAAACACTTACTAATACGCTGAAACACCACTTGTTATCGAAACGGTAGCAGTTATGGCAAATAAAATTTGGCTGCTGAAGAGTGTATCATTTACACTAAATAGTTGTCTTGGTAAAAAATAAAATTCTATTATGGCTGTAGTTTTAGTTACACATACAGGGTTTCTAAAAAGTGTATCCAAATGTATAAGCAATTATTTTTGTATTATAAAAATTAAACCCAAGGTTGAACTCCCACATCATATTTAGTAGACACAGATAACATAACCAAGTTAAGCAGAGACAATTTCGTAATTAATATAGATATACATATATATCTATCGATGTATGTATAGTATATCACCACTGTCCTTTATTATATTATAGGCATTAAATATAAACTATGCCAATCGATAACTTCAATAAGTGTAAATCAAGAAAAGCTTGTCTAAATACATCATGTTTATATAAAGCAAACACTATAACCCTTATGAATAATGTTTATTTAAGAAAATAGAATAACATGAATAATTTTTTTAGTAGAGTTATAACATGAATTATTGAAAATACGATTGGTATGAGATTAAGATGAATTCAGTGAGACACCAGGTTGTTTGGTATAGATGGTGGTGGGGAATCTTTTTGCCGAGGAGGGATCCAAGTTCCTCGTACCCACCAAGACTTGGGTAGTATAGAATGTTTATCCTTGGTGGCACTATTATATTTGTTGCCTTTAACTGATGTTCTCTTAGACTTTTTAGACGACTTTAGGTTATCAGATGCATTACAAACTTTGACGGCTTCATCTCGGAAACATAACAATTGTGTGACAGTCTGGAGATAGTTATGATAACTTTGGAGACGATCGTCAAGATGGACATGGTAAACTTCATTACCAACATAAAGACCATTTACAGGTAAGGATAAAGACATAATCATCATTTCAAGTCCACAGAATTGGATACAATAGAGAGTATCAACATCGTGATTATCAAGTAAAAGGTTATCAATGATAACTTTACTCTCTGAAAATAACTTGCACCTATCCGATTGGTACTTGAATGATCCCGGGTCTCCCTTGGCTGCTTCTGCCACCATCAAATCTCCTTCTTCACTATAACGCTGAACCATTGCATCATTCAGAACCCTCATATCAACTTTGAAATTCCCATTGGTGCCAATATCCTTCATTGTTAATACGGTATCGCCCCATTTTAATCGCAAACCGGTACCGACAAATAACCGTTCTAGCAGGGGACCCCAGAACTTAACGATGTAGTCCCATTCTGATTTATCAACATCGTCATTAAAAATATACTTGTGATGCTTTTGCAAATGAAGAAGTGAGCGGTAAAAGTACAGGCAAAAATCCACGTCACGGAGCGACTCCTCCAATTCTGGATTATACTGACTTTGCAAACTTACAACTTCTTTGAACATACTGATCCAGTTATTTTTATTCGGTTTGCGATCTTTATAAGCGTTGAATATCGGTTTTAAAATATTACCAAGAGCCGCATACGAGCTACCATCAAGCTGCCTTGGGGGGTACATTTTTGTCAGATCATGCCACTGCGTCTTGTTGAATAAAACCGTTTGGCGTTCTGGGTACTTTGCAGAGAGATCAAGGATTGAATTCAAACCTAAGCTATTTTAAAATGTTAGAATAAAATATTGATTTTTTATTTGTCTATAATTTAATAAATATATGTATATATATATACCATATGATTGATTGGCAGTTTGGATCAAGATGCTGGTAGAGAGAGTGTTTTTGAATAGCAGCATTTTTTATTTTGGTGCCTACAGACACTTCAACACCATCTACGTAAACCCCATCCTTTTCAATAACCTACATATGTATCATTTGTGTGAGTATACATATACAAAAAAAAAAGGTCCAGTTAAAAATACGGGCTGAATTACATACTTCTATTGTTTGAGAAAGTAATTGTTGCCGTTTCATTTGCTTTTTCACTTTTTCTTCTTTTCTCGCAACTTGTTTTCTCATTTGTTCCTCCATGTCATATGCGATAAATACGTTCTGTAGACCTTTTCGTCGCTTATTTGACTGATCGATTTTTTCTTGAATATCAATCTAAACAAATGGGGTCATTCATTAGTAAATCACCACATGCTGTAAGGTTATCAGTTTCTTGATGATTCTCACTGTCTCATCACTCGAATCGTTTTCCTTGATATCTTGATCCTCGTAATTTCTCTTTGGCATTGTAAATAAGATTTATTGAGTGAATAAAAAAAAAAGTGAAAAAGAAAGTGTCCAACCGCGTCAAAGAAAGTTTTGTGATTAATGGGATTAATCGTTTCCAGAAATTAAGTCATAAAAAGAGAAAAAACGGCGGTCCTACAATGCTCAGGGGATTTTCGCCCAATGATATTTCGATATAGTGGAGCCAATCAAAAAGCTCCATTACATTATTTTAGTCGTAGTACTGTTAGACTGTCACACTAAATCAATAATTCAGAATAAATAAACGGCTGATCCATACCCAAATATAATAAGAAGACAGAGATATAGCGACTGCAACAACAGAGATACAACGATGACAATAAAAGATAAAGACTGAAAGCGAGCGATACAAAACAATAAGATGAGTTAAATAACTATATCGACATTATTTCCATTAATAAACTATAAATTATCCTTAATCCAAATAGACTTCTTGTTCCTTCATATACTCGAGTTATGATAAAGACGAAACCAGCGCGAAACTAGATCAATAAGGCGAAAATTTTATATGATGAGAAAAGAAGAGAAGGGAGGTGTTGTTGCTTTATATACGGTATCAAAATGCTTAAATATCAATGCTCATTCAAAATAGGAGAACCTTGACTGAATATAAAATATAATAGAACTACGTCATTACAATTTCCTTATTGCTACAGTAGGTATATATACTTGTTTCATGTTGCATTTGATGAATTTTAAATTTCTATAAAAAAAGATTCCGTAGTGGACTAACTTATCCAAGTGCGAAAGAGGCGAATAACAACCTGATTTGCATACAATTAATATTTAAATAATTTACATATTCACATCAATCCATTGCAGCTACTACACATCACAGTGAATGTGTACATTATTATATACAACCTATTTCATTGTAAGTAATGATCCTGTAGGTGTGAATATATTTATTAAAACTATTAACTATAAATAATACTTCTCATCAAAAGGAGCGTTGTTTATAAATTTCGGAATTTTTTTTTATTTGTGGGGTAAACCCGAAAACACGCGACGCGCTTTTCTTCTAAACTTTATTTTTTTGTTTCCTCCATCACTCACATTGTAATATGAATCCAAATGTCGACTTCAACAGCAACACCACAGCAAGCTGCAACCCTGATTAAAGAGGGATCTTTGGAGACAGGAAAACGGAAATACACAAAAACATCAAAGATTGACAAAGAAACAATTATCGAATTACTAAATGAAGTATTACAACAAAAGCTTAAGGAGATCGTTCATGAAAATGCATCAAAATACACCAAGGACGAGTTTGTTACTTTTCTGGAAAAGAGAATCAATTGCCCTAAAGGTACAATGGAAATGGTAGCACAATTAGCCAAATAACGACATGGAATAGATCGAACCGCCAAACAAATCAGCAAGATTTTAGGGGGACGACTAAAAGCACCTGGCAGATGATCAAAAAAACATTATGAAAACTGTATAATGAATTTAAAGATAATGCTTCTACAAACAAATCAACAACAGCAACAGCAACAGCAACAAAAAAATCTTCTAAAAATGACAACGACGACGAAGACAAGGTTGATGATAAAAACAAACGCACAAGCTCAATCATCGGGATCAGCAACATTTTACGGGAAGACGTGTCTCATGAACATGTGCAAAAAGCGATCAGTCAAGCTGCAGCTCATACCACAACGGCTGTCTCAAACGTCAGCGTTTTGGTGAGAATGTCCTTATGCAAGTTGGCTCAGCATCAAATCACTATCAAGGATGACAATGCTCAATTAAAAAAAGAACAATCTGGCTTCCAAATGTCAAAAGTATTCCCAGCGTCTTTTACCATACGAGATAAAAGACCTATGGATGAAAAGGGGAAGGTTATGATTTCAAAATCAAACATTCCATTGAAAGAGAAACTTGAAAAAGTATACAAACCAAAGACTGGCGCCAGTGATCTGCAAAGTCTGTTTTCTAACAATCACCTCCAGCACATACAATCACATCATCTCAGGGATAAAAAGAACAGCACAAACGACCCGAATCACCCTTTTTGGTATGATTTAACGTTCAAAAACTGCAACCTTCCCTCCATACCACAAGGCATAAGCACCACTATAGAATCTGACATAAAGGAGTTTAGTACAAACTTCAAAAACATGTGGGACGGGACAAAAATCTATAAGCGTGTAGAAAGAAAAGTTATTCGCGTTCTTTTACGACTTCATCTCGCCCCAACACGTGAAGCTACATATATGGAACGTGTAAAAAAAGCAAAGCAGGCCGCGTCAAAGAAAATGCTAGGTATTAACAAGACGCAACAATCTGATGAAATGGGCCAACCATCCAAAACTCTATCTCGAAAACAAATCAAGTCAAAGATACAGCATGAACGTCTTCAAATTAAAAGGCATCAGAAAAAAGCCCAATCCGACGAAAGCAACAAAGAAAAGTACCATAGACGAATACATTCGTGTGAAAAACGTATACATAAATTGGAATCTTTGATGGAGAATCTAGACCAGGTACTGCCCATATTGATTACTTTTATGATTTTTTTTAAAAAAAGTTAAATGATTTAGATGACTTACTAACAACTCTACAGAGAGATGAATCCAATATATATCCCAATGACAAAGAGAGGAGCACGACACCGGAAATACTTAAGGTAATTCATAATTAGTGCAGTTTTATTATCGACGTAAAAAAATACTTATTTATTGTACTTGTACCTATATCAATATAGTCTGCTGTTCAAGACGCAAAAACTCTTGGTGCCAGTGATATAATCGAAAAATGGGAAAAAGAGGCAGAAGAAGCGGAAGAAATAGAAGGAGAGAAAGATGGTGAAGTAAAAAGGAAAGCACAAGATAGCACTGGAACGACGGGAAGTAAAAAGGCCGAAAAAGCGACTGATAAACAGCAACAACAACGAAAGGATACAAGTGCAGGACGTATTCGAATACTGGAAGGTAATACAATACTTAAATGAAATCATTCTATTTGATGAAAATGTTCCTTAAGTTATAGAATCTAAAGATTATCTGAAATGTTTATAGGTGTGATCAAGGCACTATTAAAAAGCAAAAAAATTGACCGTGCTGGCAATTTAACCGATGAACAAATCCTAAAAACCAGCCATAACAAATCACTCAAAGCAAATGAAGTAGAGACAATCAAGCTTATAACAAATCAACTGCTACCATACTCACCTGATTCAGAATCCATGTGTCTATTGACACAGTTGCCTTTCATCATGTTAGGAAATGCGATTTTGATGGCTGCTGGGTACAATGATTATGTTCAAGATATTTCCCCTGATGTTCCTCCTCACAAGATTCATACCTTAGCTATCAACCCAGCCATCATATATGAAACATTAACACCACATGAAGATGATATTCCTCAGGGTCCATTTCAAGTTACCCCTGTTGGAAGCAGCGAACCAATTACTTCTTCATATGCTGCTCGCAAAGATGGGGACGCTATGTGGTGGTCTTTCTTCGATTACATGAAGGTCAAGAGATTGTGTGATATGCATAAGATGGTTTTTGCCAACCGGGTGGTGGTTCGTCCTGACAAGACAATGTCCTTACTAGGCACAATCAAAAACAATCACACACCAATTATATCAGAATACGAGAAACGACAAAAGAAGAAGCGTAAAAGCAAGAAGAGTAGTTATATCACCATCCTCCCTCATCTTGTAGGAAAACCTAAAAGTCAGTTGGAACAAGATCTGGAATCTGTAGAAGGATCGATCACTGAGCTACAAACAACCCAAACTGAATTGAAAAAGCAATCAGGGCAAGCAACCAAAGTATGGCAAACTACAAAAGACGAATTGAAGAATAGCAAGGGCAAAGTGAAACAATTACTTAGCAAAAAACTAAAAGATGATGTCCAAGAGAAGAGAAAAGCGAATAGTTTGCTCTAGCTTGTGCAAAGGAAAATCAAGGACTTTTGTAGTATGAAATATCAGTTGAACAAAGTGGCTATCTTTATTGTTATTCTTGTATTATTTAATCTTTTTTTTTTTGCGTTTCTTATTAAGCTCCTTATGTTACCAATAGGCCATTGATCATTATGGAAAAAATGACCCGCCCTCTTCTGTTCCACCTACAACACCAACACCAACTAGAATGCAACATGAAGATATTTCAGCAAATATTGATGTTTCTAAACTTGATATGAACAAATGTGTATATGGAGCAACAGATTATGGCCATGTAGTGTTATCTCAAACAGTTCCATTAACGAACAACGATATACGCTTCCATGTGGATTTGTACAACAAGCAACAACAACACCAACAACGACAGCTACAAATTATTGATAATATGCAGGATACTGAAAAAACGGAACAAGACGTTGTTGAAAAACAACAGCCTGATATGAAACATGATGTATCTGACGAAAAAAGCAAATCACAGGATTTACAACAGCAACACGAGCAGTTTGAGGAAATGCATTGTAACCGGGTCATACATTCAAGTCATGAAGTTGATTTTATATCATTGACAGATGATGCTTTAAAAAATGACCAGCTGGAAAAACTAGGGATAATGCTGGATAATGAGATCAAATTTATGAAGACAGTGTTTTCCGTTGAAGATCTGAAATTAACAAAACCATTTTCAATAACAAACGAACAAGTCCACAAAGAGTCATTTGCCACGAAGTTTGCCAGAAGGAGGGAAAAGCGTAAAAAGGTTGGTGACTGAAGATATATAAAAAGTAAAAAGTAAAGTAACCATTAATATATTGAGTATTGTACTCTTTCAATATTTCAATAGCGAAAAAAGAATAAGAAGGTTGTTCTTGCTGAGGAACAATTAAAGTCATGCTCTTTTACTGGTATTATTGACCCAGATGAATTATTGCGCTGTCAAAAGGTAATCATCCTAAGAGTTATATATTTTTGGAATATAGTATGATTGCTCATCATTTTATATATATATATATATATATATGATAGGTACGACTTTTTGTAAAAAATGTTCTTCGTGAATTTTACTATTGCCCAGCAACTATGAACGAACATCGACATCAGTACGTGGCGAGTCATAATATTTATGTCAAGCTGGCCCGGAAAGAACTTTAATATGTTAAAAAATCATGTGCTGCCAAACTCCCGTACCATCGAAAGCAATTAAAAGTAATGATGCTGTAAGTCTTTTTTTATTATTCTATTGATAAATGTGTTCAATTCTTTGAATCTATCCTTTTTGATATCATTTCAAGATTAAGACTAACCTTACACACATGAATTAATAGTATTGGTCTTGCAGGGATGGGTTTCAATACCTTTCTGAAAGGAAGGCCCCGAAGAGGAGGCAAGAGGGTTCGAAAGGCGCACCGCACATCAACAACAGTTGCCTTGCAGAATGAACTTATGCCAAGTCAGATATGCGTATTTTGTTTCCAACCACCCAGTCTACTGCCAGCAACTATACTCAAAGATGGAAAAAAACAAAAAAAGCACTCGCATGGTACGCTTACATGCAACAACAGTAACTGTCCAGCAGTATTAGCCGGATATACTACTTTCAACAGAGATGCTGTTGGCGCAACCGGTATTGGGTTAGCTGCGGTCACAACAATTTTTTCAAGCGACAAGAAACCTCTCCCGCCCTATAACCCATCAGCATCCACAACTACCACAGCAACTACCACCAGTCATTTCGAACTGGATCAAATCTATCGTTTGGTCTCGCCATCATCAACTTTTTTGCATGGTACGTAAATTTTTTATACTTCTACATAATAAATTTTATAACTTAAAAAACATCAAGCTACAAATACTTATTTATTTGTGTATAGGTGCAGGTCAAACATCCATGTAATTTCATGGACTTTTTCGTAGCACTTTAATGTAGTCACTCCGCCTTCCCCTAGACATATTATGTGTACCGAAAAAGCAACCGACTAAAATTGTCCTTTGTACCAGAACGTTTTATTTTATAGTTTACTTATTAATTATTACTAACAAACAACTTAATGTTGTTTTTATACACGTTTATATAGATCAATTTTTTTTTATCTTAGGAAGAGTTTGTTGTGTTGAGGATATGAAGAATCTCTTCTAGTTGATCACTAGTACTGTTTTAATTTTTTTTTAACTTTTTCATTGCACTTTTCAAGTGCACGAGAAACAAGTTGTTGAAGGTCTTAGTGATAATGATGATGATGTTATTTCCTTGCTGTAGTTGTTGAATGTGTTGATTTGAAATATATTTTAAGGGATGAGTTCGAAGTGGTGATTTTCGATGCGGTTGACAAGAAACATATGTTTATAAATGGTACGTAGTGTGGCGAAATCAAATTTAAAACAAGTATATGAAACAATAATAAATTGGTCGACAGAAGATTGTTCAAGGGATATAGTGTATGAATGATAAGTCAATAATATATGATTTATATTGTAGTCACTGTATTGATATTAAAATAGGAAACATAGCCAACAGCGACAGCATCACTAAGTTCATATCCACATTGTTTTCTTTGTCGTTCTTTTACTGATAACCACACCACGTTCGATTTGAAGTGCATCTTTCTGAAAATCCAATTCAACACGCTCAGTCAATATAAATAAAATACGATTAACACGATGATTTCGAGAACTATCAAGATACAACCTTCGACCAGGTTATTTGTATGAAAAGATGTGTCCTAAAAGATATATCGTAAAGTCAGTATTATTATAAATTGCATGACCTGTTATTATAATAGAGTTAAGCAAAAACAGCCTACCTGTCTTCAAGCTTTGCACCGTTTACCTCTCTTCTCGTGCAAATAATCCGATACATAGCCATAGAAAGAAACACATTTGTTTTGATCATACCATGTAATTTTGAATTGATCCCACAGAGTATCGAATTCTTGAACATATTCAACAGGCAACAATGAGCTTAAGTTTGCACGAGCTTGGTCTTAGTTGTTTGTTATCTGAGTTCCATTTATAGGTGATTTGACATTACTTGACTAGATTTTTTTCCCATGCTCTTTTAATGTTCCAACAATGGCACAACAAAACTTGCACAGCATCTTGATATTCATCACGGATAGGTTTCATTTCAACAGGGTCAAAATAGACAATATTCTTCAACTATTCAAGCCAGCGAGCAGCCGACACACTTGCTTCTTTGTTTGTAATCATAGAACCAACAGTACAACACTTGTGTATAATAGTATTCTTGCAAACAATAATAAACAAGTAACATTCGTTATTATCAATGGGACTTACTGGTTTCGTGGGTAGAATCAATGCAGATTTCATCTTGTCTTTGTGCCATCCAAGCAGTTGTAAAAACCTTTTCAACTTCATCAATACGCAACAGCATATCGAAACCTTTGGCAGGTCATGCACTAACGAAAAATACAGGCGTTTATAAAAAAGACCATATGTACTTTGAATCCAGCATCCGCTGGCTGACAACATGAACTAAAACTAGTTACGTGTCAAAAAGTACTCCTTTTAGGAGGGAGAGAGAAAGAGGGTAAACTATATAAGCTGATAAATGGAGCAATGAGGTTATATTAGTTGAGTGATCTTCAAATACTACATCTTCATCTTAAACGGTTTAAAAACTATTAACTTACCAATGCAAATTAAAAAAAAAAAACATAAAAGAAATGTGCAAAAAGAAAAAGATCTAATAGAAGAGAATTAATCATTAGAATACATAGATAAATATCAATATTCACGCATTAACTTGATGATACACCTCTCCAATACCCAACTAAGCATCATGATAATGAAAGTCATATATATCTTGAAATAAGCAAAAAAAAAAAAAAAAGGGGGGGCGAGTTTAAAGACACCCTGGGTCAAAGCATGACCAAAAATAGACAAAGGGTAGATATTTCAGTAGGAATGACATGATACGGCAAAGGATTAAACCAACATATATGATGAAAGATGGACGATATAGCGTGACGATGAATCGGTACAGCATACATGATAAAAGTTTGTTCAGGGTGGCTTGATCAACGGGTGTTCATGATGCAACATAAAGTAGAACCAAAGACCAAAGATCATGTGACACAACAAAGAATTACCAAAGAAGGATGGCTTGACACACGGTAGTAATAAAATGATCCCATAGTACATACGATCAATGGAAACATACAACATAGTGCATAGTATGGGTGACCGAAGGAGGTTGATACGAGAGAGCAACAACTTGGATGACTAATAAAGAAGATGGATAACACAAAAAAAAGATTTGTAAGTATTATCAACAGGTAGAAAACACATTATAAATATAATACGATCACGAAAAAAAAAGGTGTCAAAATAAATTCAATAGCATACCATAATATATCGCACCATGTTTGGGAGGAAAACAACAGAAAACAATGTTATATGACCAAAAAGATGAGTGAGACGACAGCCGCAGCAAGGATGGATGGATGAAACGATCAACAAAATGGTGAATCAGAGCAGAAACATCTAGACAAGGATGATCATAAAAAGTTTACCAAGAGAATGAAGGGACAGATGAACCGTGGGAGTTTGACCGGATGGATTGGAGCCAGAGAACCATGGATGGATTGAGCAAGACCTTGTTGCATGATGGATTGTGATGAAAAGAAATAATGATGGATGATAAATGATTGGATGATTAAATAAATAAAAAAAAGAAAGAAGAAAGAAAAGGTACGGTGATAATTTTTACAATTTTGGGGGCTATTTTGAACCCTTTTTATACTTTTTCAACATTGAAACAATGAACCATTTTTCAATCCTTTATAGCTTTATCAATTTTGATATATATAAGACGAGATGAGTCTTGTTTTAAAGCTAATAACCTAGACTTTTTTGATATATGTTTTTCATTATAATGATATTTGATGATATAGTTATATATTTATTTAAAAATAATAAAGTAATATTTTGACAAGATGATCGTATGACAACTTCTAAAAACGGAAATTTCAAAATAGTTGTGACATCTAAACGGAAGATTTTTTTATTGGATGGGTGATAAAGTTGATAAGAGAGGCTTGCTTTTTTTTAAAAGAGTATACTGGATGATTGATGTATTGATTAATAGGAGGATGATACCATTTCTATGTACGTAATTAAAGAACAATAAGCATGTTCTTTATATATGTCGGGCAAAGACGGAGAGGATTTTTTTTAAAAAAGAAAGAAGCCATTGAACTTAATTGAATTTATTGACATGACTTTACTAGACATTCAATAATAAAACTGACACGATTAGAAAGAGAAAAAGATGGGCTTTCTGCCAATATATCATTACAGATCTAAAGTGAATGTTTTTGTTGAGTTAAAAAGTATTTGAAATGTCATGATTATGGATTACTCATTAACAAAAGTAGAAATTATTATTATGGAAACAATGACGAAAATGATTAATGATATCGGATTCAATTTAATAAAGAGATAATATGATGATATCATCTTGTCAAAAGTAATTGTTTTCAAAGAAAATCATGCATAATAATGAATCTTATCTTCCAGCCAAAACAGGATGATGGTTTTTTTTTAAAAAAAAAACAAGCCATTGAACAAGATCGCGTTAATCGACGTGATGTTACAGAGTAACCATTAATAAAATTAGGATGATTATAATGAGAAAAAGATGGGTTCTTTGATGATATATATAATACATAAATGTAGATAATGATTTAAAATTAAAGACTCTTATATGATAGCAGATCATTAATTAACAAAAATAGAAATAGAAAAATATCTTATCTAATCATGAAAACAATGTCAAAAATGGCCATTAAAAACGAAAAGGATTGTGTGCTTTATTCTTTTTTTAATTGGATACCAAATGATAGTAGCAAAGAGATAGAAGACACGTAATAAGGAACAAAATGGACTATAATGGAAATATAATTAATATCTCAGAAAAAGGATCTTTCTCATGCTATTAAAAGGAAAATCCAATTGGTTTGGTTTTCAGTGTATTATATAATGAGGCTATTATAATAAAAAAAATCATAGAGTGAGGTGACCCACACTAATATATGATAGATCCACTCATTCATAAATAATCGGTTAAACATGATACAATCAATGATACACTATATTACTCTTGATTTGTTGTTCATTATTAATAATCTGGAGTACAAAAGAAAGATTGTGAAGAATAGAAAAGAAGTAAATTGATTACTAAACAGGGCAATAAAAAGATATACCTAACAGTACCATTTTTTATTACATTCCATTTCATCTCATACAGAAATAATAATTTTTCTGATAAGATTCTTTATCGTGACTCTACTATAAAAGAGGACATGATGCTCTTTCTAATGCTCACTCTTCCACATGTGCTTAATCATTGCTTTCAGAGAATTTAGAAACTGTGGTGTCCTAAAAATAAAAATATAGAGTATTCGAAAAATAGGATTCGTATCCTTGATAATATTGTAGAACACCTGTACATAGAACAATAGAAATAATCTTTATCTTTGATTCTATCTTTATTTACAATAAATCGTATTTCAAAAGACCTCTCTTTTTTTGAACTATCTATTCTACGTACAACACAGAAACGTATAAAAACAAACATTGAGTACATCAAACCTTTCATTATTAATTATATTATATTCCTTGCTTTCACCATTATGATAAGAATTAAAACAGACAGCAAACACATATAGGGTGCACACCTTTTTAACTTGGTTTATTTCGAAGATCAAGTCTTTTATATGCAAAATGGTGATGAGGTTTTTTTTACTGCATTGCTTTTTATTTCAAATATACACTGTTGGTTGCCAATAAATTTACATCACTATTTCCATAAATGGAAGGCGTTACGTTATAGACAGACAACTAAACGCAACTGTAATGATAATCAACACCTATCTCGCAATCATGTTATATCTTGCTTCAATGTCCATACACTTCTTAATATACCATATGTTGTCCCTGATCCGATATCATTCGTGCTCAACTCACTACCAACCAAACGACCAACATCCGATTCAAAAAAACGATACTGGAAATATATTTGGCCTCGACTTACTAGACTTATGAAAGAAATTGACCGCCTATGCCATGACGATGACTTGCGAGAAAACGACTCAGATCAACCACTCAGCATCAAAAATGATTTCATAATGTGGATCGATCAACCAAATACAGATTCAGCTCACAGATCACCTTCTACTTCTCAATATACTCTTACACAGCATTCTTCTGATTAATCTTTCCCTTTTCTTTTCCTATATCTCAACTATATTAGTATCTACATCAACCAAAAAAAAAAAAAAGCAAAACATACATATTCGTTAACCAAGTTCATTCTTTAAATATATAACAATACCCATATTCTCTTCCTTGTTTTAGCACTTTATTTCCCTTCAGCTAGCATTTTACCCTTACGATAGTTCACTTTTTCTTCTTTATTCATTTTCCCCCTCTATCTTATGGGGTTTTTTTCACCAGTCCTTGAGATCCGGCTTTAGCGGGTATGCGATTTGCGAAGCGCTTTTTTGAAGCCTTTATTATTTTGTAAATGATAAATAAACTATATTAAGTTTGATCCAGACAGGCAGCCAAACCAAATCCTAAAGGCGCTTTTCGTACTCCATATAAAACACCTTAAAAGGGAGCTGAGTTAGTGGCGGCTAATTTAATTTTTTCATGACGTAGATTTTTTTTGGGGATGATTAGATTTTTCGAGTTTGCTGAAGTGATCCACCATCATGCTTCGATAATGGTGTAGGTAAAATTGCAGGTAACTAATCTTTTCATTTTAATTTTTATAATAAGATATACTCACTTTTCTTTTATTTAAACCCTTCTGGATCAATCCTAAATCTAATTAGAAAAATCAGAAAGTTAATCGAAAGCGGCAGGCTATCATCTGTGCATTATGAGCGTTATTCTAATACTCTGGCTAATATGGACTGGGTAACTATCCATAACTTTGAGACACTCCTAAAGTCTTTTTTCCAATAGTACAATAATGCCTAAATTAATCTCCACCAAGCAGTTTGACTCAATAATAGACTATAATGGTAACCTGGTATTAAATCAATCAGTTAATTACGCTACCTCAGTCATGCTTTAGTCCGGCCGGGCTTCTGGTTTGATAGAGGAACCATACCTTCGCGTTGTGAACCACCATAGTGGGGAATTTGCGGGTAGTAATGGCATTCAAAGAGGTCTGCGTAGTTACCACATCGTATAGGCTGATCATCACTATCTTTATCTACTTATAATGGAGCCGTTATAAGCTGGATAAGAAGCTCTATATTGTTCTTGAAGCTCGAGACTAGCACCTTAGTGCGTGGTCTTCTTCGCTGATAGTGTGTGATTAGGCAGCATCCCGAAGGAATCTATTATAAGGGAAGTTTTGTATATTTTTTTTTAGAAAAATTATTTGATTGAAACATTTGATTGAAATGCTAACTATTTCCTTTAACTATTTTTTTTAGTTGGAGCTACGCTACCTCATCAGCCATGCTTTAGTCCGGCCGGGCTTCTGGTTTGATAGAGGAACCATACCTTCGCGTTGTGAACCACCATAGTGGGGAATTTGCGGGTAGTAATGGCATTCAAAGAGGTCTGCGTAGTTACCACATCGTATAGGCTGATCATCACTATCTTTATCTACTTATAATGGAGCCGTTATAAGCTGGATAAGAATCTCTATATTGTTCTTGAAGCTCGAGACTAGCACCTTAGTGCGTGGTCTTCTTCGCTGATAGTGTGTGATTAGGCAGCATCCCGAAGGAATCTATTATAAGGGAAGTTTTGTATATTTTTTTTTAGAAAAATTATTTGATTGAAACATTTGATTGAAATGCTAACTATTTCCTTTAACTATTTTTTTTAGTTGGAGCTACGCTACCTCATCAGCCATGCTTTAGTCCGGCCGGGCTTCTGGTTTGATAGAGGAACCATACCTTCGCGTTGTGAACCACCATAGTGGGGAATTTGCGGGTAGTAATGGCATTCAAAGAGGTCTGCGTAGTTACCACATCGTATAGGCTGATCATCACTATCTTTATCTACTTATAATGGAGCCGTTATAAGCTGGATAAGAATCTCTATATTGTTCTTGAAGCTCGAGACTAGCACCTTAGTGCGTGGTCTTCTTCGCTGATAATGTTTGATCAGATATCATGCACTGCACTCGTAGGAAGAAACCAGCAACTTTAAATGGCTACAGATTCTTTGGTGGATCAAGTTTGGGGATGTTAGGAAAGGCGTCCCGATTTTTTTGTAAGTAAAATGAACAAAGATCAATAAAGCGTAAGAGTTACTTATAGCATCTACAGCAAACACGCTGTGCTTTTTTTTTTTAAAAAAAAAAGTAGCGATCCAGCAGAGTTGCTATTTCACCCACTAAATTTGAAAAGCAAAGCCATTTTCCCCCAACCATCCATATGCAGAGAAAAAAATAGCTATAACTGAATTCTGATTTAGCCTGTTGTAGCCCTCTTTCACTGGTCAAATAAAATACCTTTTTGCTTTCATCCTACTTTACTGTGTCAAATACGTCGAATACGTTTATTAAAAAAAGAAAGATAAAGAAATTATTGTCTTCTAAATAAAGACGTTGTCCATCGTTGTGTTCAATTTCATTATGGGTAATTATCCACTATAAAAATATGTTACCCAAAATCATATTCTGATACCCGTAGTCATGATACTTAAAATAAGCTATAGGATACTCATTTTCTTTTTATGATTCACAAAATAGTACCCCTGATACCCGTTTTTTTTTTTCTTTTTTTTTGCTTTTTATCCAAAGAACACTTTTCATAAATAAGTACATAAAATACACCATAACATATGATATACCGCCATCAAATTATATTATAATTCATTTTGAAGCGTTTGCCTTGAAATTTTGTTTCGATTCAGAATATCACCTACCTGTTACCCATACTATTATTTTAATTTTCTGGATACCCGAAATCGCTTCTTTTTCTTCACCTGGTGTTGCTCATATTCTTCCGGAGGATGCCTGTTTTATTCTCTTGAATTTTCCATCTGAAATAAAAAGATATGTACTAGTATAATAATAAAACTGTTTTCTTCGGTCCAAGAAAAATTAACATTAATTTGTTATAAGAGCAGTTTGTACATTAAAAAAGAACCACTAGTACGAGGTGTCTCATGAATATCATTGAAACGATGTAAACTCTAGTAATTAATACTTAAAAAAGATGACAAGGAAAAAGGTCACAAAAAGAGATGCACAAAAAAGTGTATCATTGCGGATACCAAGATTTTATCCTCACAATTGTCCAGATATAAATATCCAATCATAGTGCATTCCTTACGAAACCCATAGCAAGCACCAACTTTTAAAGCTTCTACTTACTAAAAATGGATATCATGCTTTGCTGTACTATGGTGGTCCCAGAGTGTGTGCTTTTTTTTTTTTTTTTTTTTTTTTTTTTGCTTTGCTTTCCTTTGCTTTAAAGGATTAACTATTAGAAGAAAGATCGTCTCATAAATGAACGGCTCATTTATTCATAGTATGCTTTAAAAAATATGGCAAAAAGTATGATCATGATAAATTATACACTTTAGAAAAAAAATATTCAAATGTTTATAGGTGTAAAATACCCCAAATTAGAATTTATCTCGAATATTTTTCGAATAATTTTTAAATATCTTTTGAATATACATATTTTTTGTATATATTTCGAATATTTTTGCCTTTTCAATAATGAAAAATATTCAGGATATATTCAAAATATATTCGAAGTAGAATTTTTTTTGCATCGACGAATATTTTTTTTTCTAAGGTGATTAGACAACATGAAAAAATTAGCCACTCAACCGAAAAGAGGGGATGTCATCAAATGTCGTCTTTGCTGTATACAAACAAATTGGTCACGATTCTGGCTATTTCCGCCGTCATTGTCAAAATTAACTTTTTTCCTTCTATTTTTTATACTTATGCCTACACCAAAACGCCTATTATTTTTTATTTACATATATGTATCTTCTCTTTTCATCTTTATTCTTATTATTTATTTTTATGCTTACTTCAAAATTCATTTTTATTATATGTATATGTATACTTATCTCTTTCTATCTTTTTTTTATCATTCTTTTGCATCTTTTATCAAGATCAAGCATCACATCTATATAAACAGCAACATCATACCATAATTATTTCGCATATTCTATTACTTACTATGACATGAATTTTTTTCGATAAATATATATAACTTTTTCCTTCTATCTCTCTCTTCTATCCTTTTGTTCTGTATTTACCTCGTACTAATTTGCTTAAATCAACTTGTTGGTGTAATATTGGGATTTATATTTTCTTCACACCCATTCGAATTAAAAATTCTTTTTTACTTCCAGGTAAATATATACTACTAAACCATAGATGCTTATATACTGATGGCTTGTCAATGAAAAGAAACCCAGATATTTTCGAGATTTGTTACTTTTCTGTTTTTTATGCAAGCTTGTGTTTCCAAAGTTTTATGTTGTGAAAAAGAAACAGTTGTGATGAAGACTATAATAAACATTCGTTTAAACTTACTGACAATATTACAACTATAGATGTAATTTATAAATACTGCTGTATGTCCCAGTTGTGGATACCATAGCTAATGTAAAATTGATATAATCATTCTTAAAAAAGGATACTATAAGAAAAAAATTATCAGCCTTATCTTCTTGTTGAAAAGCGTATTAGTACAAAACTTTATAACTGAAACAAGAAAATAAAAAATTGAGTTTGGCGTCCGTAAGGAATGTAATATGCTTGGATATTTAAATCTGGATTGACTGCGCTACTATTATGAAGATAAAATCTTGGTGTCCGTAATGATACCCTTTATAACCATGTCGCGTAAATTACTTTTTTATACATATATATGAATATTGGATTCTACTGTAATCTGTAATGTATAAAAATGCGAATTTACTGATGTGGCTACCTCGGCATCAATACCAGAGTAAATGTGATATGGATCAATTATTATTATACAACAACATGATGTGTTTATTATCTGTTATGTTTTTAGTAACTGGCACTAACAAAAGAACAAAGAAATAAAGCACATGATTTATTTATGCCAATATGTAATGCTTTATCCCTGTTACGTTGACATCCTGTGTATTCATGCAGTTTTGACAGAAAGATCTTCTGCAATGATTTCTGCCTTTGCCGCATCATTGGCAGTGTCGCTGTTGTAATTGTCATACAATTCTTCGATTTCCAGATGAAAATCCGAATAAACACCTTTTCGAAAAACTGTCCCTTTATCCGTTATTGGTAATTTCTTGTTGAGTGGAAGGATGTGCACCATGGTTGGTACAGTAACAGAGCTATGATGAGGTACACGTTTGTTCGCACGTTTCACTGCTTCATGTACTGGATAGAATAAACAAAAAAATCAAGTACAGTTACTGCTGTGCTCCTACAAGTACTTGATTTATACAGAAATATAATGCAATATCTATACCTTTTGTAATCATCATGGTTGGAGAATAGTTTATTGCTTTATTATATGCGAGTCCAATTAGTACAGCGGCGCACCTTTTGTTTTCACCTACAATGATACAATTTTGAATTATATCTTCAGTACAAATTTCCCATTCCATAGGTGTAGGATAGATTCTCTTGCCATTTTCCCTAACATAATATACCACAACAAGATATTAATATACATATTTAAATGTGTATTCAAACTCTCCGTATATGTGACAGTGCATTTTTTATCAACATTTACATTATAAATGTGTCATTAATTCGTCCAACAAAAGCCCATTCTTCATCGCCAGCCTCGTTCAGATTTGTGTTATCGTTGCTGGTAATACTTTTGGTAAATAAATCCTTTGTTTCAAAATCTCCATTGGGACGATTGCCAACATCTGTTGCAAGTCCAGGGTAATCACTTCGAACAACAAGATGACAGATATTTTGATCGAATGGTTCAAAATCCAAGTAGCATAACGATGTTTTACTAAATTGAAAAATGCTTTTTCCGGGTTTATTATCTTTAAGAGAAGTACATAAGGCGCCGAATTCTATTTATGTTTTAGCAATAACACGTTAATTTTCAATTATTAAAAACATATCACATCAACAGATTACAGCATGTAAAAGTGTTGTTTTACCAGAGGCGCCATAGCCAGAAGCTAAGTTTAAACCTTGTGAACTCAGAAATTCTGCGGTTGACAATCGAAGAGGTGCACCACCAGTCATCCATGTCTTAATACCTTGAATTACCCTCGTTACATGGGTAGGATCATCAGGAGAATGGTTTTGTAAATATTCTGCCACTTGTTCCAGTATATTTGGAGGTAAATATGTCCAAGTGGGTTTATATATTTCTCCAGCCGCAAAAATATCATTCATACTCAATGGTGGATCGTGTTGGAATATGACTACACTTCCTCCCAGAAGCATTCCCCATAGGAACATATCTATATATAAGGAAGTACGATATTATTAAATAAGGGAAGGAGCAGGGGAAACTTTTTTAAGAAAAAACACGCGATATACATACAAATTGTACTCATACGCTCAACGGGTAAAGCTAACAACCACACATCGGTTGGTTTCATAAACATAGGGCCACCATTCAGCTGATCCTCGTGTTTTAATGATATATCAATCAACGTATACAAGAATGCCCAATTGCTATAACGAATTGCTTTTGGTATCCCACTTGAGCTACCACCTGTGACAAGGATGACCGCGATATTGTCTGGACCTGCAGGAATAACTGCTTCTGGAATACTATCATTTGAAGCCGCCGTTATTTCGACAAGATGGTCAATATCATATTCTATCCATTTTTTGATTGGGAAACTTGTGTTTTCCATAGTAATCCTGGTAACCGATTTATGACTTTCTTTGATATATGATTCTGAAGCAATCACGCAACCAACGTGTTCCCTTTTCAGAAGGTGACTAACAGCTGTTTCGTCGCACCATATGGATATAGGAAAATAACTGAGACCAAGTTTCCATATCGTGAGCAGTAGAAGTAATGATTGAATGGATGATTCGTGACCAAGTGAAGCAATACACTGAGTGTCGGAATCAATTATTGGTAGTAGCACTGGAGCCCACTCATTTGCAAGGTAGGTTGTTATTTTATCAAGTTGTTCATATGTTAACGTTTTATATCCACGTAAATTGGATTGTTGATAATGAACAAAAGGTCTACTCTTGTTTTGCGCAACACTAACTTGAAATGCATGGATAATGGAAATATAGTCAGAGTAAGTTTCAGGGAGTTTTTGGCCCTCCATGGTGTAAGATGGGTGTTAATCAGAAAAAAAAGAAGTTGAGGAAAATAACGCCAGTTGTTACTTTTTATTTATTTATCAACAATGGAATAAAGAAATGCCGACAATCAATTCTCACTACTATTATTTGTTTATTATTTATTATTTTTGTAGTGTGGTTTCGAAACAGATAAATAGAAGGAAATATTGTGATTATTTATGCAAGATTGAAATAACAGGTTCATACAGTTGTACGACTCAATTAATTTTCACCTGGAAACTATGAGAATCATCATGAAGTTTAAATCAGCTCTGTTTACATAGATATAGATAGATTTGTCATGGTGCAAGTATCATATATTACAATAATTAAAAGTTCACTACATTGGTCAAATAGGTAATTTAATAAGGCTATAAAGAGCTACATAGTAGCACATTGGTATTACAACAATAACCTTTTTTTTTTACTTGCACAAAACACTACTGTGAGTCTCAGTACTATCTTTATTGTATAGAACTGTAAATAACATTACATGGAGACATTGTTCTCTATGAAGAAAGGAGATTAGGGATGTTTTATAGCGAATATGTGTATGTTCAAGACATTTGGTAGATCTTACCATTGGATTGGGAATACTGATAATGAGGGCTTTGCTTATTACAGAAACTACAATAATTTGATTATGATAGCGGTATATCCTTTAAATCAGTGCAGCACATGATACTTTATTCCCTCAGAAATTCTGTGGTTTCAATTAGTTTTGACTGAGAGCTATACAACGACTTTTGTAATTGTCGTACAATCGCTCGATTTCCTGATCAAAATCAGGGTATACGCCTTTTCGGAAATCTGTCCCTTTATCCGTGACCGGTATTTCCTTGTTAAGTGGAAGGATATGTACCATTTAGGATACATCAACAACACTATAACTCAGTACACGTTATTTACCCATTTCACTGCTTCATATACTGGATAAAGCAAACAGAAAAAAAAACGTTAATATCGCGCTCCTACAGGCAAGTACTAAATTTATATAAAAGTATGTACTATTATAGTACCTATTTCTTTTGTAAGCACCTCGGTTGGGGAATAAGTTACAGCTTTATTATACACAAGTTCAATCAATACAACGGCGCATTTTTGTTTTCATCCACAACCATACAGTGCTTAATTATATATTCGGCGTAAATTTCTCGTTCTAAAGGTGTAGGATATTTTACTCATCATATATATACATGCTTACTACAGTACGTATCATAAATATTGTACGTAAATGTATTACTTTTCTCCTAACAATGCCCGGATATCGCTCCCTTCATATTGTTTTGTCTTTTCATTGGTGGCACTTGGAAGTAAATTTTTAGTTTCAAAGTCTCAGTTGGGTCGATTATTAGTAACAACACCCATTGCAAGAGCAGAGTATTTGCTACGAATAATATGATGATAGGTATCATGATCAAAAGGTTCAAATAACAAGTAGTATAATAATAACGCTTTACAAAATAGCAACCAGTTTTCTCCAGGTTTACCATCTGTAAGACTCTGTCTAAAGATCCAGTTTTTTTTGTCTCAGTGTTATCCATACTGGGTATATCCATATCTTTTAATTGTATAGTAAGGATGTTCTATGTCAGATAACTAGAAGAAATAATATAGAAAATGAAATTAAACAGTGAGGATTTTTTTTACGTACCAGAGTCACCGTACTAACCACCAACCAAGTTTAAACTTTGTAAATTTAATATTCTACAGTTGAGGCTCAAACAGGTGTACCACCAGTTCCATATCTTCACACTGTCGATTACTTTCGTTATAAGGGTAAAATCAAAGAAAGATATTTTTGTAAATACTCTGCCATTTGCTCCAATATATTCCGGGTTAGATACTTCAAGGTGGGTTTAAATACTTCTCCAGCCGCAAAATATCATCCATTGCCCACATCGTGATGGAATAAGACTGAACTTCCTCCCAGTAGAATTCCCTATAGGAAAAAATCTGTATATATGATGATTGAAAAGGAAGGGCATTGTTATGAAATAAGGGAAGAAGTATGAAGTTCGTTGTTATAAACAGAAAAAAGAATAAAAGATACTATGTGCATACAAACTGTACTCATGTAGTCAACTGTCAACTAAAGCTAATATCCAAACATCTATTAGTATCGTAAATAAGGGATCACTCCCGTTGAATTGACCCTCGTGCCTTAGTAATATATCAATTAGTATAAACAAGAAGAATGCTTGATGACTATAGCGAATTGCCTCTGGTGTTCCAGTTGAGCTGCCACCTGTGTCAGGTATAATAGCGATATTGTTTAGATATGCTGCAACGACCGTCTTTGGAATACGAGCGTTCAAGGTTGCTGTTATTTCAACAAGATAGTCAATATGATACTCTACCCAAGGTTTGATTGGAAACTTGTATTATCTATAGTAATGCTAGTAGCTGATTTAAGATTTGTCTTGAAATATGCTTCTGCAGCAATCGAGGTAACCGACATTTTCCCATTTCAGAAGATGGGCAACAGTTGTTTCGTCGCACCATATGGATATAGGAAAATAAACGAAACCAGGTTTTCACATTGTGAACAGTAAAATAATGATTAAATGGATGGTTTATGAGCAAGTGAAGCAGTACACCAGGTGTTGACATCAACTACTGGTAATAATACTGGAGCGCATTCATTTGCAAGATTTTCAAATTTTTGATATGTTATTGTTTTATATCCTTATAAATTGGATTGTTGATAATAAAACAATGGCCTATATTTCGCGCCACACTAACTTGAAATGCGTGTATAATGGAATTGTAGTCAAGGTAGGTTTCCGAGGAATTTGGGTCCACGATAGTGAAAGTTGTAGTTGATATGTGTAAATCTGAAAAGAATAGAAAGCAATAATTTTTTTTTGCTGAATACGAAAGGAAATAAAATGAGTTTTTTCTCATCTACTTTTAATAGTGTTATTTTTTTGTACATTTTTATTATTAGATAATTATTTGGTTTTATATATGAATAAACTCTATAAAAACAGCAGCCACAGTGGGAATTTTGTTTATAGGATGGTGATATTAAAATAAATAAAAGCCAATATTATATCTATGCAACATCAATCTACTGAGTAACTTTTCTGTATTGTAAATTATTCAAAGTGCCTGATTGTTCATCTCAATATACAATATAGTAATTGTCTTCGAATTTTTAGATTTTAGAAATATATATAGCTGTATCTCGCTACGTATCACCTCTCATCACTGTAACCAATTGGCAATATCTCTATGCTGATAGTAGTAATAATGAGAACAGTTTATTATATATTTAAGATTTTGGTATACGATTAAAAAAATACTTTGCATCGTTATGATGATATGTAACAAAGAAAAGAGGATGAAAAAATGAGAGTCTGTATATAATATATGTGTGTAATATTTAGAGGTAGAGGTATACATTCAGTAAGAATAAAAAAAAATGGGATTCGGCTCATAGCTGAGAATTACTTCAAGGTAATTCATTGATTTTTGTTTCTTCATCTTGAATACGTTCTTGGGTCCGTTGTACAACTGTGAACCAATCAATAGCATGAATATATAGTAGATGACCACTCGTAGAAAAGATAATGCCCGAACAAAGGCCTGTCACCAAACCTAATAATTGCCAATCTGCCTTGAAGGCAAGTACATAGGCTACTGGGATACCAATGGCATAATACATAACGACATTGATCCAAGCAGTAACCTCTGGTCTTCCAACAGCACGTAAAATACCCGTTGACACATTGCCAATACCAAGGAAAACCTGGCTCACAGCTAACAAAGGTATCATGGCAGCCACTGCCACGACAATGTCCATATCCGATGTAAATAAGAAACCTAATCGATTCGACCACACCATTAAAGCAGCCGATAACATGGCTGTCAATCCAAGAATCAAACCAAACGAACATTTTACAGCTTGTTGAGCATCGGCAGGTCTTCCGTTTCCGAGTGCATTCCCCACACGTGTAGCCACAGCACCTGAAACACCCCATCCCATTACACTACAGATATCATTTACATTCATAAAGATGGATTGGGCTGCTAATTCGGTGGTCCCCAAATAACTAGCACCAAATGAGATGAGATGACTCGATCCAAGTTCGACGTAACTTGTAATGATACCAGGGATAGCAAAACGGAAAAATGTATTCCAGTCGGATAAACAGGCGTGCGTCCATCCTCCCCATCCTTCATAATATCCAGGTGAAAAACGTGTGTAGATGACGAGTAACAAAAACGTAAACCAATTGGTGATACTGGTGGCAAGAGGAACACCATCAAATCCAAGGTTGAAAGGTTCGCAAAACGTCAAAATATATACTAATACGATATGGATAGGTGTCACGATCATAAGAACATAAGTTGATGCGTTCATGATTCCCATGGCTTGTAGATATTTTCTCAGTGCATCACTAAAATCGGAATAAATGATGCAATTATTATTAATAATAATAAAAAAGTATTGCTATATGGCACTGCAAAAAAATATAATTAATGACTTACACAAAAGCAAGAGCTGGAGCTCCGAACAAATAATAACGAAGGTATACGCCTATACACAATAAAAACAACGGTATTTGATTGGAATAATCAAGTTATGTAATACTCTTTATTAGAAAGATACTCATAAAGAAAAGCCATCGATTTTTTACCTGCGTAAAGTGCTACTTCTGGTTCCTGTCCAATTGCCAAGAAGATACGATTTGCATTAAGCCACAGGAGAGCAACAGGGACATGCATTATGGAAAGAATCACAAGTGCTCGTTGTAAATGAACACCCACTAACTTTCGGTCTTGTGCACCCGTCCATGCCTGTGAACATAATGTATCTAATGCACCCGTGGCGCCATTTGTAATAGCATAGCCTGTAACCATAAGATAGATGGTGGCCAATGCACTTGAAGCGAGTTCAGTAGGTCCCTAGAGTTAAAGATTGATTTTAATCATTTCAATGAGAATGATTGTGTTTATATCGCTCCTTAAAAATTAAGAGGGAGAATTTGCTTACAAGATGTCCAAGAGCAAGAATGTTTGCAATATTAATAATGATTTTGAGCATAAAATACAATGATACAGGTATGCTTTTATAAAATAACCAGTTGAATTCTTGAATCCATGAGGGTATGGACTGTATAGGTTGTTCTGCTGTTATGGTGATTGTGGTTGTTGTCGATAGTTGACTTAGTAAAGGACTTCTTTCCGTTATTTTGGCCATGGTTGTATTTTTTTAATAACGAAAAAGAAAAGAAGCAAAAAAAAAGGAACAGGCTGATTTGTGGAACAAGGAGAGAGAGAAAAGTTGGGTCAAAAATTGTTTTTTAAACCCGCCCCTGAAAAGGGAGGTTTACGATCCTGGCAGATGACGGTGCATGAGTTGCACAAAATGGACTGATTTAATCCTTGGGTTCCTTGAACTTCAGCTGACAATCAACGATATTATAACAAGGCCCATCAATTAGTATAACTCTACCAACAAGAACAACACCGTTATCACCAATATTATTATTATGAAACAGCAAATAATGACAAGGGTGACGTTAAAAAGATTGGTTATAGATATAAAACCAGTTTCTGTTGTTTGAGTGTACCTGAATTTTTTTCAGTGTAGTTACAAGATTTTTATCCAATAAGAAAATTTCATTGCTGCCACGAAGCTGAACTATACGTTTAAATAAGTTTAATGATGTCTTTTACGAAAAAGAGATGCAACTCATCAGACATGCATATTATAGATGTTTCCAATTTTACACACTCGTCTTAAATAAACACAACAGCATTACATGGTTTATAACTATATCTACATACATATGATAATAATAAAAAGCAAAATGTATGCGGTTTTGACCTGAGAGCGAACTTGATATATATAGGTAGTGGTGACACCAAGAAAGTTGCCTGTTTTTGGATAATGGAACTTTGTTTATTTTATGCATATATGCTTGTATCGTTTCTTTTTCCCTTCTTTGCTATGATGATATATAATAAGCAACAAAATACAATATATATGTTTTTTTTAGAACTTGAAGTTTTTTTTAGATTATATTGGAGACAAATCATCATAGCATTTAGCAGCTTGTTTATTTTTTGATATCTATTCTATTATTCTTATGGTAGTAATTGAGAGGTTTCGATCAAATTTACATATTCAAAATTCATATACACATATATGTACACTCAAATACTTCTAAGGCAAAGAAATATAATTGGTTAACAAAACAATATATGTCGTTTAAAAGAATACTGCATAATATAGCACATCTTTTGATTAAAATTATAAAGTGGAGGATGCATACATAGTGGATTGTGTTATTATATTTTTGAGTGGTAGTATGAATCGATATGGGGGAAAGTAGAAAGAAAAACGAGACAAAATACACTTGTGAAGTGTTTGTGTATTTGCTGATAATTTACTTCCTCTTCCTTTAGAAGTAGCAAATGCAAAATCAGAATCACTCCTTTTTCGATTTTAATCATTTGCCAGAACTTTAAGGATGAATCGGGATCTTCTTTTACTATGGAAAACATGTTATTCGTTATATTGTAACAATGTATTCCTATATTAATATATAAATATTGTCAAAAAAAAAACAGTGGGTGACATTCTTTTTCTAATCTATCATTTTTATATTACATAAACGCAAACCAAACTTATCTTTCATTTTAAAAAAAAAACACTAAAGATTTCTTGAAGTCCTTTAATATTTCAAGATGATAAGGCAAACACACGTTGTCATTTAAATTGGTGGGATAGGTATTTCCAACTTTACGCATGGCAAAAATATAGTAATTGCCAAATCCTGTATACGATAATAAAAGACTGCAACAATCCCGATACTTATATTATATAATACATGAACAACTAGCAATGTAATGTATCATCCACATCCTTAATCTACTCAGATTACCATCAATTTCTTTTTTTGATTATCCGGACTTTAGAAAGATGACATCTGTTAACATAAAATTCTTCACTTGTTACGTAGAGTGCTCATGTTTTGTTCGCGAAATTATTTTTCTTCCATTCGATAACGTTGTAACACCCCAGAAAGAACCGCAGTTATTACCATTATTACTACGAAACAACTCTATATATAAATACTGTTACTGCGACAATATCGGATTATCTTACCTTTTGGTATCTTCCAATTAACAAGAGATACATACAAACCGCAGCAACATATTTATAAATATAATTATCACTTATTCAACACATTATATTATTATTGGATATTCATTTATTACCACAGTATCTCGTAGCAACCGCAGTATCTTCACATGTTGTTACTTAGGATAGAAATATTTAATTATTGGAAAACATATAAATACCCCACAATTTTGTAACTGAAATAAAATCAATCAATTATACTTCTCTTTATCATATACATAAATTTAAAGAGTATTGATTCACTCAAGACCGAACTGGCTTGTTTTAATTTTACTGTAGCTTAAAGAAAGCTTAACATTTCAATATAGGACAGACGTAACATTCCTGATCCTTATTCTATTATCATTACCAGTCGGAAGTAACATACCTGACTTTGACTATTGTCATTGAATTCAAGACATTATATCAAGGATTATATCATATAGTAACATACTACACAAGTTACTCTTTTGTAATAACAAGAACTGCTAATCCAAGCTTCACTTGTTATACATTTTTTATACTTCAAACGATAATTCAATTATATATCATATATTATTCGTATTATATATTTTACTGTGGCCTAAAGAATCCACGCTAATATAGCTGTATAATCACATATAAACAGATACTTGCTTAAAACATTAGTATTGATATCTGTTGCTTTAATCGGTGTAATATACGTTAATATTACTGGTGCTCACTAAATATCACGAACTGATATATAAAAACTTTAGTTGCTATAAGAATTGTAATTATAAGAAGCAAATCTTATTAGTAACATCGTGTTGCTCACCAAAAGCCCTGTTACTTAATATCATTAAATATAACTGATTAACACATTTTGGTGTTTACACTCAATTATCATATCATAAATTATTATCTATCTTACAAGCAACACATATAGTGTTCACACTTTCATCACCACTAAATTACCACCAAACCAAATATCAGGGCAACAACGTATAATGTATATGCTTGTTTTTTGGATGACATCATTACGTCAATTTTCGCCCATACACTTGCTTATGTACATCCACTTTGTAAATGTTACTATTATATTGTCATTCTTCCAGAGTGATTGATGATGATATTTCACCACTAGGACACTCGTTCGAGAGAATATGCATTCTTATTGAAGATTGGTATTAGCGTTAAAAAATACTATATGGTTCATTAAGCACCTTTACGCATATGATGATAAAACGTATTAAAGAAGAACACAAGTTTAGATTATAAGAATAATAGCAATATATAAAGAAACAACGTATCTATCTTTCTGCATACTCAGTCATGGATTACATACTGAGTAACTGACCATGTTCATCACCATCGAGCACCATTTCCAAACTTTATAATTCAATACGCATGTAAAGTCGGTCTGTAATAAATCAAAGGCAACAATAGAAGGAGAAAACATTTGCAAATCTTTTCCTCAGGGGCATCATCATATTATCATCCACAATAATATTGGTGTAGTATACTACATATGCTAATCAATTCAGAATATGTGTTTATACCGAAAGTAGTACAAAATTCCTTTGTCCCAAAATCAAATCCGAGCGGCATTTCCTTTGGCATTGTCCATGAGAAAAGCTAATTTTGGAAGACCATTGATGCCAGGTTCGCCGCTAGAATTACCGATTTTACTTTTGAAAAATGCTTTGTTCCGTACCCTAACGTTTGTTCCGTCAAATCTTTTAAAGATATCTTCCCTCTTCTTACTTTGGTTACATGTACTTGTCTGTCCATTTGGTAACCTCACTGAGGATATATCCTTGACACGTCACATTTTAGTCAAATGGTGAAAAACAGAGTGTGCTCATTTCTCCCTCCCTTCCAGTTGCTTTGGATTCATTATTTCATTTATGTATCTCTTTTCCTTTTCATTTGTATATTTTTTATCTTCTCCATCACTAATAAATTATTACATTTTGTAATGAAATGCTTTACTATTTGCTAATAAAATAATTAAAAATATGGAGTTATATAAAGACAGATAATAAAAGCCTCCTCCTCCTCCTCCTCCTCCTCCTCCTCCTCCTCCTCCTCCACCACCACCACCACCACCAATACAATTTATATCGACTCCTTGTTATTCTCCTATGATTATTGACTCTGGTAATGATGAGCAGCAGCATACCCTTAGCACTAGTTCTGAACCATCAGACTACTATAGCATCAACATAAACATGACAACTGTTAAAGAGTAATGAAGGGTACGATGGAGGCATTAGTGACGGAAATTCTTTTCGATATATCTCCTTACAAAATGATTTCATGCCATTGTGCTCAACTTAAGTTTATCTTGGATGAAATAGAGAGAATAGTTCAAACTAAAATCATTCCTGAACGAATATAAATATGAATGTATACTGATGCTGGGATGTCCAAATTTGATAGAATGGAGATCGACGTTTGTTAAACACCTTGGGTAAATAACTGTTACCACCACCATTACCATTCATATTGTGGTAATCGGATGACGAAAAGGATGAACACATTGTTGTTGTTGAGAAGGAGGTAGTGATAAAAGTGGATGAATATGTTGATGGAGCATGAAGATATAACTTTATTGATAGGATGAATATGTGAATGGTTTCAACCCTCTGTAAATAGGTCAAATGTTAACAAGATTTCATTTTTGGCAGAACAAGGTGAATTATAATAATAATAAATTAGAATCAGAACCTTGTCCGTTCATTTGCTTTTCTTTTTTCTTCTCATTTCTCCCTTAAAAAACACTTCAACTTACATTGTCATTTTCATATGCCTTTTCGGTCAAAATATTTATAGTTTTTCTTTGGTTTCAAATAATAAAACTGAAAAGATGAACCAATAAACACTTTTTCCATTTTTATTACCTGCTTTTTTATCAGAGTTTTGATTCTTATAGTTGTTCATAATGATTGTCGTAGTACCTATAATTTTTTTTTATCATCACAAATCAGGATACATACATATCCATTAATAGTTGCATAAAAATAATAAAAAAATTGACCACTTGACTTACTTGGTAGTTTTTGCAATTGTGGTAAATTCGGTCGATAATGTTGGTGTCAAAGTTGTCGAAATCGTTGTCCAAGCACACGAGGCAGGTGGATGAGATGAATTGCTTGCAACGATATGTCTGGTGATGACGATACCTTTGGAACGAATGAGGATGATGTTTGTAATTCAGGGCTTTGGCTTGCTATGGGTCATTCAGCTGTTTTGACATTGTTCCTCTGTAACACATTTCTGTGGACTAGCAAAAGCTGACAGAGAAGATGATGAACCCAATACGTTGTTCCACTATTCGAAGCTGAAGGTGTTGCTGTAGTTGCTGCTATTTTTATTGTAGGCGGAGAGGTTTTTTTTTTGGGACTATCACAACTTGTTGGCCGTTCAGTACTGTACCTCTAATGTTACTCTCGTAAACTTGATAATTGGTACTAATACTTGTTGAAACACGGGAACGATGATCGATGTCGACTTCTTCCTATAAAATAAAGAGAAAAAGATAGGTTTTTTTGCTAATGAATTAAGGTATTTTTTTTCTTTAATTCAAAATATCAATCAATGAAAAGAAGAAGAGAAGGGGAAAAAATAGAAACTTGTACCAAGTCGAGGCGCGGTGCACGGGCGCCAATAGATCATCGGATGGCTGGTGTGTTATATCGTCAAATTAACAATATGCAACAGCAAAGTATATGCGCAAGAATTGATGAATATTGTACATCTCAAATAGCAACTGTGATGTCAAGGTCAACTGTGAACATCGCGTGCAATATTTACGTCGTCTATCTGTCTTTCCAATTCATCGTGCACCAACTGATCAGCAAGGTAATATTGTTATTTGACGAGTTGTGTCATGTAACTGGCCAGACCATCCTCCACCACCACCTACCCATTGATCAATACTGACCAGTCTCTACAAACTGTGTAAGGTCTTTGACCTGTTGTACAATCAAAGGTAAAAATCTTTTATATTCTACTACTTTATTACTTTATCATTATGTGCAAATCAACTAATCTTATTTTCCAGTATATTACTTTCATTATACGATATGCTTCTTTAAATTTGGTGAGTAATTTTATTATTCTTCGATGCACTTGTTTTTTCTTTAAGTTTCATTTTACTAACTTATCATTTTTATTATTATTATTATTATTATTCAAAAATGATTCCCGATTTGTTTCATTTTCATATGAAGTATCTTAGGTCTCAGTCTCGAAGAAGAAGATGAAGAAGACCAAAAAAAAAAAATAATCATTCCTATAACCCTAATTGATAAATATAAAATCTCATGGAAGCAACATATCATCCTCTTTTTTCCTTATTCTGCTATTATGTTCTTAGTGTTTTATCAAAACCAATAATATATATTGACAGTGACAAAATTAATAATCAAAAAAAATATGTTGCTTGTGCTAAGAGAGAAAACTAGATATATGAGCATAGCTATTAACCACAAGGTTGAACGATGATGTGTAAAAAGGATACTAATAAATAATAGGAATAAATAGCTAGACTGAACTTTTTTTTTTATAAGAAGCAGTGACAGCTCCAAACATTACAATTGTATTCTTTTTCGCTCAAATGAATGGCATGAGTTTTACCGGAAAGTGTATCCGAGAGATTGCGAAAAAAAAAAAAAAAAGGATTGCAAAAACTGAGTGCTGAATGTAAATCTTTAGTCCCTTGTGAACTGACGAAAGCAAGAAGCCGCAATCAGCGTCTGCTCAATTAATTTCGTCCTTAATAAACTTCATAATTTCAACGTAAATCTTTAGTCAATATTCCCATTTTAACATACACAATCCAAAAAGTATCCAGCAAAATAAAGAGAGTAAACAAGTATGAAAATGAGAAGCTCACTATAAAAAAAGGGAAAAAGGTATTATTGGTATTTTTATGAGTTATTTACAAATAATGTGATTTAATATACATGGAAAACAATATGGATTTAAAAAAGCATGGGATAAAGCTAATGTATGTAAAAATGTGTGAAGTGAGATAATAAGGTGGATAATAAAAAAAAAAGATGTATGAGTGGAAAGAGACATTCTTCCCTAAAGGAATCGAAGTTGGGATGGAGTAAAATGTAATGGCTTCCAATCCAATTTGTTGGGTGCGATCTTTCGCTTTCGTTTCTTTTGATTGCGTTCCCATTGCTCAACGACCTTGTCACCCAAACAAATGATATGTTGTCCACGATAATATTTGAGTGCACCTATATGTTGTAAAGTATGAAGAATATCCTGAGATGTAATCGATGTCTTTTGAGAAATCTCTTCAATTGTCACATCTTCATTGGTAGATAACAAGTATTCAACGATGGTTTCCGTCCAATAAGCACGATAAGACAGCAAACCCAAATCGGAAAGTGGTTTTTCTGGAGATCCTGTACGCCCTTCAGCTTTGGATAATTCGTAAGAAAATGCAATCAACAACTTGCCATAACCGAGACGTTGATATTGTGGCAATGTAAGAATACACGCGACATTATAGTTTTCTGAAGATTCCTTTTCCTTCGAAAAATAACCGATCAAATGACATCCTAATTCATCGCGTTGCGTCATGCAATAGAATAAAAAAGGATCCACATCATAATACAAGGTTTTGTGATCCAGAAATAATTTGGATAATAAACAGAGATTGCGACACCATGTCTTTTGTTTGCGACCATCGATTTCAAAAAACGATACTTCTTCATGGCGATAAATTTCATTACCAGGTGGATGTTGTAATTGACATCGGTCACGGTGACGTTCGAGTTGTTTATGGGATGCATAGTAACACAAACAAAACTCGCAAATGTAAAGCGTGTCACAATAAGCATATTCTTGAGGATAAGGTGCAAAATACCATGGTTCGACTTCATGTTTGCCCATTTGGATCTTGTTGAGGTTCTTCACACGAGCAATTTCACTCACACATTGGGTCATGGATCCAGATGTACGTAGTTTTTCAATTTCTTGCTTTTTTGAAAATGTTTCTTGAGGTTGTCGTTCATCTTGGATCATTTCCATGGTTTGACCGTCTTCATCCTCGTTACCTAATATCACTTGATGATTTTCTTTATCGTCTGTTGCTGAAGCCGGTGTTCCTGCGGCCGATTCATCATCGTGCAGTGCTTTACGTTTTTGTCCAGCGGTAGGTGTACTCGCTCGTAAAGGAGATTGTTGCTGTGATGAACCACCGGCCGCTGAGGGCGTGGAGGTACCTTGTGGTGGTGGTGTTGCCGTAGCATCCCGATTCTTGTTTTTCTTTTGATCAGGTTTTGGGAATTCAATCTCACGACTAAAATCAAGTCTTGTAAAGCTCACCCATTCGTCTAAACGTTTGTTGAATTCGACATAGTGGACATAATACTCTAATCCTGGAGGATCCGCCTTAGTTTCACGAGCCCACAAGATTTCTGCTTTTCGATATTCAAATTCTTGTCCAGTTGAAATCTTTTTTACAAATAATTTGCATTGAAGAGGTGACGCAATGAATTTTTGAATTTGAGCTTGTCTTTGTTTTGCTCTTTCTGAATCTCCATTGGCATTGCTGCTATTGGAACCACTGCTTCCACCTATGCCATTAAAACCATTGGTAGTTGCCAAGGCTTGTTGTAAAGCAGCATCTTTGGCTTCATCTGTTGCACTTGTCATTTTTCCTGGTGTTTGATTATTGTTGCTGTTCATCAGATTGGCTGGATCACCGTTCACAGCGTTACTCATTTTTTTTTCTCTTTTTCTATTTTTTTCCTTTATTCTTTAACGACGTACTTGGCACCTGCGGTTTACGTTGTAAAAAGAATAATTCGATCGTTGATTGGTCAATACAAATTTGTTGTCGTCATCACTCATTCCCTTTTAGTTTTCCATATAGGGATTTGAGATTGTGTGGAGTAAAAAAAAAGCGTGTAATCTTGAAAAAGGTTGTGGTGTTTATCTCTTTTTTTCTTACTTAACCTAGTCTTTTATATAACACTCCCCACTCTACCACCCATTTTATAATATAATAAAGAAAAATGTTGGCCACTCGCTCCATGTTGAAAACCGTTGCTCAAAGTAAATTATAATATACAAAGAAACAATTGGAAATTCTCTTTATTATATTTGATAATTCCCGTATCTTATTATCTATTTATTTTCATTCCTATAGACCCTGCTATTCGCACTGCCATGTTCAAGAACGCCGCTGTTTCACCCATGGGTGTACGGTAAATACAATATATTATTATTTATACGTGTCCTTGGCATCCTTGTTTTACTAATGGAATATATATATGATTATTGAATTATTTTTAGACACTTTAACGCGTCTCGTCCTTCCATGGAACAATCGCCAGACGCTGAATCCGAGCTTTTGCGCCAACAACGCAAGGTCCGTCCTGTCTCTCCTCACCTTGAAATCTATCAACCTCAAATTACCTGGTATTTGTCCGGTATCCACAGAATTACTGGTTGTGCTATTGGTGCTGGTAAATATTATTTGACATTTGGACTAGATGGTTAAAGGATTTAGAAAGCAGGAAAGGATATTGATCTATCATTATTATGGCTATGATGATGGGTAATTTCTAGGTTTCTACGCTGGCGCCCTTGCTTACTTGGCTGCCCCTGCCCTTGGCGTCCAATTTGATACTGCTGCTATCATCTCTGCTATTGGCGCTGCTCCTGTTGCCGCTAAGGTTGCTGCAAAGACCACCATTGCTGCTCCATTCGTTTTCCATTGCTTGAACGGTGTTAGACATTTGGTATGCAAAATATGACATTTTTTTTTGTTGGATAGTATAGGATATTGATTCATTTATTCTCGAATATTATTTATTTTAGGTATGGGATGCTACCAAGTTCATTGATATTAAGGATGTTTACAAGACTGGTTATGCTGTATTGGGTGGTACTCTTGTTGGCACCTTGTACCTTGCTTCCTTGTAAAAAAAAAAAAAGTTATCCGAATAAAATAAAATTGCGGTTTTTTCTTGTTCAGCATGTGAAATTTCTTGGGTCCGTTTGCTTCCGATCCCATTTTCTCTTAATGTATATATCTTTTTACCGTTTTCTTTAACCTTTTTTCAAAAAAAAAATATCGAATAGGGATCATTGTCAAATTTGTTGTCTTTTCCCTTTTGCTTCCCATTATTGTTAATGCAAAATAATAGATAAAATTTCATGGGTAAAATAATAAGTCATTTAAGTTTTTTGCTGACTTTCGCTGGGTAATGTCATGGATTAGAATTTTGGAGAGGAAAAAAGTAAAGAGATTAGTCACTAGACGTTACCATGGGTAATTTCTATTGCTTATGCAGTAGAAACAAGCTGGGCTATACTATTTTCCATTGAAATTGATTTGTTGGTACCATGTTAAAATAAATGGTTTGTGCAACAATTCACTAAATCAAAACAGAAACAATCGTTCTTCCGTTTTGATTTAGAAAACTAAGATAAGAATGAAAGTAAGTATAGACATATTATTAATTTAAGTTAATTGCTAAGTAAATTTTAACACCATACTAAATGATGATAGGTTCCTGTGATGAATAGTATATAAGATGCCTTTCTTTTGTATAACTGTGAATGATGTCACTATTCAAAATATGATAATGCTACTAGCAATATACGTATTTTATTTTTTGATTCATGCTCTCAATATATTGTGGAGATTTTTATGTAATTGAAACAAGAAAACATGATCTACTACTACTACATATTAAACTTTATATTATAAGCAATGTGATTCATTCACACGATGCATATGGTATCCAATTATATATGAATTATTCATCTATGTATTCTCCCCTTGATTTTTTTCTTTTTTTTTAATATGAAGTCGTTCATGTCAGCGTTTTTTTTTTCTTTTAATTGATCGATAGTTTTAAAATATATTTTATATAAAGAGATCCATACAGTAAGAAAAAAATAATGTGTTTTTTGAAAAAAAGAATCATAAGTTGTTTGTTAATAGAGAAAAAAAGAAACAAAAAGGTATAATTATAAATATACGTAGAAGAAGGAAGTGAATGAGGATGGCTGGATAGTAATGTTAACGAGTAAAGAAGTTGTAGTGTGTAGATGGATTTAAGAAATTTATGGTTTGCATAGTTTTAATTTATCTATGGAGCCGTACTCAATGCACCAACACGTTGTACAAGTTCTGTCATTCGACTATCAATAATCTTAATATTATTATTGACAGTGTCTTCATTTTCTTGGACACTTTTTTGAAGCTATATAATTATAATTCAATTTTTGTAAGTTAGTATTCTCTTTTCATATGATCCATCTACTTTATCCAATTCTTACCAATTCACAAGCTGTGCCAAGGTTCTTGAGTTCATCTGTCATACGTGTTTGTTCTTCAGAAATGGCTTTCACAGATCGACCAAATGTAGCTGCTTCGGTATGAAGACTTTGCAATGCTTTTAAACGTGTAAGCAATGCAGGTGTCAAGTTAAGAAGTGGGTCAATTTTTTCCATAGATGAAAACAAATGGTTAACCTAATGAAAGAAAAAATATTTCAAATAGTATAAGGAAAAAGAGCTTCGTTTATATTTTATCCCCTCTCTATATTATCTCTGTTATTATCAAGATCTACCTTTTCTTCGGCATCGCTAGAAAGTCCTTGACCTTCTTTATTTTCATTGGCTGAATTAGAGGTACTACCACCACTTCCAGCAGTACCAGGTAACGATGTATTGCTGGAAAGACCGAAACCAAGTGATAAATCCTTCCGACCTGACTTGAGTTCATTCAATCTATCCAATTCACTGATCAATACCTTGACTCTTCTAGCCACTGTCTCTAATTGTCTTGGTTGAGCCAAAATAGTAATTTGTTGTTCTAATTTGGATACTGATCCAATAAGTGATGCAGTGGCAAGGCTTGGGGGCTACATATACGTATTTATTGATATGTGAGTATTAATTATGATATATCAAACTACATAACCAACTTATCAATATCCATTTATTACAAAATGAAAGAACATACCAAATCATCCAAACCATGACCTGAACTGGATCCAACCAATGATTCCAACTTGGCAATCCTTTCATCGATATCAGCAACCTTACTTTCCTTGTGTATCTTGGCCGTCTCTGGGGTATAGTAAAGCTCATAAGTAAGAACCTATTTTATAGTATAAACGATCAGTATTCTTTTTCCTTCTGCTAACAATGGAATCCAATAAAAAAAATGCTACACTTTACATCACCCTTATCATTCTTTTCGATCAGAACAGTATCATCACTCTCGTTATTATTATTGTTGTTTTCTTCGTTATTCTCTTTTGTTGAAGCAGTAGATTTATAGGCTTCGAGTTGCTTAATAAGTCGCTTTGCTTCATCGATACGATTACCGTAGTTGGTAGACTCATCCACTTGTGTTTCACCCAAATTCTTTCCAAGTCTCGTCAAATCCGATTGTAAAAATGATATCTGTGAAAGCAAATCTGCTTGACTGACATTTTCAGTCTCTGCCTCAGATTCCTAAACATTATCCCAACCAACAAGAAATATTTTCATGAGTCATCACTTGAAATCATCCTGCTACCTTTCCCCTTTCCATTATCCATCGATGGTAACAAAAATACAAAATAAAAACCTTTTTCTTTTCGACTTCTTCATTCAATTCTTGAACCTCAAACATCAAACGTCGCAATTTTTGAATCGATGTTTCTTGTAACTCTAAATCCTTTGGCAAAAGTTCATATTCACTTGTTTCTAAAGCTGCAGGTCGACGGACATAGCTACGATACATAGCCTTTTTTCTACGCGTTAAACGATCCGTGAAATCTATTTCCAACAAATATATATATATATATATATATATATGTAAAGAGACAATATTAACAATTCATTTATTTATATAGTCTCATATTTTACTCTGTTGTAAAAGGGTGAAAACGTCAAAAAAAAAAAAAAAAAAAAAACGAACCGATTCCCGAGGATTCAACGATACTGTCTTTGAACCGTGCACTGGCATCTTTGACTGAAACTCGAGATCGTACAACATTTTCGTTTCCATCATCCTCATCACTAGACTATATATAAAAAATAATAAATAAATGGTGGGTGAGGAAACCATGATAAGTCGACTTGCTCTTTAGATGGTATAAATATGGGTGCATGTATATGTGTACCTGATCACCTAAAGTAGTAGGTTGGTCTACATCACCCGAATCTGGTGTTTCAAAGACGTCAGGTTGATCATCCTAAAATAATTAATGTTAGACATTGAACAAGAAAAAAATATAAATTGTTTGTTTCATTGTGAATTCGTACAATATCAGGAAGAGTTGAATATTTGGAAGCCATGGTCGAGAAAAAAAATAGGACAAGAAGGTATGCAGGAAATCTTGCGTCTTTTCTGATATTAAAAAAAAACAGGTCTGGGGACTATTGACATTTAATAATGATAGCTTATTCCGAAAGTGCTCGTATTATATTGATCAATGTAGTGGTAGAAACATTTTTTTTTCAATATACAACATTTAATAACAAACGATTGATTTATTATGGAAAATACATTATACTATTTTCTGTCGTCTTTGATTGTACATAAAGAATACCTTCTTTGGTAATCAATGGGCATCCATAGAAACTTGTATCTAAACGCTTGAACGTAGCAGGATCCATTTTATCGATGAAGTTTTTCAACCCTTTATCACTCACATTGATGCAATGGGTAATATCCAGGGAGTGTAAGGACTGAATACGACTTAGCGCCACCAAAGCATCATCATCCAATGCTGCCACAGAGGATAACTCCAAACATTCGAGAGCTTCATTGATATTGGTCGACGCATAGTCAAATAATCCTTCTTTTGAAAGAGTAGCAACATTGGAACGATAGTTGGGCGAAATTAAGCTAATTTTCTCTAATCCTCGATTATTACCCAATGCCAACAACGCTTGATCTGAAATAGGGATATTATAAAAACGAATGTCTTTTAATCCCGGATGTCGGGCAAGTGTATCAAAGTTTCTCGGAAGCAAACCATAGATCGATTCAACATCGTCATCAACATCAAGGTGTTCAGGTATCGTATACAATGCTATATCTTGGATCTTTATTGATAAATGATCAACGTTAGTTTCGTTTAATATCTTGATGAGACGTTTTGTGAGCAATCTTTGGGATCTGAAGGTCAGGTTGATCTTTCCAAAGTTTTGATGTTGATGATTGGACAGAAATTGAGCAAAATGGATGGCAAGATTGTCTGTAAGAATGCTTATATCGAGATCTTTAATGCGGACTAATGTTACTTTGCTCAAACCACTCCAATCCTCCAAAGTAGAATCAGGGTCAAGTGCGTAATCCGATCGTTCCATGACTATGTAAGCATAAAAGTTTAATCGAGGCTTGGCTTCTTGCTGATGAATCTTTAACAATGTTAATGTATCTTTGCATCTCTCTATTGCAGCTACAACACTCTCTGCTCGGTTAGGTCGATCATAAGCCATTCTAAATGTTTGTAATCCGGAGGTTGCTGTCAAAGTTGGTGCTAAATCATGCGTAAGGTTGGATAAAAAGATATCATCATTTACGCGTGTATAGGCCTGTGTGTCATCCCAATTAATCACTTGTAATTCAGGACATATATTCAAAAGATGGACAAAATCCATATAGTTGGGTGTTTCAGAAAAAGGGGGCTGAATATTTTCGTTCAAGACGCTGCCTTCTATTTGATCATTATCTTGCTTGTCAAAACCGCTTCTACCAGAGGCCATAAATACTTGTAATTGGGGACAAAGGCGTAAAAAGGGTTCCATTTTTGTGCGGAATAGAAAACGTGCATCCAAATGAAGAAAAACAAGTTGATTTAATTGTTTCGGTGGGTCATCATTTTCCTTTATAAGCATCGCGCTGCTAGGAACTGGTTTTACCAAATAATCATGAAGATAGACGGTAAGATGAGTGAGCAGAGGACAGGCATCAGCGATTTCCAACAGAGAAATATTGGCTGGAAAGTCAGATAATAATTTGAGGGTAGATAGTTGATTTAAGCATATCGACGATTTTAATAACTTGAAGAATCCCAAATTGTTGAAATTTGTTTCAAAACAATTACAAAAGAAGATACCTATTGATTTAACCATCCCACACAACCCTCTCCACTATTAGAAACAACGACGGCAACGACAACACGGATAAATAAAGTAGGAGATATGATCATATTTACGTAAAGAATGAATGTTAATGTCATGTTTCTCAAATTCTTGAAGAACACTATTCATTTGTGTATACTTCATGTCAATTTTTTGCACATTGGGACCAAGGCAACGTAAAAGACAATCGTTCTTTTTTAATACTTGACTACGCATGTCGACGTTTTGCCATAATTCAGTTGCAAAACTTGGAATCAGATCGAACCATGTCCGACACACGCGCATGGCTTCCAAACAATCGCTTTGAGAAATAAATGACAAAACTTTGGCATTGATTTCGTATGAGAATAATTCGAGAAAGTCAGACATATTCGAAATGGTGAGAGGCAATAGTAGTAACAATAGTATTTCAAGATGTATGTTGAAATGTTTACAGGACTTGTAACTGAATTTGGGAAGCCGAGTAACCAGAAAAGTGGGTGTAACATCCCCCAACACCATAACTTTGTGGCTGTCAGATATACGGTTCTTGATGAGGCATTTCGATATTTCTCAACTTCTTGTTGCTAAGAATCTTAACTTTTTACCATAAAAAGTTTATTTCGCGCCTCAGACTGAGGCTGTGTAATATTAATAAAAGTGATGGCTTTCACCATTATAATACAAATAAAAGTTATTAATAGCCGATAATTATATCATAAGAACCTGTGAAGGATTGGTCAATTACGATGGTTAACCTTTTTATACATGAACTTGAATACTATACTACAGGAAGCATGATGAATTCTGTTCAATAATTATACGTACCGGTATTAATAATAATTTTCTCCGTCGTGAGCTACATAGTTAACGGTAAAAATCTATTAATGAATGAACCTGTAGGTGAAGAATCTTGATAGATGTGGTACTGTATGTAATAATTTGGTCACAAAGATTAAATGTTTGATAACTCTATGTCTATTCTTATAAAAGGTCGCAGTTACCAGGAAATGTGGTGAATGTCAGCAGTGTCGAATTAAATCCAGAGGTGTCGCTATGAATACACTCATTACACAGCGAACAACCCTCTATGTCTATCTTTTGTTCAGCCACATTCCTTACTGTATCAAATATATAAACGGATGACTAAATTTGTAATATGTATAAAATTTTTGTATTTTTATAGCAAAAGTTATAAGACTGTGAGTAATAGCAGTTACAAAACATTGGATGACAAACATTCTTAACGAGTATATTATAACCATATCTAATGCATTGTATGGTATGTTATACGTACTCTAGAAGAAATGTATACATTGATGAACCTGCTATTCGAGTGGTTATGGTCTCATTACGCTGCGTCATTGGTGTTAATAGACCATTAGCTGGATTATACATCCATACCAAAACATATTCAACTGTGCCGTTCATGTCACCAGGCACCCCACCGCTTAAATAAATATATTCGCCAATAGCCGTTGCAGAAGCTCCTACTCTGTTTCGTGGTCTGCCAGGAAGAGTTGTTCCGTTCGCTCCCTCGGCGACAGCAGGTAATGGTTTCCATTCAGAAGTGCTAAAGTCATATTGCTGTATATACATTGTTCCTCCTCAGGCAGTATTATTGGGGGTTTCGGAACCCTCCAAAGAAAAATACTCGTTGCTATTTGTTGGACAGCTAATGACTACAATTACTGTACTTCTAACTATTGTTAAAAAGGAAAGTATGTAGCACTATCATTAATAAAAACGAGTTCTATGGCTTAGGCATAGACCATCGGATTTTTTTAAAATGACATGTACTGATAAATAAGCTGTTTGTTTAAATCATTAATATGTTGCGTGAGTTTATCAACAAAAGGCCTTAGTGATAAGAATCGTTGTAAATCTTGGTATTATTATATATTCAAGAAGGTTATGACATCCAATATGCACATTATATTTACATATTATTGTTATTAATGCAATAAAAAAAGTTACAACATACTTGAAGTATTTCACATTGATAATTTTACATGCAATACTATTAAAATTAAACATATCGAATTTATTCAAGGGGAAACAATCCACAAACACAGACAGAAAAATGGGGTTTTGATTGGCTATGGACTACCAACCGAAAAGCAGGTAACTCACAAGACCATTCCTTGTACAACGACGATGGAATCTCATGCATCTTTTAATTCAGGAAGATAATCTTTTTTGGGGCCCACGTTGCTGGCATGCTGTTTCAAATTAGAGAAATATAAACGATGTATAATATGGCTGGCTTTTTTGATTATAATTAGAAAGCAATATATAAGTTAATATATATTCTCGGGAATCATGGGTAATTCAATTATATTATATGGCTTGAAGACTCTATCTTGATAATTGAAAGATGATCTAGTTTAGTGAACTATAAGTTGTAAAGAGCAAACGTATCTTTAAGTTACCGATTCAAGTTTTTCTTATCAATGTAGGCTAGCTCGTTTTCTAAAAATATTCTTTTTCCATCCTCAATCAAAGTGATTACTACTGCAGTGCTGTGATGGATAAACAGGATTTATATATTAGATAAATAAGACTATTTCTAAATATAATATATTATATATTACTATATTTACCGAGCTCTTGGATGAAGGCACTGAGCCTCGTGGGATAAAATCCATGAATGAGAAAAAGACCACCAAAGAACCATACAAACAGCCATCAAAACTATAGAATGACATAGAAGCGGATGAGGGAATAATAAAATAAACAATACAATGAACGTAACATGGATGGATAGAAGGTATGTCGAGTTCAATACGTAACAACAATGAAAGATAAGGGAGACGGGGGAAACAATACTATAGTTAAATACAATGTTGAACTACTGGCCCATCGAATAAACAGAAAAAAAATATTACAAAATTCGATACGCTATTAAAACAGCTATGGAGGAACAACATGCAGTCTATTTCAATTTTTTTTGGGATTCTCATTATACTGGCACAGCTGGAATCGCAATATCTAAGCTAAGACTGTCACCTCACCACAGCAATACCATTATTGATCCTACTCAAGAAGCGAATACTCCCAGATTGTCGTTCCCTTGAAACGTTTTCTGTAGTGTACAACAAGCCAGCCAATAAAAACAATAGCAACGATACTACTAATAGCAATACCAGGGGTAATTGCACCTTTTATCATTCTTTAGCTTTCCGTTATAAAAACTGCTGACTTCAAGTTCAAATGCATTTGTTGTGGTATACCAAACAAGCAATAGCTTCCGTCCCCATATGCAGTAGGTCATCTGTTCTATATAAAGCAAATTTTCTGCAATACTGTAGACCCCCGCTTTTTGCAGATGCGCTTTTTCTCAAGAAAACCTGCAAAATATGAGGATATACGAATCTAAATACGATTTACTATGTTTTCTGAGCGGTTTGCTTTGAAAATAATCTGCAAAAAGCGGAAGCCCACTGTAATAAACATTGTTACTGCCACCTTTTCGATACATATATTTGTAATTAATATTCAAGAATAATCTGAATAATGAACAGATGACGGCTCAAAGAAAAAAATCAACAATATATGAATAATATGTTAAGAGTGAGTTTATTAAACTACTACTATTAAACTGTAAAAATGTCAATTCTGATCAAATATTAAAAAAAAGCTTACATACAGTAGGTGTAGAAAATACAAAAACCCTGCATAACCGAATTGTATGCTTGTAGCCAGGTTCATACTATAATAAACGAAAAAAGGACCAAAGTCCGAAAAGTGGGTTAGAGATACTTTGGCCCGTGTAGTTGAAAAAAAAAATAGATCCTTTGCAGTTGTACTGATATAAAATCTGACGACAACCAACAGGCGCTCATCTTAATGCTACATTATGTTTTGTGGTCAACTTTTCGCCCGACCTATTTAATGAGGAACAGGGATAATATTATCAAGGTATAAAAACCTACATAACCTTTTTTATTACATGAAGCATCATTGGATTAATCCATAAAAAGAGTTCTTTCTTTTTTCCCATTGGATTGAATTGTTTAACAATACATGATGCTAATCAACATATGACACGAAATATACTTTAAAGTCTTGGGGTCAATCTGACAGGTGATTTCTATACATGTTCACGATATTATTACCATGTTCTAACAACGATGCGTGTTTCGCGGTATGACACTAGGAGAAAATGCGTGTTGTGTTTGTTTTCATGCATGATCTTTTTGTATGTGCATGTTCATAAGGGGGTACAGATATATTTTTATATATACATAATTGACATTTTAATAAGACAAAAATAATAGATGATCATAAATATTTATTACTCATAATTATAAATCCAACTAAGTAAATAACAATAAGCAAGCAGTAGGATTTCGCTGATGACGATAAATAAGGAAAGGTTATATGACGAGTATAATAGAATGAAAGTTTTAGTTAAGTATAATCTTACCAGAAAAACAAGCAACACTTTACTTGCATCAGGGCTTTGACTCTTTTTTCTATATTTGTAATCTGGATGAAAAAAAGGATACGTTTTAATATACTGCAGATCATACGATAATGAGAAGTAGAACGCTTTTTTGGGGAAAGAGGGGGGGACAGGTTAGATAAAACATCTAATATTCTTGATCACAGAAAAATAAAGTATATTAAATGAAGAGCCAGGACGGGATGTAGGATGATGATCAATTTTATTATATGGCGATTTACTTGATGATGATGATAATGATTTTATAGCACCAAGAAATAGCGTATTTGTTAATGATGATTTTTTATTATATGCACATGTTGGAAGAAGTGGAAAAAGATAAATGATATTATAATACATAATAAGATGGGGTTTGTTATTGTAATTCTACTAGTATTTAGGTAATATAATAGGTGGTTGGGGTGGATGGGAGGGAGAAGAAATAATAATATATAAAACAGGGTGATTGGAAATTTGTATAAATACTTTACAGGGAAAGGGTGAAATGGTTTATATAAAAAGAAATAAGAAGAATATTGGATTAAGTATAAACTAGTATATGAATATATATAAAAAGAAAGAGGAGGAAACATGCCAATTGGAAATGTCATCCATTATAAGTTGCATTTTTGTTATTGACAATATATATATAACATAAAGAACGAAGGTAAAAGAAGCGTCTTTTATGTAGAGAGAAGGAGGAGAAATAGGATGATGGAAATAGAAGAAAGTTGAGAACTTTATACATATTTCTTATGTCACAGATCATCGTTGTCGCTATGCAATTGGTCTACTTCATCATCAATCTGTTCAAATTTATTCATTCTAAAAGGAGAAGGTGATGCAGGCTGAAGCAAACTACTGATAGAATGTGGATTGTCATGAGGTGACAGATGATGATGATGCTGTTCATAAGGAGTCGCATGTAACATTTTATTACGCAAGCTGTTGTTGATAGGTGATATATAATGATGCCGTTGTGGTCTCGCTTCTTCTCGTTCAGTATCAATAGCATCATTCCCGTCTTCTTCAACTTCTCCTTCATGATATTGTTGATGACGTTGATGAGAAACGGCTGCGGTAATAAAACTTAAAGAAGAAGGATGAGGAGGCGGAGAAGGTAAAGGGGTAGATCGACTAGAAGAGGATGGTGATGAAGGCTTGGCATTTAGTGTTGTCGCTGTTTTTGTGGTAGTAGTAGCAGCAATACTATTACTCATTGATGCGGTGGCACCATCAGGAGAAACAGGAGGAACAGCAGAAGTTGAAGCTAAAGTATGAGTACTACTACTAGTCGCCATTGAATTAGTTGGGCGTACATTGGCGTTTCCCATTTGTTCCAAATTGCCACGTTTCTTTTGAGCAGCCGCCATGACGCCTTTTGCCGCGCGTGGTTCCATTTCTTCAAAGTTCTGGCGTACGTAACTACGTAATTTATCAGCATTGGGCAAATCCTGAATCATTTTAGCAATAGTTGGGTGCTTAAATCCATAATAATCAGGCCCACTGGCAGAATTTGAATGTTCACGATGTCGAATTTCGTTGGACCGTCTTACAACGACTGTCCATGCACCTGTTGCTGAATTGGCAATGATAGGTTCGTCTGGTTGGTCTGCAGCAACAATATGAAACCTGGGGCCATCACCCCCGTCCAATATGGTTGATACAATACTTGTATTACTATTGGGGTTAACCATACTCGGGTATGTGCGTTCCACTGTGAACCCAACAGGGAAAATATAGCGTTCGTTATGAAAGGCTTCTCGATCATGAATGATTTTTCCTAAGTTGACAACGGTTAATACACCAATTTGTTGAGGCAATTTAACGTTTCCGTTTTCATCTCGTTCGACAGGTTGCACGCGACGTGTTTTGGTTACTGCGCGTGACATTTTCGATCGTTTTGGCGGCGCGGATGCTGTAACTGTGCTGTTTAAAATGCTTACATTACCGAGGCGATTGGTTTGATTGTCATCTCTTCTTCCTTCTCTTCCCTCTTCATCTTCATCAATGTCTGGATGTTTGGATTGTTTTCTACCTCGTCGTCGACGTGGCTTTTGGACATGTACTGCTAGTTCAGATGTTGATCTTTGTCGTGATAATGGTTTTGGTTTACTATTATAGGGACGATGATGATGACGATGATCTGCAGTCAGTTGTCGTTGATGTTGATCATGCGGGTGATAGATTTCCCCTTGAACAACAGTATCTATCGCCGTTGCAGATGTGGTTGAGGTTGTCATTGGTAATAAATCATGATAGTCATCCATAAAATCATCATCATATTCGTCAGATGAAGATGTTTCTATTTCCACTTTACCCATACGTGCAATATTATCTAAAAGAACACTATGATTTTTTTTATAAAACCATCACATAATTTTAATAATAGATACAGAAAAAAAAATTGGGGGGAGAAAGAAAGAGAAGGAAGGAAGAAGAAGATGGGAAATTAAACTCACTTGCGTTCCATCACTAATAATCGAACTTTTCGTTTTGCTTGAGAATATTCTTTCGATATTGTTTCATTGACCTAATCATGATAATAATAGGTTATTATTATGATTGACTATTTTCCTATAGGTCATTGAACCCTCCAATTCAATTGTCACGTTATTATTAAGTACCTCCATCATTGCTTTAAGTTTTCGTTTAAGTTGCTTATATTTTTCTTCAGTGATATTACTATTATTGTTATTGGTAGCAGCTGACTGTTTTCCCGCAGTTGTTCCACTATCAGTATTATTGTTACGCATTGCTGCTATTGTTGTTGCTGCTGTTGGTGAAGATGAAGATGCTGATGAAACAATAGGAGAAGCCATTCTTATGATGGATGATTACTATCGACAACAAAATAATGAGCTGACTTTTTTTTTTTTTTTTTTTTGTAAAAAGGAGAGAGTGAGTGAGTGAGAAGAGGAAGAAGAGCGAGGAGATTGGATGAAGAAGTTGAAGAAGAGAAGGTTTTTTATTTTTTTGAATAGAACAGTGAATGGGATGAAAGAGCTGGTGTGTGGGAAAAAGTGAGAAAAACAAGGAGAAGAGGAGAAAGAAAGAAAGTCTGGACGATGCCCTGATACGCTTTTTTTTCCACTCTCTTTTTTTCTCGTTGGGTTAAGTTGAGTTCACTCACACTACTTTGGTTGGGTGCTTCTTGATTTTACAACAAGTAACGTGGCCCCCCTCTCTCTTCTTCCCTTTCTTCCCTTTTTTTTTTCGCCGACATAGTTGCCTCTATTCACACACTTCCGATAATTTCCCTTGGCTTTTTGAAATTCATTCATACTTCATTAAACTTTAATGGACTTCATTTACTTTATATATATACGTATAATTTAAATCTTGATGTCAAACGTTCTAATTTCATAATGTTATAAAATGAGGTGTATGTATTTATATTTCTGGAAAAAAGAAGAACTTTCTTTATTGTTATGCGAAAAGAGCAACAACCGAAATATAAAAATAATCCCGTTAGTGCTGTGTCATACCAATCAGCTTATACAAAAATACTCAATCTCCCTTTCTTGTTGCTGTATAAAGGTTTTCTTCCCCGCAAATGAGTTCGCCATCATCATCATGATAGATTAAAGTAGTACCTATATTTCTTTTCTTTTTTTCTACTAACGACTTTTAAAGATAGAATGGTGATGAGTAGTGTTACAACAGTTGTACAACAAGGAAAAATAACTCCAATCAACCAACTTCTTGGAAGGTGATACACATGAAACTTACTGCAAAAAAATAATAGTTTCATAGAGAATAGTCCGTTTTCCCATTCGATTTCTTCTTTTTCTACTAATTCTTCTTCTTGAAGATGAACCTCTATATATAATCTTCAATCATCCCTATAACTATTGTTTGCATTATAATAATCTAACAATAGAAGTACCTGAATATATCTCATGTCAAAACAATTCATATTCTGTCACACTGTATATAATAATAATATTATAAAATATATACAGTAATAAATAAGCATGACCCTGTATTTTATATTGCTTAAATTCTTCCATCCCTTCTACCACTACTTAATCTGACCTTGTTATTTTCCTTTTATAATCATATTAATTCATCTGTTTTAATATGACAATATTTTTTATTTGGTGAGTATGTGAGTATATAAGTAACTAAATATTTGTAGCTGCTTTAAAATAATAGTGGTATATAGTAGGCAATCACATCAATGGCTATTTACCATATATATACATCAAATACATATGAAAATAGACAGTGTTGGGTACTTTGATTATATGAATTACAAATGCAAGTCCCACGGATAAATAGCCTTTTTCAGCTTTATAATTTTGAGTAATTGATCCGGAATTGTCTTTTAACAAAACAGGTTATTCACCATGATAAACTGTAATGAAGAAGAAGTATAATAATAATTTATTAAAGAAAGGAAGGTCAACTGGGTACTGGTGATTGATTATTTTATAGTGCAATAATAAATAATAATATATAAAAACAAAACAAGTGAAGCGACATTCAATTACAGTGACAACTACTGATAATATATAGAAATATTGAATGGCATGAAATAAATAATAATAATATAGTAATACAAAGATAAAAAAAGAAAAGAAACTAATTAATTATATTATGAATTGATATGGAAGCTAGCTCGTTGACGAATATCTCGACTACTTGCACCAATATGAATTCTAAACAAGCCTTTAGGGACAACCCATTGTTGGCTTGGAACATCCCAAATGGAAAGTTCTTGTTTACCCAATTGAAACGTCACTTGATTTGATTGACCCTTCTTTAAGAATACTTTTTCAAACCCACGTAAAAGTTTGGGGGGTTCATAAGCAGCTTCAGGGTAGGAAATGTAGGCTTGAACAATTTCTGCTCCATCTCGATCACCCGAGTTTTTGATTTGAACAGATACTTTGGTGCTGGTATTATTGGCATGATGGACTTTAATATGGGTATAATCAAAAGTGGTATAAGATAAACCATAGCCAAATTCGAATAATGGGTCAATTCCCTTGGCATCAAAGTGTTTATAACCAACCAGTAACCGTTCAGTATATTCAAACTATAGATATAAGTAGAAATATGCGTTAATAATAATTAGGATCATTGTGTGGGGGGAGGGAAAAGTGCTACACACCTCAAACTTATTGTAAACATCTGCAGGATAATCGGATTCTTGTTTGGCAATGGTAATTGGAAGACGTCCACTTGGGTTGATATCACCAAACAAAATATCTGCAAGAGAATTACCAGTTTCTTGCCCAGGCAAACCTGGCCAAAGAATACCAGTGATGTTTGGATGGCTTTCCCATGGCATCATGACTGCATTACCAGAATGAATCACAACAATTGTATTTTTGTTTGTATTTGCAACGGCTTGGATCTATATAGTACTATTATTAGCATCTCCTATTCTACTACATGATGGGTCAATATATAGTATGCCCTTACCAACTTGTCCACATTATTGTCAGCTTTCAAATTTGAATGATCACTCATCTCAGCAGAATATTTTTTGGCAAACACAAATGTTACATCGGCTGTCTTTGCAATGGACGTTGCCTTTGCGATTTTTCCATCGCTAATACTTGATACAACTTCAATTGAAAGCTCTTTTGCACGATTTGTTATTCCTTCAAGTGGCTATAATATACAATAACATTGTTTGTAATTTATATAGGGCGATTAGCTTTTATTCTAGTTCTGGTTTGAATTATTATAGTGAAAGAACTCACAGAAACGATATAAGGGACATTGGATGCACCAGAGCCACCACCTTGAATCAATGTACCTTTGTCACATTTGGACACAACGCTGCATGATGTATTATTGCCCTGTCTAGTAACACAATATAGAACGTATTTCTTTTGGTGTTAAATAATAGTCTAGGTTATTCCTTAAAGGAGAGTCATAAAGGCTTACCTTGAAAGCCCAGCATCATCACCAAAGATAGCAATCTTTTTAATACCAGATGCTGCCGTGATAGGAAGGATATTATTTTTATTCCTCAAGAGGACTACAGATGCTGCACCATGTTGACGAATTCTTTTAGCATGATCAGCTTGTACATCAATACCAGGATCCTGAAGACCATTGTTTGTGTTCATTTTAATGGAAGGAAATCCTTCGTCTTGCCGCATCTACTTTTCCAACAATAATTAGGTATAGAGCCAACAAGTAAGATTAATACTACTGCTAGTAAAAAAATTAAAAACAATCGTATATAAAGATAGACACGGACTTTATACCACGCAGCCACAATACGTCGCACCATATCCTTTGCACGCGTAATTTCAATTTTGCTATTTTTGACAGCATTTTTCAATGCACCACCAAAATAAACCCATCCACCAGGCCTAGATATTATTGTGGATAATTATATCAGTTAATTGTTTATATCTTCTCTGCAAATATGAGCTGTAGATGAAAAGCGGTTTTGAAGAAAAGTATATTTACATTGTCATATCCAAACCATTATTGACTGCTTTTGTGGTAGAATGTGTGGCAAGCCAATCGCTATGAACCCATCCCTTAAAATCCAATTCATCTTTAAGGATTTGGTTCAATACTCGGTCGTTTTCGCAAGCATAAGTACCATTGATTTTATTGTAGGAACACATCACAGTACCAACACCAGCTTCGATGGATCGTGCAAAGGGCCACAAATATATTTCATGTAAAGTACGGTCATCAATAGTTACAGAATGCTAATTACAATAGAATATGAATTTATCAAAACACTGCAATTGCAACAGTCATTATTAGAGTATACAGCAACTACTTACCGTCATTCTGTTAGTTTCTTGTTCATTAACAATATAGTGCTTGGCAGCAGCAATCTAGAAACCATAGAAACAAACAACTGTTATACTACTGATACTTCTCAAAATAATGATGACAAGTTTCATAGAATACTCGCACTTACAACACCTTGACTTTGAATACCAGTAATTGTTTCAGCTGCAGCTACCCCTGAGAGAAAAGGATCCTGTGAAATAGTAAGAACAGTAAAGTTTAGTTTTTGAAACTATTGGAATGACACCGAAAACAAATGATAACCACAGGATAATCGTACTTCACCAAAACCTTCCCAATTACGACCCGCTTTTGCAACGCGGGCAATATTCATAGCCGGACCCAATTGTACATGAGCACCTTTACCACGAAATTCAGCACCCATATCTTGACCTCGTTCACGTAACGCATCTTTATCAAATGAAGCAGCAATTGTAATACCTGCTGGAAAAGCGCTTGCAAAAGGTGTACCACGTACACCCAAAGGACCGTCTGCGAGACAAAGTGCCGGAAAATCAGGATTGGTTGTCGCTGTAGTGGTCCCTGTACATTTTCCGATGAAAAGACCTCGACCTGTCGTAATATCTGCAAGTTGATCAAGTGTCATTTCATTCACTAATTTATCGGCCTTCACATAGGCTTCATCCCATGAGAGTAAATCGATAGAAGAAACGAGTGTGGTTGTAGAGGCTAACAGCAACACAATAGATGCTGATAACTTCATGATTATGAATATATTAAAAAAAATAGAAATGAATGGATTCTAGAATAGATAGTGAAGGAAAGAAGGGGAATGATGAAAGAGAAAAAAAAAACCGGGGTAGACCGATGATCGTCAATAACTTTCTATTTTTATTAAAAATTCTCTGGAGTTTCTTTTTCTTGTGTTACGTGATACGTGAGATCATAATAAAAGGCGTTGTTGATGTTTCTTGGCTCTGTTTTTGCTGCTTGAGAAGTGCTGTACCCTTTATTATTATTTTCATTCTATATTAAATGTCCTACCTTGTATCTATTTAAGTTGAAGGAAAATTGGCACATGAAAAAATGTGGGTAAAATTCTATTATATAATCCATTTTCACCTAATTTCTCACACTTTATTTCTCATTACTTCTTGTTGGGTATTTCATATATATATAATTCTTGTATAATAGCCGTTTTTTGTGTTTACATATCATCAATATATATTAACATATGCATACCCACATTTTATATACCAATGAACCATATAGTATATTGCAGTTAAGATTGAGTGGTATGAAAATATGTGCTTGTACAAAGGTATTACTAGTTGGAATCAAGTTCATTCTCTCATGTTTACTAATAAGTTCATCAATACAACCGGAATTTTACTTCTTGATAGTGGTGACACAGCTATTGCTGTTTTTATTACGACATCGAAATGCATAACAACTCAGTCTGTCGAGATAATTTTGCAATACATTTTGAAATGGACCCTGCCTGTCTCATATTTCTTTAAAGAAAATAAAATAGGTTGTTACTAATGATATTTTACAGACTCTGATACAAAATACCTGGACTATTAGTTTTATATACAATAAATGATTTTTAATAACAATCACAGCAGCACACAACATATACTAAATGTACTACTACAGTTGTGTAATACCATCAACATTACAATATATCCTCTTGATAATATTTATAAAAAATATTTATATAATATCCACATTAATGGTTCTATTGCTGCAACAGGTTTATTACGTATCTGTGAAAATAAATATGGATCATCCCAGTATTTTCCGTTTCTTTGTTTTGACGGCCCACTAGCCGACGAGAATCACATCTTTTCTTGTCGTAAAAACACGAGCATCATTTTACTTGTGTTCAAAAAGTGTGCTAAAATAAACAAACGCAAATTTTTACAAAGTAGGTTGTGTTACATGGAACAATTGTCATTTTTTTTACTAGTTATCATAAAATATATTCTAAATTACACTTATTGAATATATACCATTTCACTTGCAAGATTTGATAAAAAAAATTCAAAACACCTCAGAACTAGACATATAATAACATTGTATATAGGCACTACAAAGAAATATATATATATATATACGGCCACTAATTTTTCATAGTTACCCTATATAAAGAAATATGAATCAAGGAGAAGGGGTTAATGCTAAATTATTATTTTCTGTTTGTGGAGAGTGTGTGAAAAAATACAAGTACATAAAACCCCCACAAGCATCAATAATATAAATCTTATAGATATACTTTACGTATTAGAAAATACAGTCTTCTCGAAAAAGGGCGTCATAGCAATACTATATTCAGTTTCTTCCCGTTCCCAGATTCCCACAATTCTTTTATTGTTACCATGATCTTCAACGGTATCAAGTTATTTTTTTTACTAACATACTTTTATCATTTGTCCTTTGGACATTGATATATTTACTACAATTTTCTCTTATTCTTTACTACAATACGAGTCATTAAATCTTAGTCACTCCACTCAATCACCATATTATTAAAGCATCTACTCTGTCGCCTCAGTCATTATTTACAACCTATATTCTTACATACATAGAACCTTTATATTCCACTGCTACGCTATCTTTTAAACAAGAACTATATATTATGGTCCTTTGGAATATCATCCATGTCCGGCGACAATTGTTCGTATAACAAAATTTTTAGGTAACCTGTTCATTGGATTCAAATACTATTCTTGATTGAAGTAGAAAAAAAAGTTTTATAGTTTTTTGTGAAAACAGAGTAATTATAATACGCACCACTCACCTATTATTAGTTAGTGATATATTTCCACAGAATCAAAACTGTTTCTTGGCAAACCAGTGTTATCATTGTGCATTATTTCATCCTTGAATACAAGGATCAAAGGATGAGACCCAAGGATTGACTCTTTAAAGTGAGTCTTCGACCATTCTTTGAAGAATAATTATTCCGTCGTGCATAATGAAGATAATTCCCATGATGAATGTTCCTTAGGAGCAAGTTAAAGAAAGGTTCGTTTGGAAACTCTTTTTTTTTACTATGAACAAAGACTCTTCCAATGATGGATCGAGTTATTTATTTCTAATAATGATACTGCAACCTGCTTACTGAATAGATTTACGTATCACAATACTTTATCGGAATAAAACCAAGGTACGTTACCGGTTCGGTGATTGATTGTATACAAAACAGTTATCACACCTCTACTGTCAATAATAATTGATATGAACCAGTGGTTGATTTTCCCATTATTGCTCCCAATATGAATATAAAATTCGGTCATTGTGTGTAAGTTACATATGGAACAAAAAAATGTTTTTCTTTCTGATAGTGATGCTCACATATGAAACTTAATAGGATGTCTTGTATTTTCATATTTTTGAAACCCAAGGACATCCTCAAAAAAAAAAAAAAAGCTAGAGGGGCTAATCATACACACCGCATGTCCAACAAAAGCTACTATGTCACTTTAAACGTGCGTATTCTCATTAGGATTTATGTGAAAGAAACAATTAAGAGAGACAAAAAAAAAAAAACAAGAAAAAACTTACTAAGGACATCGAATATATCTAAAGCATTTCGCCATATAACGACTTGTATATGATTTGGTTCGATTATCATCCTGTTCTATCCATAACCATTATTGCATGACATAAAAGTTTTACATACTCAGTCATTTATTGGTTAAAATCATTGGGGATAAAGCAAAGCATCATAATATAACGAAAATCCATGGATTGGCAACTGTGAAGGTTTTTTTATTGTAGTGCACCGATAAAGAAGCAACATATGTCATATATATTCCATCTCACAATACTATTTAAGGCTGTCATGCGGGTACGACTCATTATACAAAAATCTAATTTATAAATATATATACCACTTTAATAGATCCATATATCCCAACTATATACGGACTGTGCGAAATAGCAGCAGCAATAAATAGGTCAATGTGTTACCATTTTAAACATAAAAATAGCACTAATATGGAAAATAAAAAACCCATTTGGAGGACGCGAGGAGGCTTTGCAATGGAAAATCAATTATATGTCAATTAATTAAAATAACGGTAACTGTTTATTTTTTTTATGTGATCTTGTTCCATTCCGACCACCTTTTTTTTTTTTTTTTGCTTTTTACCATACCCATCATTTTTCTAAAAAAAAATAAACCATGGCTCTTAATCCTCGGCGGCGGATTGCATTGATAGCCGCCGGCGTCATTGTATTTTTCATCTTGATTCTTTCCAATCGTCATTCATCTAACACCAATTCATCCTTGCATTCAACACATCAATTAAAACAACAAAAACAACAAAACGATAAAACACCATTGCTGGACAATGATGCTATTCCCGTCATCTACCCGCCCCCATTCACCCTTCATCAACCTGGTCCTGAAGAAAAGTTCCTTACCTATTTACCTCATTCCGGATTCCATAACCAACGGATTGAATTAGAGAACGCGCTATTACTCGCCTCTTACTTGAACCGTACCTTATTATTACCCCCTGTGTTTTTGGGAAATCCAGCCATGCCTTGGTTACGTTACGATAAAATGTATGAACGTTTGTTATTACAAACCAAACGAGGATTGGATCATTGTCCACAACTTGGTCCCGATGAACCCTTACCTTCTGAATGTCTCAACTACTTTCGCTGGACGCAAGTACCATGGTCATTCTTTTATGATTTGAAAAAGGGAATTCAAGACAATGTACGTATTATTTTTCGACAAGATTTATCAACAGAATGGATTTTGGATACGTTGCAAGTACAGAGCAGCGATATTTATTACATGAAAGACATGTCACCTTATGAATTCCGGGTTTATGATAAACCTGATTCAGCCACTCCTTTGGCGAAATTTGTGAATCGTATCGACTTGGCTACCTTGGAAGCGATTGATACCAGAGTATTGCATTTTGGATCTGTCTTTGGTACTTATCGGGTCCTTGCACAAACACCTGAACATGCTGAATTACTCAGAACGTTCCGATCCGAAATGATTTTCCGGAATCCCATCTTGGCAGAAACAGCCGCACGCGTGGTACGACAATTAGGTGGTGTGGATCAATTTGTTGGATTACATATTCGTGTAGGTGATGGTTTATTTAAAGTCCGAGCCTCCATCCATGTCGATGATATTTATCACAAGTTGGTCGATGCGTTTACGGATTTAACGGTGGATCAAGTGGCGTATTATGAAGATTACAGGCATGATCAAGATCGACAAGAAAATGAAGACTATGAAGTCCGACAATTACGTAAATTCAAGCCTATCAATGAAGATTTGAATAAACCTATTCAAGTGGATCATCCATCGAATATTCAAGACATGTTGGGAGATGTCCCTCCTCCAGGATTAACAAGATCCTGTGAACCTCCTTCTCCTATGGATGCTACCACGAAACGATTTCAAAAAACAGTCATTTATATTGCTACAGATACACCTTCACCAAGAACCAATCCTCTTTTACGCAAGATCTTTGCCACGTTCCCTTGTGTGTTTGTTTTATCTGACTTTAATGAAGAATTACATGATTTGAAACGGATTCAAGTGGTAGAAGAAAAAGTGAAATTGGAATCTTATTTGATTCCTATGGTGGATGCCATGATTGCAGCTCAAGGACATTCATTTTTTGGTACAGCAGATAGTACGTTTAGCAGTTATATTGAACGCCAATTACATCCAGTATATACCAATAGACCGGTCAAAGTAATGGGGATTGGAAATAAGAAAAAAGATTAATTAAAATAATCATCATCTTTTTATTTTTCTGTATAATAATAAATAAACCTGATTTAGCATTAAAAAGGAACTTTAGAAGCAAAAAGAAAAGAAACGATGGACTTATTTCCTTTCTTGGATAGTCGTCCTACCAAAAATGAAGAACAAAAAAATCATCGATCGATTCAAAAACGACCCAATGTCCCTTTCTCCCCTTTTCTTTTTCTTTGTCTCTTTTTCTTTTATATTCTTTATATTTTGATTTTGATTACTTTAACAAAAAAAAAGTGGTTTTTTATATTTTTTTATAATCCACACTGTACAACTTTAATCAAAATAAACGAGCTCGTGAATTCGACAATGAAGTGTCGCAACAACAAGAACAAGTCAAACGACGTCGAGAAGAAAAAGAACAAGAAAAACAATTACCATCCACACTTATTTTAGCGTTCAATCAATGTTTAACATGTGAAAAGCATCTAGTACGTCCACATACTCTTTCTTGTGGATATACTGTGTGTCAACACTGTTGTAGGAGTGATGAGGATGATCATTCTACCAGAAAACCCTGTGTGGCACCCAATTGTCAGCGAATTCATACAACGCCTACACAAACCAATGTCATCATTGATCAGATTCAACATGTCTTGCAATCACTTTGCAATGATCAACAACCTACAAATACCACGGCGACCAAAGATATGTTACAAACGCAACTTGTGAGTTTACTTGAATGCCCTATTTGTTGTTCTTGTTTATATCAACCTTCTACAACCCCGTGTGGTCATACATTTTGTCAACCATGTCTCACCCGTTCTTTGGATCACATGCCATCTTGTCCGATTTGCCGCCAACCCATCAGTTGGACACCTCCACCTACAGAATTATTATGTCAATTGGTACAATCTTTATTTTCTCAACACATCAAAGATCAGCTACAGGAAGATCGTTCAAATGAGGAGGGTAATGATAGTCGAGTTCCGATCTTGGTTGGATCATTGGCTTTTCCTCACGTTCGATGTGTGATTCATATTTTTGAACCGAGATATCGATTGATGTTGAGACGGGTCATGGAATCACGCCGTCATCGATTTGCCATGTGTTTATCCTTACGAAGAAGAGAACAACCAACAACAATACCATTTCATGAATATGGTACCATGTTGGAATTAACACATGTTCAAACCTTGGAAGATGGTCGATCGATTGTTCAAGCCGTGGGGTCTCATCGTTTTCGAGTATTAAATCATTCCATGGTGGATGGATATCATGTCGGTAAATTAGAACGTATTGATGATATTGATGGAGAACAGGAACAAACGTTGGAACGAGAACAAATTATGCGTGCAAGTGCACAAAGAATACAGCAACAACAGCAAGCAGCAGGAGGAGGAGATGGGATTCATCCACGTCCCAGTGGTCATCATGCTACTACTCTCACAACTCCTGCTTATCAAAATAACCGATCCTCAACACAATTTCAACTTGGTCCTAATAATTTCGATCGATCTTTATCACCACAACAACAGAGACCCCGACCAGGCATGTTGGGAGGGAGAATACAACCATCATCCTCACCTCAACGTCGGTCGTGGGCAGCTCAAGCACATCCACAAACACAAATGGCACGATCTCCCTGGTTACAAATGCATCTACGCGGGCTCTCACCTGCCCAAACAAAACCATCTCCGTTAGGCAATATAGCATCATCACCGTTTCAAACTCCCACTCATTCATTTGGAGGATCACCAACATCATCTCCTACACCTTTTAACGTAACGACAACACAACAACCTAGATATGAAGAAATATGCACGGATGATTTAATCCAACAACTAGGATCATTTATTACATTATTAAGAAATACATCAGAATCCTCTTCCTCCTCATCTTCTTCTTCATCCATAGTAAACGATAGAGAAAGATCATCGATGGTAAATAGAATGAGTCAATCCAATACTAACCATCATTCAATGAATCAATTGAACCAAATTTTACATGCCTTTGGTCAGCCACCACCCACCCAGGGTCCAAGACGAAATCAAATCATCTTTACATGGTGGGTGGCGAACATGATGCCCTTGAATCAAGAAGAAAAAGCTAAATTATTAGCAATGCGAATGCTTCGTGAACGTGTATTAACGATTATTCAATGGATGGATCGATTTAAAGATCAATGGTCTTTTTGGTTATCACAACCTAATAATAATAATTCTTCCTCTTCTTCTCCTTCGTCATGTCATATTTCATAGTCTCCTTTTATTCCCCTCCCATTGATGTGTATTTGTATTTTCAATAGATTAAAAATATTGTAACAACAACAACAGCAACAAATTAATAAAAATGAATTTGTAAACATGTGTATCAATATATATCATAAACTTTTTTTAATTGATTGTTTGATTGTATATAAAGAAAAAAGATGCAGATGAATGAAATAGAGAATGGAATGAAGAAAAAAAAGTGATGCCGATGGACGAGATAGGTTGGAAAAAGAGAGGGGAGGGAGGGTATGTTTTCTCTCTTCCATAAAGTTCTATTTGTGTGACCGATGTATGCATGATAATGTTTTTGGTTATTCTTTTTTTGACTAAGGGAAAAAAAAACTAGTGAGTTTTTTTTTTTTTTTTGGTATAGATGTGTTCTATATATTCTCCTTGAAAGAAGAAACAAAAACTTGGGTTGAGGCAACGTCATAGGAAGGGGTGAAATAAGGAGGTATTGAGAAAAAAGTATATATATTGAAGGGAGAGAGAGAGACCAGGGGGTAGTTGCATATTTTATATATCATTGCTTTTCCTATATGAATTTATAAGGATTTTCGCCAATCCATAGGTGTTGGGGAACTTGAGATTTCTTCTGCTGAAGAACATCTTTTATGCTGTTGGTTTTTAGATTGATTTGTATTATCCATGACTAGAGAACGTAATAATCGATTCTATATAATGCAATAAGAATGAATGAATATCAATTGAATGGGATCTATTAAAAGAGAGTGTGTGCGTGTGTGTGTTGTATATCACTTACTTCTACTTGTAAATCATGGATTTGTCGTTTTAATTGATCCGTTTCGGCTCGATGATCGATGGACAAGGCTGTACTAGGAGGTGGAGATAATGATTTTTGTGATACCAATGAGTCAAATGAAGAAAATAAAATTGGTGGTAATAAGGTAGTACGTTTTTGTTGTTGTTCTTGGAAAGAAGGTAATGTAGGTGCTGAAGATCGACGTGGTTCATTATTCGTAGTCGTATTCATTGAAGGTGATAAAGAAGAAGAGGTAGGTACGGGTGTAGAAACTGATTTTTCTTTCATGGTATTCGCTCTTTTCGATCGATCGCAACTAATTTCTGCTTTTAAATGTCGATTCAAAGCGTCGAGACGAGAAAACGATCGATCACACGTAGAACATACATAAGGTCGTTCACCTGTATGTAATTTTTGATGACGTTTCAAATCATGCAGGCGGCGAAATTCTCGTGAACATGTATCACACTATATTTATCCATCCATGTTTGAGTTATTATTAGTAAAAAAAAAAAAAAAAGAAAGGAGAAAGGAGAAATCCTATTTTGCCTACAAGTAGTAGGATGTATTTTTTTTATATAAATATAGAAATTTTACCTTGTAGGGTCTCACAAGAGAATGAGTGGCTGAATGTGATTTTAAGTTATGGGATCGGCTAAATGTCTGACCGCATTCATGACATCGAAAGGGTTTATGAGGTTGTTGTTGTTGAGTTGTTGACGATGATACTGTTGTTGTTGCTCCAGCGGTTGTTGGTTTTTTATGAGTGATGATATTTTCTTGTTTTATCAATGGAAATGAAATATAAGAAGAACCACCAGCAACATACGTTGTACGTTCCTTTTTATTATAATATGGATACTTTGGAGAACTAGTAATCTTTGACGTTGGATTATTCATTGAAGAAGTTGTAGCAGTAGTAGTAGTAGTAGTAATACTATTAGTTGTAGTTGATGGAAGAGTGGTTGTATTAGTTGTAGTAGGTGAATAAAAAGAAGAAAATGGATGATGATAAGTATTGGGTGCTGCTGCTGTAGTAGCCATTATATTTAAAGAAGATAAAGAAGTTGAAGAAGAATGCTGCGTTGACAAGTTTCGTTGTATCTGGTCTCCTTTTATATCCACTTGACAGTCCCACTTTGATGTATTACGAACAACGTGGCGTCGTGCGCTATAGGGCTCATGTAACATGGTTGTCGTTCCTGTTCTGTTATTAGAAGCAATATAGTTTTTATTGTTGGATGACATCTAATTTATTAAAAAAGGGGGGCTGAAAGTATATTGTTACGTGGAGAAAAAAAAAATTATAGCTCGAAAGAAAGTAAAATGAAAATTGAATAATAATCAAAACAAAGGGAAAAAAAATATATATAAAAAAAAGTTACGATTTCCCTTATGTGCGAATATGCGTCTATGTGTATTAGTGGTTGTATGTTCTGTGCCAATTCATGTAGGATGAGCCACGCAGCACGGCGTAACAATAAAAACTAACTTTACCATTTGAACGTGGCTGTGTTTACGGCCCTTTGTATATCACAACATTTGTTCATATAAAGCAATTTTTTTATATGTACAAGCTTGCTCACAAGGGGCTTGGCAAAAAAAAAAAAAAAAAAATAGCTGATACCGAGAATAGAAGGGCTCGTTCTGATTATTATTATTATTATCATGAGATTCGAATGTGTTAGAAATAATATTTTATACCTGTCTCTCTCTCTCTCTCATATTTTACAATGATAATTATATATATAAAACAGTAGTAGCAGTAGCCGATATAGTAAAGTATATATTTGTTCATAACATTGAATCATCTGATAATACTAATTCCATTAGCATGGATCTTCTTTTCAGTGATTGTTATTATTATTATTACTTATTTATTTCCATAAGTGTACGATGATTGGCACGGAGCCCGATCAAAAAAGAGGGTCCATTATTTTTATAGAAAATTTTATGAGAGTCAAGCAGACAGGTTTATTATTCTGACAATTTATTATTTAAAATGGGCTCCTTATCAAACATCTTCCTACGTATTTATAAATATGAATCTATCTATTTATATTTTTACGCTATATATAATAAGCTTCTGGACTCCTTTTTCCCCTCCTCATTTTCCATTCATTTGGATCATCCGTCATTCACTCTTCGTATCTTTTTTAAGCTTTTACTATAGATAGGTTTTCTGAATTACGTTACTCCCCGCAAGTGTGGGAATTCACCCACAACAACAAAAAGAGGGTTGCCACGCAGTTCAAAATGATTCTATCATGGTAATCAGGCATGGCTTAACGTTGATGACAATCACCAATCTAATAATGTAAAACAAAACATTCGGGCTGGGACGAAAAAAAAAAAAAAAGAGGCGCACTCACACTATAAATAATATCATATGAACACGCACACACACACACACACACACACACGCATACATACAAAAAAGCAACATTTTGTCCATAAAATAAACTGTACCCATCATGTTTGACTAACCAAATAAATATGTAATGGGATAGAAAATCTGAAAATTCGGAATTGAAGTTCTATTCATTTGATTTTGTTCTGATGATATAAAAAGCACATTATTATGGATTATAGTGTTTGATCAATGATATGTCATCTTTTTGTATTTGAAAATATATGAAAGAAAAAAGGAGACCGAATTCATTCATTACAAGCAATTTTTATTTATTAAGTTTGTTGAGATGATGTTGGTCTTGAGAAATTTTTAAATTTCGGTAGTGTTCATTTCAATGTGTTCTGTTTTATCAATCGATAATCCACTGAAAAAATCAAATGAATCTTTCATAATATAAATAGATTCATTAAAAGATGATTGTATGACGAATCCAGCCTCTTGACGACAACGACGAATTTAATTTATTTTTCACATACACTAAAGTACATTTAGAATTGCAGGAACGAAGGCTGGATGGATGATGCGATCTCAAGAAAAACATATATATAAGCTTTTTTTTTTACGCGTGGCGGAATGTTTGGTGGGGGGTGGTATGAGATAGATTGGTGAATAAAACATTGCCTATCATAAACAAATTCTTAAAATATTCTTCAAAATACGTGAATTTTTTATGGAATAATAATAAAAGACAAATAAACATGAGTCATTCTCAAAGGAACTCTTTCTTCTATTAATAACAACAACTCTTTTATTTCCTCTCATCTGTTTTTCTGCATCTTGACTAATAACTACCTATCAGGATGATCGGAAGGTGGCGCCGATACGTAAAGTTTATTTTTAATATCATCCAGATGGCCTGATTCAATACGGTTTTCTTGTTCTATAGTTGACGGTGGTTGGTGTTGATGCTATTATTATGTCCCATGAAACGTGGATGGTCATGGCTTTTTTTTTTAGAAGAGCGCCATAAATAACTGATCTTGGTGGCGCCGAGTGGTGGTTTGATTGGTTTTGACAGTAATGATATTGAACAAAAAAAAAAAGGTGTTTTTATGTTGAACAATGTCATCACCAATACCAATGCAAGGATAAGTTACTTATCATTATTCATCTTAATATAGATTGATCGACAACATACATCAAAAAAAAAATAAGGCTTCCTGAAATTTTTTGACAAGTGTTTACTATGACTCCTCTCTTTTCAGACATTTGCATTTATGCATTGTATTAGTGACCTAACTAATAGGGAAAATCAGGCAACACAACAACTGTACCTACATAATACATGCATCCAATTATACAACACAATCAACAGCATTAATAATGGATAAATATTAAAAATAGATTTCAACAAATCCTTACTAATATAAAGGTCTTTTTCTTCTTATTGGTTCCCTTCCTCCCCACCTCTCAGGTTTTCACTATTAATATATCCGAATGATTGATCTTTCCTCGATGTATATTGACTGAATAATTACACTGTTTTTATTGTCTCTATTTCAATTTGAACGTTTCGTGTTTTTTTTCTTTTTTTTTACCACTTTTATAATAACAAGTATAGATGTATTTCTCGTGATGAGTCTGGTGTAAATAATTACGCCAGCTAATAGAAATTATAAATATATAATCATATTCACCTCAATATTGATCTACCTTCTTTACGATCAACAACCGGACTTTTTGTTGAGGGAATCATTTTGTATCTGAAAAAAAAAAGTTGTAGAGAATGACTATGTTGTGTGAATCAAGTAATATGATTCTCACCTTTTCCCGTCTCCATTGAAAATCAGCATGGAAGAGTCTAGACAACAGTCATCATGAGAGAAAGTAAGACAGAGAGAGATAATGGAACATAGATATTTATTCTTCATATTGTTTGAAATAAGATGATTATTAACAAGTGCTTCTATACAATATAAATTTATAAATTCCAGCTATTCTTCTTCTTCTGCATCGATATGATTACACAGTTTCTCCATGTATTTTTTTGTGTGGGGGGGGGTCAAAGGATTATTTAATTGATTGCATATATGTTGTGACATAGGCACATATATTGAGAACCGTTTTTTTTCTTTTTTTGCTCATATTAAAAATGTATACGATATATCAATTCCTCTTTTTTTTTCAACGTCATCCATCAACCTTTTATTTCTATAATCACACATAAAATGTAGCCATCATGGGTGGATATTCAAAATAGATTTATAATATTTTGGGGTTATTATTGATCCTCCTCATAGCATGTCTTATTATGATGTGCGTTTTTATGGGGAATTTGTCAACAAAACCAAGCATTACAACATGTTAATTTTGAATTCCTGAAAATTCACAAAGTATACACTCAAACATGGCACTCTCTTCTTGATTAAAAATACCTAAATAACCTATATTATCATCATCAAAAAAAAAAAAATCCACAGCAAAAAGGACAGAGGACAAAGTTACCTGAATTTGACATTTGAAAAGGAATTCATCTCATGACACTTCTGTCTTGGCTTCTTTCTCCCGAATGTTGGGAAACTTGGCATGATAGTAAAAAAAAATGTCATCATTATTTATGCACCAGCTCTTGGCTGATATAATCTATAACTCAAAAAAAAAGCCAATGACTCTCTATTTAAACAAGGATGACTTAAGCACGCATGGCTTTTATTTTTTTTTTTAGTTCCGTGTAATATATAATAAAAATAACGTTTAATTTTGTTTGTTTTATTAAAAAAAATAATGGTGTGGACGTCATGTTATGGTCTGGAAGAGTGAAAAAGAGGTTTTTTTATAATTCTTGGCTATAATTTCGAATTTGGACAACCGTGGTTTGAAGCATGAAAAAAAGTTATTCCCTATACTCTCATTGACATGATGACATATCGATGCGCCATATTCTTTTTTTGTACCTACGTATAGAACGGAAAACAGGTAAATCAGTGGATCTTATGATAGAACATTACTATCTTATGATCCTCAACCTTAGCCTTTTTTTAAAAAAAAATATGTAATATATCATAATAGCTGCATATAAATAAGAAACCAACTCTTTTGAATTTATTGAATGTCGCGCTTCGCGCTTACAGATTGTTTCCGCATAAGTAATAGACTTGGATTTCTATATAAATCATGGACTATAAATAATATTTATTCTTGTTGTTCTGTTTATAATAATTCTATATTACTTGTTGATGACAACAAAAAAAAAATCTGTTTCATGCAATATATTCTAGACTTTTTAATGACAAATGAACAATCAAAAAAAAAAGCTATCTTTAAATCAACCAAGTTGAGCCTATTATTAGAGTATGGAGGAATATTGAATGGCATTTTTTTAATTTGCGTTCTGGTTGTTCTATTAGTGCTATTCTTTCTATAGCATCATCCCACACATTAAAAAGAGGACGAGATCATTGGACAATAATAACCAGTCATGATGGGCCAAGTGAATCAAAATAATTGATTTGATGATTCATAACCTATATAATGTGATAGATAACTTAATGCAAAACGAAGGATATGTGGTGCCTTCTTTTCATCTCTAATACACTAAAATTTTTATGGTGTAACATACAAATCGAAAGGCCCTTTGATATATAAATATATCTTTCCTTATTCCTATTAGCCTGAAAACAAAGTTTATGGTTTATTTTTACAAGTAAATGAACTTTCACCTCTACCGTGATAAATAGATTGATTTCATCTATATAATATTCTATAAATATTAAATTATTGACAATTGGATATATATAACTTGTTAGAAACCAGAAAATTAGGAAAACTTTGTTGTTGGCAAATGTATAACTCACTATAAGATAGTCTAGAAATGATATATATATATATATATATATATATATATTTGCACAACAACAGCAATATCAACACAGAAGAAGAAATCTAAATATATAGTAATATTTGACTTTATTTTATAGATTAGTATGGTTTTTTTTTAATAACGATGTGGCTCAGAATATTTAAAAGAAAGATGGGGTTTTTCTTCTAATCACTATCAAAGTACCCTTCTCATTAATAATATAGAAAATGGTGTTGGTGTCTATCACCAAAAACCGGGGGTGGGCGCTCAACAAAATTGAATAATTTATAAACGGCACTCGAAAATTTTTCTATTTTTTTTTACTCATGTCGATCCCATAAATAATTCTTTTAGTCTTATTATGAACGATGATGATAATGATTTTACTTTTTAGATGGATAGAAATAATAATTGAATGATTATTAAGTTATATATATATATATTTATCATTTTAATATTTTAATATTTTATTAGAAAGAAAGAAAAAAGAGTCGAGAATTAAGAAGAGTGTAAAATAGTAATGAGTAGACTGGTGTAACATTTTGTGAAAATATGGATTTTTTACTATTTTTATGCCATGAGCTCATTTGCTATTTTTACCAAAGTGATGGATGATCTTCCAATTCATTTATTATTATAAAAAAAAAAGTGGGAATATTATTATTATTAGTGAGATGACAACAAGTAACTTTAAAAAGTTTTTTTTTTTTTTTTCTTTTCTTCTTTTCTTTCTCTCTCACTTTTTTTCTTTCTCCATTCCCTTCCATTCCTTTTTATAATCAAGTCTTAAGACATAAACATTCACTTTCTTACTCTCTCTCCTAATCATCATCATCATCATCTCTATCTCCCCTCAATCATCATCTTTTCCCCTTTTGTTTCTATAAACAAATAAGTTTATATTTGGTACTCCCTTTCTTTTTATATATTTATACTTCTTTTTTATTTCCTCCTCCTATTTTCAATCCATCTCTTTCTGTTTCCCAACTTTCAAATATAAACCAACAACATATAAACATTCTTCATTTAGATAGAAAAGAATGGATTCATCATCTACTACTTCGATTACTTTGTATAATAATGAGAATATTAATGATCAACAACAACGTGGAATGAAACGTAAACGTATCTCCTCATGTATTATTACATCTACTTCACAACAACCTTCATCACAACGACAAAAAAAGAATGTACGATTTATGGAATATCCTACAATTCAATATACCTATTCCGCGGATGAATATGATCGCGGTGGATTATTTGATCATGTTGTTTTATATAAATTGAATCCAGTAGTAACAACAACACCACCACCACCTGTTGTCATGAACAATAATAATGATAATACAACACCTTTGGTATTATCTCAATTAGATCAACAGCAACCTATTTATACAACGGCCTCTTCTTCTTCTATTACCACGACCAAGCCAAAACTTTCGGTGAATATTCCACCTTTTTCATTTGTTCATCCTGATGATGATGATCAAGATAGTGCTACAAGTACCGAACCAAGTCCCGATACACCTAATGATCATGATGTTACTTCATTATGTTCAGTTCCTTTTACTACTACAACAACTCCACTTTCTTCTTCCACACGATCGAAACTTCATTCGACTCGTCCTAAATTATCGGTTGATACAAGTATTTGCGCTGGTCCGCTTTTCTTTACAAAATTATCAACCAATCATCGTAGTAAATCTTCTACCAAAGAAGATGACAATAATAGTTTTCTTGTTCCCATGTCAGCTTTACCTGTTTAAATCTCTTCTTTATAAAAAGGGAAGGTTTGTATTCTATTTTTTCTGAGAAAAAATAGAATACGCGCGCTAGCTGTCCTTTCTTATAAAACATTTTTTTACACTACTATTATTATTTACTACAACAACTACTTATTATTACTACTTACAACAAACAACCTAGTTTATTTATATTCCCTTCTTTTCTATTTTGTATAGTCCTTTTTTTTTATATAATCGTTTCAAATTTCATCTAGTAAAAAAAAATATTATTCTTAAAACAATTCTCCCTTTCTTTTTTACAATATAGAAAATCATCTCCCCCCATTATTGAGTTTTTGGGGTCACACAGAAATATATATATATATATATATATCTTTTTTTATACATATAAAAAAAGATAACATATAAAAAAAAGTCCCACATGGGAATTACCCAAACAAAAACTTTTAATTACTACTCACACCGATGACAACAACACCAAGTGTTCATCATCCTCTTTTCTCCCTTTCGGTTTTAAATAATATGGCTTAGAGGAACTTCTCATCTGACTCTTTTTTATATATACACAAATAGAGAATGATGAGATACACATTACATCAAGCACATAAATTTCTGGGTTCAATAAAGAATAATAAAATAATTATAATGGTTTTACAACAACAAAAAAATAAAATAAAATAAAATAAAATAAAATAAAAAATAAAATAAATAAATAATAAAAGAGAGTGGAGTGTTTCTAATGATGATGACTATGACTATTACTAAGCCCCATAACACCAGTGATCCAACCACCTGCCATTTTAAATACAGTATTGGATCCTTGTTGTTTCGAAAAACGAATGGCTACCAATTGTCGTTTAGGAAGTGTGATATCAATAGTAAAAATAGCAATACCATCTTTTTTCTTATTTCTTGATGTGGTGACCATCGCCTCTGTTGAATGCGTAACCGTATCATTATTAATAATAGAAGGTCTACGTTGTTCTTGATCCATAGAATGACGTTGTTTTGTTCGACCAAAAAAGGACGTTGTCATAGAGGACGTTAAATGTGATAATAAAGGTAAAGATAATCGACGAAGTCGATTGTGAGAAGTGGAAGGTTGTTCTGCTCCCAACACTAATTCTTCATTATGACTACTCATCCGTCCTGTAGTGGTTGTTGTCGTTTTGGTGGAACTGGCTGTACTATTTCGACTATTACGTCGACTGACACTTGTTTTAGTATGATGCCCATTGGATGGAGGGGGACCTTCATGAGGTGGATGGGAAGGAGGTTCATGTTTTGGATTGCTTTTGGACGCATCACGTAATGTTAAAACACATGTCAAACGTGAATGACTTTCTTGTTGATAAGTAATTCCCATGAGTTGACAAGTCAATTTTAAAAGGGTCATGATATCTCGTTCCATGGTATGGGTCGTCGTTAGGGTGGTGGTGGCTCGTTGTTTGGATTGTTTTGTTGTTAAAGGTGTAGAATTATTGTTGTTGTTGCTGCTGTTATTAGGCGTTGGAGTAGTCATAGGTGATTCTGGGGTTGTAGGCGATTCCACAGTGGATAAAGATGAAATAGAAGTACTGGATGATGAAGATAATGAAGGTGGATGAGATAAGGATCGATTCAAATGATAATAATACACTTGATCCTTAGTTAATCGTTGCATGACTTGAGAAAATTTATATGAAGCAGATGATTTTGAATGATGATGTTGTAGTGTGGATGGATCTTCGTCATACTGAGGAGGTTGCACGTGATTTGGATTGGATTTTAATCGAATACTTAATGCTTGAACTGGAGATCGGATCGACAAACTCTCAGCTGATCGCATACCAATTTTACGTGTTCTTGACCGAATCGATTGTAATAATTCAGATCTTAAAACTTCAATATTTTCATGTCGATAATGATAATGATGTTGCTGGTGTAATTTATGATGATGATGATGATGATGGTGATGATGATGATGATGTTGCTGTTGACTTGTGGAAGAAGTAGCAGATGAAGATGATTTAGTAGATGATATTGTATTATTATTATTATTATTGCTATTTTGCTGCGTGGATGCTTGTTGTTGTTGAGAAGAATGAAGATGAGTAGTAAAATAAGTCGAAGGATTAATTGGATGATAAATAATAGTATGTTTGACTTGACTTGTTAAATTTCTATCCCTTTCCAAATCTTGCATGAATTGTCGTCTTGCACGTCGTTCTCGTTCTGCACGATCTGCACTATCACTATGAGCCATATCGTCCCCACCTACAATTTCATCATAGGCGGTTTTGGGAACATCAGCAAAAGGACATGGTAATTCACCAAATTTAGTTAACCATGGATCATCCTTTAATGCTTGTCGGACTGTCATACGTTTACGTCGATCCGTTTGTAAACATTTACGAATGGTTGCTTGTAATTCAGGACTTAGATGACTCGGCATTGGGAAATTACAACTGCATACATCTTTTTTTAGTTCGCCTACAGCTTTATGATTGAGGATGAGCATTTCATTAGCATGCATATAATTTTCACATGAACTTTTTTCAACAAAGGAAAAAAAAACTTACTATGTGCATGAGAAAATGGTTCAAAACCAGCGGTCATTCTAAATAATGCAATTCCTAAACACCAACAATCGACTTCTGGACCAAAATATTTTTGACCTGTAATAATTTCAGGACTATAATAAAGCATAGAACCTAATTTTATGTGGTTGTTGTTGTTTTTTTTTAGTTCATTGCATCAAAAAAAAAAAATAAAAAAATAAAAAAAATAAAAACAAATAATTATTTTACCACAAATTGTTTTTAATCGTTGTAAACCAAATCGATTGCCTAATCCAAAATCCGCCAATTTGATAACGCCATTGGGAGTGACCAAGATATTGGGCGTCTTGAGATCACGATGCACCACCCAACGATTATGACAAAAATAAACGGCAGAAACAATTTGTCGAAAGAATAAACGAGCTTGATCTTCGGAAAGATGACCTCCATGTTGATGTAAATATTCATCTAAATTCATACCAGGTATATATTCCATGATTAAAAATAAGGAATCACAAGTTTCATAGGTTTCAAAGAGTTTGACGATATTATCATGCTTTAACATTTCCATTAAATTGATTTCTCGTACAAGTCGTGACATGACTCGATAATCATGTGCTTGTTTGTTAATGATCTAGTTGTTGTTTTTTACATAATAAAAAGGAGATATTGGCTTAGTATAGATAGAAAAAAGAGTGTGGAAGGGATGATGATTGAAGACTTGTCATTGTCATTCAATCAAAAACCCAGTCAACAATAACCCTTTTCTTTTACTTCTTCAATTACTCTCCTCTTTTCGCCCTTTGTTATTTTTTTTCCCTTTTTTTTTTTTTGTTCTCCTCTCTCCATTTCCCCCCTCAGTATATATTTTACCTTGACAGCCACTTGTTTCTCAGTTTCTAAATGTTTAGCCAACATGACTCGACTAAATTTACCATTACCAAGGGAACCCATAAATCGATAAGGGCCAATCCCATGTAATAATGTATCCTGATTACCATCTGCTGATACAGTCGATGAATTATTGGATGAGGTTGCTGTATTATTATTTTTTTGATCTGTAGAAGATGATTTTTGTTGCTGTTGTTGTTGTTGATTAGATTGAGGCGTTGATGGTTTATTATTCGAAATGGAAGGATGGGTAGTTGTCGTTGAAGGTTCTTTTTTGATAATCACAGAAGATCGTTTGTGAAGACCTCGTTTTAATGATTGCGTAATACTCTTGATCGTCATGTTTTTATATTCGTTCAATAGAAAAAAATAAAAATAAGGAGGTTGAATGTTGTTCTAATAGAGTATGTGACAAAAAGCAAACGATGAATGATGATAAATTTGGCGGCGTTTATGATTCTTGTTTTTAAAAAAACAGGGAGAGGAGAAGAGGAAATGATTTGCGAAACAATCTTCTTCTTTTTGGGGGGGAGGGGATGGATAAAAAAGACGATTTAAATGCTAAACAGGCCAGGGGAAAAGGGGGAGATATATATTATTATCAATGGATGAAAATTTTCTAATATAAAATGGCTGTTTTATATATAAAAAAAAGAAGAGGAGTTGAGTGAGATTGCACGTTCGATCAATAAACTTTAAAAAAAAAGTTTCACTCATGATTGATAAAATATCCCCCAAAAGTTTGATTATTACCTTTTTGCAAACAATGGATGAACGTATGATTTAGTAATTCTACTTTTCAATGATGATGATGATGATAATGATGGATATATGATAATGTTGTATATAGATCTATATGATTATATAGAGAGAGGTGGCGAAGGGGAAGAGAAGGAGGAGGAGGAGGTAATATTGGTTCTTTTGTGAATAATAATAATAATAATAATAAAAGCAGTAGCTTAAAAAAGGCTGTGTGAAAAAAAATGGTAAAGAAAAAAAAGAAAGAAAAAGAAAAAGAAAAAAAATAAAAAGAATACAAAAAGTAAAAAAGATATGATTTTCAACAAAAAAGAAAGGGGGAGAAAAAACACAAAAACGGGGTGCAGAAATAAACATAAATACAAAACAAAAAAACTGATAGTTTCCATCACTTGTTCTCTCTCTCTCTCTAAACAACCTCTTTAACTCCTTTTTTTTATATAGAATACTAAAGTTTCAGCTGAGGTCTAATAAAAACCTACATAATGTATGCATATAAACAATAATAAGAGACCCTGATGTTAGTTCCCGTTTGTATTATTTATTTTTTTTTAAAAAAAGATAACATTGATTTGTGTAATATTATTGCGATCATCATCATCATTCCATTCAAATCTATCTCTCCTGAAAATAGAATAACATATATAAAATGCCTTGATGCTTTGACACGTGGATGAAGGTTATTTCAAAAAAGAGAGAAGCACAATTTTATATTATTAACTCCCTCTGCATTGGGTTGTCACGACGACGAGTGGCAATGTGTATATGCATGTCTCTCTCTCTCTCTTTTTTTTTACATGTAATTCTATGTTGATCATGTCTTGTTTTTGCATTATTATTAATATTACAAATCAAACGACCATGTAAGATCATGATTCATATTTATATATGAAAAATATATATATATATATTAGATTTGTGTGTGAGTGTGTGTTACGCGGCGCGCTCAGATCATCTTATATATATATTTATATATATATGAAAGGTTGTTGTTACTCAAAGATTAGAATAGTAATGGTAGTAGTATGAAAAGTGAGTGAAAAGATAATAATAAATCATGGTTTGATTAATAATATTATCAAATATTTCATTCGTTTTTTAGCCGTTAAAAGGAAAACTCTATGCGCGGACATAATTTTTTTGCTTGTTGTTATTATGTGGTGTTGATGATGATGATGTTGGGCCACATACACTCAAAAAAAAAAACCTCCCCAGTTTTCCTAAAGGAAAAAATGCCGAGCCGATCACATTACTGCATGCATGCATATGAGATACCCTATCGGTCCTTCGGGATGCCATTTAACCTGACTCTCTTTCATATTACGCCCAACAACTACCTTTTTTTTAATAGGTTCACCATTATAAGGAAAGGATCGATGAATTCAAACCTCCCTTCTTTTTTATGATGATTGACGCAGTATTGGAGAGGAATGCGTTTTTTTTTTCAGTATGAATTTTATCAAAAAAAAAAAAAAACTTTCATTAGATGGCGTTTGAAACCCACCACCTTTTTAGGAAAATCAATATGTTTCCTGATAAGGGGATGATTCAGGCGCATATATATAGTATCCCATACTCTGGAAGCGAGTAGTACACAAGAAACGCGTGCACCATGGGTGATTGTACGGTAAACTATATATTTAATAAGACCTAATAAACAATAAAAATTATTTTTTAATATATAAAACGAGTTAGTCTAATCATAATATAAACATACCCTTGGGTGAATTATAGATGGATATTTCCATTTACCATTAAGGAATGATATGTAGGCTGATCATAGTAATACGTATTAGAAAAAGAAGACATCATCATCTATAAACCAATGAAGTCATTTGTTGCAGTACCAACGTAAGGATGAAAGACAAAAATGCGTATACGTAAACTTTAAACATTCAATGGATATTTTTTTTTATAAATAGATTTCGTCATGATATTATTAAAACCATGATTGTTTATTTTAATGCCGTTCAAAATGCATCACTATTTATTAAATAAAGGGTATCACAAATATAAGACTCGTGCATTTCTAAATACTTTTGAATAAAGCAATCCCGCATTGATGAATGATCGATGATGATGGGTTTCCTAATAAATAAAATGCCAAGTTGGAAAGATAGATTTGTTGTTATGGCAAGACGATCCATAGATAAAAAAAAAAGTTAGTCCCCATGACAATGAATCAAACCTTTCCAATTCGATTGATTATTATTATTTTTAAACAGTACCGTAAATCTATATATATCAACAATAAAGTTTTACAACGCAATAACCCTTTAAATACCACCAGCGTAATATGCATCTTGAACAATATTTATTGTTTCTTTTCTACGTATGAATGTATTTCTATTTTTATATATCATTATAATAAAGAGAGAGAGAGAGAGAGAGAGAAGAGAGTTTCTTATTTTCCTAGTGACTCATCAAGAACGTCCATCTATATATCATTTAGAGCAAGTGATAATGTCATGCTAATTTATATGCATGTCTAAATCCTGGACTCTTTTTTGTCCATGTGCTTTTATTATATAAAACAAAAAAGAAATAGTCTTAAATAGTGTATTCATATGATTATTCTCCAAATGATGATAGTGCGTCGGTGATGTCTACCAATATGAGAATAATCTGGATGGAATGAATATGATGCATATGAATTTTATTGTCGTTATGAAAAGAACCCAAATTATTTATGTGTACTTGAACCTCTTTTTTTTTTTGTATGTACGTCTGAAAGATGACTTGAAGAGTCTTTCTTTTTATCATTAGTGCATATAAAAAACTAATCTTGAAACATCACGTACTATTCAATAATGGAACGAATGCCAAGCAGCAATACCTTTCTTACCATACTCATGGATTATTTGGATTTAACAAATAAACATCCGGAAAATCATTATTTAGGAATTTCCATCGAAAAAAACCATGATGCAGGTTAATCTTTAGTCTATAAAGTGAGTTACCCCACCCCCTTATTTTTCACTCCACGCGACGACATTCCTCCGAATTATCCAAATGTTTCAAACAGTCTTTGTGCCTACTATAGTAGATTATCATCATTATTATTCATTCTAGATTGTGAGCAACAGAACTTAACAATAGGTAACATATCATATGATGATTTCAGATCTCAGATCACGTTTGAACCCTATGAAAAATGTACATGCTTCAATAATAATAAGTTATTGTTATTTATACCCATCAACCATGATTCTTCCCCTGATCCCGTTGTTCTTTATGATCGGATCCACGTTGCTAGGTCTCACATTGAAATATTAAAAATATTCTTAACTTTTGTTGTCTAACAATACTTTATTTCTATACAAATGAAATGTGTTTCTTTATCATATTTTCTCCTGCCTGAGAATGCTGGCGGAGGACCACAGGACTCCCTTCTGAGACCTTTATCCGACCATTGTTACACACAAAGATACATTTAGAAGCTTAATACGCGACTTTTATTTTAATTAAGTGAACTTGTTCATGCCTTTTTTTTTTTTTACATTTGTTTGTACTTTTCTCTCTCTCTCTTTTTTTTCTCTATAGTCAATAATAATAACACCAATAATGACGACACGACATGATGCATAGCATTTAATGAATGTTGCTTTTGAATTCAACATAATCTTCAAAGTTTTTTATAGTAGATAAACAGGAATAAAATTATTCCATCATTAGCAGCCAAAAAATAAAATGTGTGTTCATTTTATTACCAAAAAATAAAACACTTGTTTTATTGAACTCATCTTTCATTTATTATTATTCAGATAAATGTAGATGGATGAAAAGCATCGCCAAAACACGACCTATTGGTCTGTAAAAAGGTGCCAAAACACATACCGCTTATCGAAGGGCTTTTTGTATGTGTGTAAAGATAATGACTTGCCTCCCCTCCCCTCTGAGGTAATCAAGTGATAAGGTGCTTCACCCTTTCTTCTATTCTATTCTTATTTAACGGAGCAACCATCAACAGATTAGAGAATGGAATACTGTAATACTTTGGAAACACATAATATATATTTTCGAAATACATTAATAAAAATGTATACCGTTGATTTTTTCTTTTATTAAGCGAATGTTTTAAATTGGGAGTTGCATGGTAATCTTTTATTATTCATATGTAGGTAAATGAGAATTGATATTTCTTTGAATGAAGACCCGCTGGAAAAGATTCCAGTACTAGTCGTTAGAAGTAAGTATTACAATATGATAAATGTACTTTTTTTTTACATACCAAAATACAGAAAAGATGGAATTTATTTCGATGCTCTTTTTTTATTATTATCATTATGTGTTATTGGAATGTAAATGGAAGGGTTTATTTTATTAAAAGTGTTAGTAGACCACTTTTCAAAAAAAAAAACCGGAATCAGAACAACAACAACCAAATCATTTTGATGTAATTGAATATATATTGTCCTTGTTAAAAAACCTACTGGATTATCCTCAAAAACAATCGATGGTATAACAAGTCAGGGACTTGAGATAGTGCACAATTTATATATTTCTACGTGCCAATGATGATGATTGTTTCTTGTCCAAAAAAAGAGCTTTTTCATAAGAATGATTATGAAAAGTCACACTCAAAGGTTTTATTTACAATCCTTTGACATGGCGCTTGGAATGATATACTACCCTTGTTTATTCACGGGTGAGGTATAAGTATACGTATGCGACAGATAACTTATAGAAACACTAGTTTTGTACTCTTTTGATTATATACATACAATATGTTTTGTTTAAATCATGCGTTACTATAAAGCGAATGACAAAACGGCTCTACCTACAAAAAAAAAGGGCAAAGATTGAACTTGGTATTGTAATATTTGAAGAATTTTCCTTTTGGGTATTCCGTTCTACGAAAACAACATTATGTTCAAAAATATCTTTTTTAAAACGGTTGTCTTGGAACAAATAATGGGAGCAATTGTAAGTGATTGATCATTGATGTTCACATCCAAATAGTGACCGTAAGGATATATAAAACAAAGCCCAGCGAAAAACTGTGATCAACTAAAGTGTATGGAGTTTCTTTTATCATCAAATGGGAGGGGTCTCTTCTTTCCAAGTAAATCTGCTTAATTTAATTACAATGAATGAGTTAATATGGTTGCCTAAATACTACTAATTCGATATACTGCTTTCTTATGGGTAGTACAGTTTAAATGAACGGTTACAATTTTTTTTCTTTCACTTAAATATCTTGAGTGACCATATAACAACACAACAATTTTAAGTATGAATGATATATATATATATATATATATAATAGCTGACTATTATTCTCTCAATTCACTGATTAAAGAAATAAACTAGTAGTAGATAATGTAAATGATGATGATGATGTTATATATGTATTATATTATTATGTAAAACATGCATGATGATATCAAAACAATTAATTAATAAATAAATTATTAATAAAGAAAAAAGAGAGAAATATAAAATAATATAGTAATTATAATAATAATAATAATTTATATAGTATGAATATAAATTAACGAAAAAGAGAGAGAAAGAGTTAGATGAGACGAAATAATAAAAGAGGATTGGTTTATAGTGAAGTACGTAAGAAAGGGAAAGGAAAGGGAGAAATCTTATTTTTTTTTCTTTTTGTCTTGTGCTCAGTACATTGACACCAACAATGGGGTGATCAAAAAAAATATTCGTTCAATTTTTTGGGCATTTTTTTTTTACATGGCCAATGCAACGGCAGCAGCAACAGCACCACCGGCAACAGCAGCCAAGGTCTTGCCTTGAATGTTAAGTTGCATGGCAGCACTTTCTTCATCACCAGATTGAGCAGCTTGAGTGGCGGATGAAGTGGAAGAAGGCTTTCCACTGGAACTACCACCAGAAGTAGCAGCGGCAGCAGCGGCAGCAGGGTTCGCTAATATAATAAAAAAATAAAAGTAGGAGGATGAATATACAATTTATACAATCATTATTTTATATAGATATGGAGTACTTACAAGCTAAGTGGAAGGGTTTAGCAGTACCGTTACCCTTGAATTGAAAGACACCAGAGTAAGCCCAAGAAGCAGCATCGTCCGTTTGACCAATACGGATCCAGTATTTACCAGCTTCAAAGTCGTTCAATGGCTTGATCTATTATCATCCAATCGATATCAATATATTTTTTCTTGTTTCAAATAAGAATATATGTATATATATATATTTACCTGATACTTTTCCATGGAACACTTGACAGGTGTATCAGGAGCGGTGACATAGGCAACCATGCTATTTAATTTTTCCAGTCAGTTCCTCTTGGTCGTACAATAATTATATTCGAATTACCTCCTCTCACAATATATATATATATATTTCTCCCATATTTGTTTTTTTTACTTACTTGGAGTTAGTAATGTTACCGTTCATCATTTGAATATGACAATTCTTGGAGGCATCGGCCTTTTCAGTAGTCCAGGTGATATCTCCAGTTCCACCAGCGTTCTATTATAACAATAATAATTCTTATTTAACAAAACTGATCATGAATTTATCATGATGGAAAAGAAGATAGAGACTGGTATCCTCTCTCTCCTTTTTTTTTGGGATCTATATAGAATGACCAAGTATATATATAATAAAGGGGGAGGGGGAAAGATGTATTATTATTTTATCCAATGTATAATTACCCAAACAGTAGAGCCCCAAGGGGAGACGACCTATTATAAGTTGTGGTTTTGAAAAGTAAATATATATGTTTTCTAGCTGTTTTCTGATAGTCATGTATTTATATATATATATATATATATGTTTTATAGAGTATATAATATAAAAAACATACTTTAATTTCAGCAGCTGCATAGGAAGCAGAGGCAATAAGAGCAATAGCAGACAAAAAGATAGATTTCATTGTGATAATAGTGGTTGATGTAAGTGGTGGTGGTGTTGAATAACGAATGGAATGGCGTCCCAGGGGAATTAAAAGAAAGGTTGGTTGTAAAAAAAAGAAGTGTGATGAAAAGGAAAAAGAGGAAAAAGGAATTGAGACGATAAATGGTTTTTATATGAGAGATAAAAAATGAATTTACCTGACTGATTTGATTAAATTTGCCTGACTGACTTGATTGAGCTGGGTGGACATAATATAAATATGGTATCTCAAGCTGGTAAAAAAAAATATAAAAAAGGTTATTAATAGGTGTGTGTGTAATACTTTATATCACAACAAAAGTGACACAGGGCGGATTACATCTTCGGGGTCGGGGAAGTAAGAACAAAAAAGTGAAATATCACGTTCTACTGAACCCTAAGTATAAAAAAGATTGGGAGCAAAAAAATATTATATATTGTATATAAGTCATTATCATCATCATCATTATCATCTAGGAGCAAACAATAATTATAATTCCTGTCAAATAATGCACTAAATGATTTCATTGGTAATAATAACAAAAACACTAGTGCCGTACAACGATTATGCAAAGCTAAAATGATTAGTCTACTATAGACCATGAGCGCGTTTAATAAAAAAAAAAAGAATCATTGACCAGGTTGCACAAGAAGGGTTGCCAATAACGATAAAAGGTAAAATTTATTGTCGTGGGATACAGACATGAGCTTAAATAGCGGAGACAAGTGACTTTAATGAATGTGATACAAAATATAAAAAAATGCTTCACTTTGATTGGCTTAATTCCTTTTGATGAAGTGAGGAAACACCTCATGGGTCCATAAACATTTTTTCTTTTACTTCTTCAACTTCTATTTTATTTACTTCTTTGTCTTACCTCGTTCCAATCCTTTATCGTACAATTTAAATACGATTTATATTCAAAAAAAAACAACAGTCTGTCTGTTCGTCTATAAGTATATTATTATTCAGTTTACCTTCCTTCGATCTTCTCCTATTTCATAATAAAAAAAAGGAGGGAGAGAAATAAAGAAAAAAGTAATATAATACTCATCCTATATCATGAAAGATAAGAAGAAGGCCATCATGAATCCTTTTTATAATTATTATTAATTATTCTAATAAAATAAACAATTAATATGCATTTATATAACGTACTACCTTCTTCGTTTTTGAATGGACTTCGGTGTCAATGATGCATTTATAGATTTCTATGGAATCGATTGTTGTGACAGCCTCTTCTACCAAACATTTTATTTTCCAAATATAGGGTAACAACGCATCATGAACACGTTTTTTATATGTTCCTATAAAAGAAAATAAAGATAAGCTTTCTTCTTGTTTTCTTATGAATCTTTTTTTCTTCTTTTCGTATGGTTATATATAGAGAAAGTAGTATCTCCATTTGACCCAATCATGTTTTAATAAAGGATGGCTACAGATATACATCTTTATATGTCTCGTCTATGAGAATTTCTTCGGTTATAAGGCAAACGGATGCTATATATATTGAGCAGTACGACTTTGTTTATATAAATAAATATATCTCAAACATGGAACGGACTTTGGCCATTAAAATAAACTATTCTTGGGAAACGAAAAGGTAACTACCATGTTGCTTCTTTACTCATTTCAGCAAACTTCTTTTTTATTATTTTGACATAATCAATTAATTATTCAATCAAATACCTGCTCTGTCACAAAAGAAAAAAAAATAGTAATTTGCTTAATGTTCTATAAAATTTATCTTTCATCCATTTTCAAAATATGGGATACATTCATATAGTTGTTACGGGAAAAAAATAAAAATAAAACTTGTCCGCGGACGGACAAGACGGAAGACGTATGATGATGTCTGTTATATAAAATGTAGCACGTTTTATTCGAACTAAACCATAGGAGGAGTATAATACTCTATGGATCTTTTTTCATTTAAACCAAAACTATACTAACCGTATTTCGTATCGTTCAATTTCTATCGTGCTTTTGTGTGTACAACCATCCCGCTTTAAATGAAATTTATTTATAATTATAATTTCATCTAAAGTAGTGATAGTAGTATAAAATGCTTCTATTCTATTGTAAAATTAGAATGATGATGATTATATAAAATAAATATCATCTCCTTACTCTTCTCGATGAGTTTCCTACTACCTATTATATATTTCGTTCTGTTCATCTTCAATAGAGTTGCCACTCTACCTATGATTATATGTAAATAATAATGTATTCAAAGAAGATAGAAATGGTGGTTTTGATTGGTTTTTTTGTTGCAATCATTGGAGAGATAGACCATTTCTGTAAAATCATTGTTTGTTATAATAAATCTGCAGCAGAGAATATTCCATTCATATCCTGAGATGTTTGGTACCACTTATTAGGTTAAAACTTTATTTATATTGGGTGATAACAACAACAAATTTAGATTTCTATTTAGATGATATCAGAATGTGAAGCACTGGGCCTTATTTTATATTCCAGTCAAATTTAAAGTAGTGGTAGTTGGGAGTATAAATTACTTTTGATTTGGATTATGGTTTTATTAGTTCCACTTATGATAAGATTGTATTGTTCATTCGCTTGATTCGGTATCTTCAACACTGTTTACGAGTTTATCCTGAATTCCAGAAAAGAGCCTTTCCTTGTAAGATACCGCAAATGTTGTGTGGCTGAAAAATAATCGTTAGTAAGCCAACTACTCGGGATCCATTCCGTCGGACCGAGCATTGTTATTGTAATTCAAATGGCTGGTACTTTAAAAAACTTAGTGATATATTTTATTTTAAAATTAATGTTTGTTTTTTATATCAAAAGAAGGAAAACTATTGTAATTTGTTATGTCTTTTTTTCTTACAAAAAAAATAGACTTATTAAAACCAAAGAATATATATAAAAAAAGAGAGTTTCGCTTCAAAAATAAGGTAGTAGGATAAGGAGAAAAGAAGGTATATAAAGAAGAGAAATAGTATTCATAGAATATGATACGAATAGAATTCAAGAATCAAATCATTTACATCAACATCATCATGTTACATATAAATAATAAGGGGTGGCATGTCATTCTTTTTTTTTTCTTAGAATAAAAGCATTGCACGAGCATTGGTTGTATGTAAATCAACAGAACCTTGACCATCTTTAGAAACTCGATAACCTATTTTTTCACTTGGTTTATCTTTTTCAAGTGTAATGTCATTTCCACGAACGGCTACTTTGGCTGTGGATGAAGAGGTGACTTTGAATGGACCCGTAAAATAGGAAGGCTGTAGAAAGGGAAAAATATATTATTAGTGAAAATAACCCCACTGGGAATAGAGTGACAAAAAAAAAGATTATTACCATATTGACTCTAATTTTTCCATTCGATGTTTGAAAGGTGGCTTTAATACGTTCAGAACCATCCACGATAGCACGAATGGCACCATTCCATGTTTGTACAGTAAGTGTATCGTCAGCTGTGACACGGTTCAATTCAACCTTACCATTGGTGGTACGGACCACCATATGAGGAGCCGTGGTGTCTTCAAATTCGATACGACCATTGGAGGTATGAACATCCAATAGAGTAGCGGCATGGGTATTCTTTGCCTGAATACGACCATTAGAACTAGATAATCGAATGCTTCCAGTAACAGTATCTGCATTATCCAGTCGAATACCACCATTGGTGGTTTCCAAATCGATAGAATCAATCGCATGCAACGACATGTCATCATGGAAATCAAAACCAGAATTACGGGAACGAAGAACAATTTTATTGCCATGCCATCCATGCTCCAACTTGATACGACTGTTGGTTGTTTTTAGTTCAAGATAATCGGACTTGATTGCTTCATCTGCAGTAATTGCCATATCGGCTGTATTGACAATCACGGAGCTGGCATCCATAGGAATACTGATGCGAATTTCAACATAAACACACCCAAAGAAAGGACCCAGTGAATCAGGAAAGTTCAAGATCAATTGAGTTTCTGGCCCCACACGATTCAATCGATATTGGAATTTATCGATTAAACTGGAAGGAGCAGCATTGACATGCGATGTAATATAACCTTCTTGACCTCCTGGGAGAGGTTCGAGCTTGATATTACCACCAGAAATACCACCATTAATGTCAACACGAACAGCGCCTCCTTCAAATGGAATTTTTTCAGGTAATGAATCCCATCCTGAGGATCCATCACGAACACAATGATCAATAGAAGGTCGAATAATAGACACTAATATAGGAATAAGTACAAAAATAATTAACGCACCACAGGTAAAACCTGCACAGCAACGTTTGAATCGTCTTTTTCGTTCTTCTTCTTGTCTGAGTCGAATTCGGTCTTGCCGCCAATTCTTGACTTTATCCACCATGGATTGGAACCATACACATACATCACATTCTGAGGTTGTTTCTGTTGTTGGTGTAGGAGGTGCTCGACGGAAGGGAGGTTGGTGTTGACCCATCGTGTTATGAGCTTGAGCTGCTCCATCTTGGTATGGAGGATAGACATTTTTATTATGACCTGATTGAGAAGTAGGATAAGGGTAAGGGGATGGTGATGAAGATGAAGATGGACTGCCTACATCAGGAACTCTGTTTTGTTGTTGTTGTTGATTGAGTAAAACTTGTTGTTGTTGATATTGCTCAAAAGATTGATAATCTTTTTGTAAATCAGAACGAGAAGGTGCTGAAGCTGTTTGTTCGTCACGATCTACTGCTGCTGGTGAATAAGGTGGAGGAGGAGCATTTGTTTCAGGATCTTCTGTATCGAGTGCTATAGCATTTGTTGTTTTGGGACGTAACATAATATTAAAATAAGACAGAATAGGATCCATGTTAAAATATATATAATTATTTGCTGATTCATCCACAATAGATGGATTTTCATACCTTCGTATCCTTTTTTATTATCAAAGTTTCCAAAGAATCCCATGAGATTTTATAATAATAAATAATGAAATGAACAAGAGATAGGATATGAAGAAAAGGGTATGTTGTCTTTTAAGAAAGGATAAAAAATAAAGAATTGTTCCAGAAAAAAAAAAAAAAAGAAAAAGAAAGAGAATTTGAGAATACCTTCTACTTTTTTTGGTTCATATTTTTTGCTTTGCTGAGCCCCCAAGTCACGCCAAGGAACTTGGCACAAACTCTTGTCGCTTATTGTTATTTGCCTTTTTTCCCTTCGACTTCTTCGATATGGTTTATATGAACAACCAACTTTGGACACTATGTTTCAGTTGTATACGGAAAAAAAGTTTCGTTGGTATCATTTGTGATTGTTGACATGAGCTTGTCATTTTAAATCGTTGACGACTGATGAGTTTATTACTCAATATAATATATTACATAAACCAAATAGAAAATAAGGTTCACATATAAGCTCCATAATGTCACTGAGATGTGTTGTTGCGGGGAAGAACGGAGAAAGTCAGGAACTCAGTGATATAATTTTGCTTCTTATGGCTGTTTTTACTTTTATTAGCAAAAGGGCTATGTAAACTATTGTTCTGAGCCATGCGTAAGCCGCTACCATGGAAATGGTCAATTACAGGTATCTGTGTGTGCGTGTGTTTGTGTGATTTATTATACATTATATAACAATGGATGGTCCCATCATCATCCTTAAAAAATATTGGTACATCCTCCTAACTTGGTGGATCAGGAGCCTTTCTGTTATATTATTAGTGTTACTTCATTTGTCCTTATCATTCTTTTACTTGAAGGAATAATACCGATCATTCGATCAACGACTTTACCATGGTGATACCAATCGTTGTAATGCCTCAACACAAGGCCAATAGTATCATTTCGGTTGCACTTGCAAATGTTACACCATTTTACGCATTTGGTATATATAGCAACCCAGTGGCTGGTGTATTGACTTGAAAAAGCGCACTGGGCCGATAAACACGGAGCAAATCGAATCTCCATCCCATCCGGTAATTGGGGTGCGTATAAGTATGAGTCTTCTATTTTATCTGTCTTTTATAATAATGACAGTACATAAATGGAATCAAAAAAGTATAGATGAATATATTACTTGTTGATGTTTATTTAGACGATATACTATTTATAAAGAGAGAGGTAGAAAGGGAAATAATACAATCCTTCATAAGAGGGGCAAGGTATATATATATGTATATTTGAATTAAAAATGGATATGATCTAACTATTTGCGTTACTAGTGCTAGTACTAGTACTAGAAGAAGTAGTATTAGTACTTGTAGGACTGTGCACCATGGTCCAATCTGGAACAGATCCATCAAATTTTTCTCGTTGGATGGTAGCACCCGCCATTTTAAGTGTGCCTACCAATGATCCACCTATCCATGTACGACAACTAGGTGTAAATACCCGACCTGCTCCTCGATCAGTAATACACCCCAATTCAATTCCTGCTAATCGTTTATATTTTGTGACGTGATCCAGCAAATGGTTCAATTCTTGTAAAAGTCGAGCTTGATATCCAGGAATCATAGTCGTTCCTCCTACCATTAAAAGAGAGGATCCAAGAGGTTTTCGAAGATCCGTCGGTACCTTGATATCATAAAAATGAATAAAACACATTGCATCCATCATAATGTAAATACAAAAGAAGAGAACTATAGTTTTCTATTTTACTATACCTTTAATAAACAATCTAGTATACATTCACCGATACTTCTGATCTCTTCCACCGGATCCCCAGTAAATAGTATTGTACATGCTTTCTCCCGTACATATCCTGGTATCCATAGCGTTCCACCTCCAATATCATTTTCTAGACGATAATAAATATCACTTGATCTACAATGTTGCTCCTCTTGATCGCTGGATGATACATTTGTTACACCGTGGGGGATAAGAATACACCTTGATTTGATATCCTCTAATCGATCGCTGGATAAGATATGATCAGGTACAGTCAGTCGTGGGGCAGCAGATGTAGGTACACCTGCACTCGTTTGAATGATACGGGCATGGGATTTTAAAAGATCACGTAAAGTTTCAGTCACAGCGCGTCCTGCCAAAGGTGTCATTTGTACAGATGTCATCAAAGGTCGTGCAAAGTATATCTATTTTTAAAAAATAAAATAAAAAATAAAGTATATATCTAAATCTATTACCAAAACAACAAGCATATAGATCGAAAAAAAGAAGGGGAGGACATGAGCAATAACAATAAAATGTTATTATCTTTTTTCTCTTTCTCTCTTTTTATATATATCTCTATTTATATATACCGGTAAAACGGTGGTTTCTAAATGTCCACAATCAATAACGAGACCCGTAGATTCACCCGTTGTCAATAACGCTAATAAATGACTCGGTACAAAACAAAGAGCAGGGACTTGAAGTCGATGAAATAGAATTTTGGCAATCATTTCTTTAATACGAATGGGCATCATGGGTGTTTCACATAATACAACCGTGCGTTGTTTAGGATCTGTCAATAGATATCTAAAAAAATCCATATATTATTAAGACTTTTTGTTGCCGAGACACTTTTAACTCAACCTTCTCATATGAATTTTGTCTTACCTAAAGAATGCCTCCTGAAGTGTTTCACATAAAGTCGTCTCAGCGCCTGTGATATCTCGACCACTACGCATCCAATCCAAATCATATAAATCATCCCAGCATACCTAATATATATATATATAAATATTTGTATAATATTTATCAGTATTTTAACGAAAGGTTGGAGGAATAATTGTATGAATCATCTATAGACATATTTTTTTGTACGTTGGTATGCCGTTGTCCTTCAAAAGCAAGTATTTTTCTAGGTCTCGGTTCACCTGAAAAGCCGACTTTAAGATTTCGAGAACCAATGTCAAGTACGACTCTATCTTCATTACTGTAGATGGAGGTGCGTCGTGAGAGTAATGTTGAACTGGATGGTAATGATGAAAGATGCCATGAAGAAAAAGACCCGAGTCTACTATTCGTTGTTGACGATACTGGAGGTCTAGTAGTCATAGCTGAGGAGTGTTTCATGCAAGAAGTGGTGGTTGAAAAAAGTGAAGGGGTGGAAATAAAAAAAAAAGTGAGAAAAAAATATCTCATCACTCAATTCTGGTGGGATGCGCCCAATTTTTTTTTGTTTATATAGAACGTATTAGGCAATTGCCGTCATTACGTATTTTACACATAATTCTTTTTTAATTATATTTCAACCACGATTTAGGTCTTCATCTTTTATTTTTATATACCATACATTTATCGATGAGGTTATATTAATAAATCATCTTCTGATGATATGGATGCTGTTTTTCGTGAAGCATTATAGTGATCTACTTTTGTACTATCCGTGGTAATACTAGTGATGGGATTATTATCATAATCATTTGTATTTTTACGGTGTCTCCAAAACTTTCCTTTGAAACTTCTATCTTTTTCTTGCTGTGGTAATGATGGTAGTGGTGATGGATGATGATCATAGGATTTATCTAGATTATAAAATATTTCTGGATCTGTATAATACGCTTTGTTCATAAGCTCCATCAATTGCCACCGTCGCTGTTGTTCCAATATCTGTTGCTGTTGTTCTAATAAAAGTTTCTCTTGTTTAATCAACCGGTTTTCCAGTATATGCATTCGTTGTTCGTAATATAATTGTTGTGATGATGATTCATCATTGGCGTTCAGTGTTGATACAGATGATGCCATTACGTTGCTGTTCTCTTTCATTGCCATAGTTTTATGGATAAGATTTATGTGTTTATTGTTGTCGCTGTCATCATAATCACCAGGAATGGTTTTTCTTTCGTTTACATTCGACAATCCATGAAGGTCCAATGTAGTTGGTTTATCGAAAAGATGGTTATTGATAGAATGTACAAATAGAATGGGCCGTCGCAAGAACCCAAATGCTTCATGTAAATGGTTACGTAAAGAAACTTTGAGTTTGCCAAATGACCATCGATGAACCAATCCCCAAGGCGATCTAATAAGAATGTTAAAAAAATCAAATAAAAAGAAGTGAGTAAAGAAACATATTTGGTATTACAACTCAATATATATATAAGTATACATTGAACGGGCACCAAATAATAATCGATCAAGCGTTATCAATAAACCAAGTAAACCTGCTGCTGAACCCAGTACCGTCATAAAAGTATAGATTTGTTGATCTTGCATTGTCAAATAAGCCATGCTGGAAGGATAAATATCAATGGCACCCGCAGGCATGGATACATTATTAGGAGTACTTGATTGAAACACAGTCATTAAACCAGGTTCATCCTCATAAATCGGGGCAAACCCTATGATATTCCAGAGCGAATCTTTTAAATTCTTGTTCTTTATTAACTGAAATCCAATCGATGCTAAGGTATTGTAGGGAATCTTGTAATAATTCATTAATTGATTGGTTTTCAATTCGTTAAATTCTAGCCGCATCCAATTATCCAATTCTTGCTGGTTAAGGTACGGCTGAGGAGTATTTCGTAAATGGCGATGTTAGGATTGACGCCATGGTTATATAGTTCGAGGTAGATACTGGTTTCACCCCTATTCTCTGGTTCACCTATATATAGGAAACGAAAAGAGCCACCGTTGTTGGCCACAGATTGAGTTATGTAAAATTCATCTTCAGGTCCTGAGATAAGCCAACAGGATAATGATCCATTCATCATGTAATGGTTGCTTTCATCTAGTATTGCAAGACCTGTTGCATTGAGTTGTCGAATGTATCTGTATTCAATGAACTGTTGGGGTGTCATGGTATCTGTTTCAAAACTAAAATAATTAAGGTTTCGAAACCCTTCAAAGCAAATACGCATATCTTTTATAAAAACATTACTGTTATATTAATAATTTGGTAAGACATTTAATATTAAAATGTAACAAAATAACAGTGGAGTATTATATACCTGGAAAAGGAATTTGTTCGGCAAGTGATACAAGTGTTACTGTTGAAGTGGAACTATTAGCAACCAATAGACCCATATATGTAGTATATACAATAAATAGACAGCACAAAATCGTTTTAGTGATCAAATGGCATGCTTCTGCCCATTGTGGCTCTCCAATCCTAATTAAAAAATAACAAAATTCAGCCATACAGATATAGCCATCATTATTGCCACTTTTTTAATATGAATAATGCAAAAACCTTGGATCCCATATGAAATATCGGATAATGATTCTAATGATCCGTTTCAAATTACGGCGCTTATAACATCCATACACTATACAGCACACCGTAAAACTAAAGATCAAAAGCAACCAATGACAATACCAACAATATTTGCTGCGGAGAGGTTTGGAACTAAGTATTCGTTTTTGATCTCTGTTGCTAATTGAGAATATGTATCAGTGTAATCATCATCAGGGCTTTTCAACGCGTCGTCTGTAATGTTGGTGACTCAACTAAATGAGCCAGTTGCATTTGTAAATGCATTTGGAAGGTGTAGGACATTAAATTCGTTGGACATCTTCATTGTAGTTGAATGGCCTAATTTTATTATCATATCGTGTAAAAATATTTGACAAAGATAATATCTCTTATATTTTAATATGTTATTGTATGTACCATGAGTAACAATCATGTAGCTGTCATTAAGAATTCTAACGGTAGGGTCTGTTCTTGGCGTGGGTGGAATTCCATAAATTTCTTCCATTGGTAACATCATGTCCACATTTCAATATCGAGAATAATAATATCATGTGCTATTTCTTGGAAGATATGATCAATCTGCAATGAACCTGTATTGAATTAATTGATAAGAGTAAAAGTGCTCAAAGGTTTATATTAATACGTTATTTGATTATTCTAAATATATTAATGTTACAAACCTCCATAAACATAGATATATCGCGGATTGGGTGCTTTATTGAATGAAATGTGTGATTGTTTATTAGTTTTTACATAATCACGCAAACAATAAAAATTTAACTTTTATGGGTTCAGGTTGTTGTTACCAAGTACTGGACTACCACCCTGTCGGATATTCGGATAATCTGATACCGAACTATTGAAAGGTCTATTTCCTCCTCCATAAAATTTGTCATATCCTTGTACCTCTTGGTCAAACACTTGGTTTGAATTCGTGTCAAAAACCCTGATGTAGTTGCTAAAATCCATAATGTACAAAATTCTACCATCTCTAGAAAAAAATAAAGTTTTGTATATACAGTATGAGAAAAAAAAAATTCTGATAATCTACTCATATAGTAGTCGTACGATCTATCTCATCTATATTTATCTTTCATGTTCACAATTAAATAGATACCAACAGCAATGCGACGGCACTTTGCGATGAATGGGTTATTTTATAAGGTGAAAATACTTGTGTATTTTGCATGGGGCTGAATTCACCAACTTCAGGATCGTATTCCCATAAATCAATATCATCATTGATATAGCCAACTGATTCGCCACCAGTTATATATATTTTTCCATTGGGTGCCAATGTTGCAGAATGAAATGCTCTATTTCTCAGCATAAGTACTGTCGATGATGAATCTGAAAGTTTGGCTGGTAATGATGTCCATGTATTCGTTCGAAAATCATACTGTTCAAGGTACATTGGCGTTGTTGCCCTGATATTTGGTTTGGTGGTAATTTAGTGGTGATGAAAGTGTGAACACTATATGTGTTGCTTGTAAGATAGATAATAATTTATGATATGATAATTGAGTGTAAACACCAAAATGTGTTAATCAGTTATATTTAATGATATTAAGTAACAGGGCTTTTGGTGAGCAACACGATGTTACTAATAAGATTTGCTTCTTATAATTACAATTCTTATAGCAACTAAAGTTTTTATATATCAGTTCGTGATATTTAGTGAGCACCAGTAATATTAACGTATATTACACCGATTAAAGCAACAGATATCAATACTAATGTTTTAAGCAAGTATCTGTTTATATGTGATTATACAGCTATATTAGCGTGGATTCTTTAGGCCACAGTAAAATATATAATACGAATAATATATGATATATAATTGAATTATCGTTTGAAGTATAAAAAAATGTATAACAAGTGAAGCTTGGATTAGCAGTTCTTGTTATTACAAAAGAGTAACTTGTGTAGTATGTTACTATATGATATAATCCTTGATATAATGTCTTGAATTCAATGACAATAGTCAAAGTCAGGTATGTTACTTCCGACTGGTAATGATAATAGAATAAGGATCAGGAATGTTACGTCTGTCCTATATTGAAATGTTAAGCTTTCTTTAAGCTACAGTAAAATTAAAACAAGCCAGTTCGGTCTTGAGTGAATCAATACTCTTAAAATTTATGTATATGATAAAGAGAAGTATAATTGATTGATTTTATTTCAGTTACAAAATTGTGAGGTATTTATATGTTTTCCAATAATTAAATATTTCTATCCTAAGTAACAACATGTGAAGATACTGCGGTTGCTACGAGATACTGTGGTAATAAATTAATATCCAATAATAATATAATGTGTTGAATAAGTGATAATTATATTTATAAATATGTTGCTGCGGTTTGTATGTATCTCTTGTTAATTGGAAGATACCAAAAGGTAAGATAATCCGATATTGTCGCAGTAACAGTATTTATATATAGAGTTGTTTCGTAGTAATAATGGTAATAACTGCGGTTCTTTCTGGGGGGTTACAGCGTACTGATATTTCCCATCTGTGTCAAATCAATCGATCGCATACCACCAACAATTAATACACGTTCGTTATCCGGTAATAAGACTGCTCGAGCATACGAACTATAGTTGGAATATTTCGGAATGCTTTTATCGGGGACGGTTGAATAAATAATACTGCCATCCGAAGGATCGAGGCGTAGTGATTCAAAACCGGAGATTGGATCACTGAAATCTGCATTTGTACGTCGACCTCCGTCTCCACCATAAAAATATCTATAGATCATTTTAATATTTTTGTACATAATATTGAAAGAAGATAAAAAAAAAGATAGGTTTCTTACAAGGTGTTGTTACAGACAAACGAAGCAGTGTTACCACGATAAGCAACGCGAAGAGGATTTCGAAGTTCTGAATCTACATTATAATATCCGTTTACGCAATGATTAAAGGAGCATACAAAAGCTAGTAATAGCAATAATCGTTTTATTAAATTGCTGTCTCTCGAAAGTAACAAAATATTATCCCATAAAAAATGTCGTTTTCGTCGTTGTTTCTGCTGTCTGTACTGTTGAAAATAATTGCTGAGCTTTTTTGGGTAGTATAGTTTTTCATGATGGGTGAGTGTTGGTTTATAAAGGACCTTTAAAATATTCATCATAATATTTATATAAAAAAATAAAATAAAATAAAATGCTAATGCATCTGTTTTGTGCAGATAAGAAAAAAAATCTATTATCACATGGCATGACAAAATTGTTTAACCTTTTTGTGTAAGCTGGATATATAAAATATATATGTTTTTTTGTTTGCATCGAGAAGGGGAATGATACCGAGCATGTAGATTTTATTCAAACATAACTGCTGCAGAGTTAGCTACAAATGTTCGTTCAGTTTTTTTTTTTATAACCTGTACAATAAAAATTAACTTCATAGCATGAAGCGATTGAATAGCTGGATCTATTGACAGATTTCATTATGGCATCTATCAATTGTATAATTCGTCGATCCTTTATGAATTACGGTGCTTTGTCTGAAACCAGTCTCGAGATTAAGACTTTTCTTTCAGCCCCATTCGAATAAACATTTTCAAAAAAAAAGATATTACTGAAGCAAGTGGCAAAAGAAACGTTTTTTATAGTAATCAAAAAAAAACAGGTTTTTCCATTATTTGAACCATAGAGTGTGTTAATTGCTTAAAATCCTCATGATTATATTTCAACAATTTGATGTATCCGATTGTGCCTTGCTGCACAGAACCGTCTTTATTCTGTCAGATCTTTACCATATTGGATGGGTAGACTAACTCGCTCATAGTTAATCCCATATTAATATATGAAGCAGTTCATATCAAACGCAGGTCGATTTTTTTTTGCTTTTTTTTGTTGATTATTACTGCTTTTAAAAGTAAAACCAGGAACAGTGTCACCCTAAAGCTAATCAAGCTTGAGTAACAGATGATCCACACCGACCTAAACCACGTCAACAGAGCTGATATAGTACTTACTTACATGGGTTTAAAAGCAGGCAATGATTAGTAATTGTTATTTTTTTGTTAGAACACCTCGCAGATGAAGCAATTATCAGAGTAAAGATGTGGTGCATTTTTTTATACTTGCTCTATATGAGCCAGAAATGATTTCGCATGATAAGTTGAGGGCAGTTGGAAACCAATTGGACAGGGTCAATGAAGACTTGATATATTGAAACTCGGTTCACCCTTCAATCAAGAAACAGATGATTTGCACGTTATTACATATTCCCATTGTATCGGTCAATCCATGTTCATGATTAAAACTTTTGTTGCTGTACTATAATCCACTTCCAGTTCTTTCAATGAGTCTTTATTCAATAATAGGATATTTCGTAATTGTTTATTGTTGAAAGGACGTATTTCTTATTAAAAACGAATAAGTTTCTTGATTACCAAATACCTTTATATAAAAACTACTCCAAGCTGCAGTATCATCTCTCTGTGTGTCAAACACTTACCAAACGTATTAATTTTACTCCATCTCCGCTGGATGGTATTTCTGAATACTATATCTGAACTACTTCCAGTACTTCCAAGTCATTCATATCGATCGAGTCCCCTGACCGCAGGCATTCTCCTCATGCCTACCGATTCGCATAGTTCCAGTTTAACAGTTTTGACATGATTGTGTTGAACATAACGTAAAGATTGGGTTAAAGCGCTAGAATTTCTTGATTATTTTCTTCATTTTGCAGATGAAGAAAAAAAATGCCACAAGAAAAAGAAGAAACTTCCAAGAGCTTAACGAAAAGCTTACATAGGCCAACTGTTTGCAAAAGAGGATAGAGGGCACAAGGCTGTCCTCCTCTTTACTCCAGGGACAATCGCCGTCATGGATCCCTAGCCAGGATAAAGAAAAAAAAAAAAGAAAAAAAGAAAATGGCGAAATCAGAGGTCTTTTATATCTTTTTTTCTCAAGTGACTGTTTTCAATTCTGGTGTTGAATTTCAATTGCTGCGGCAGGCAATAGCTTTTATATATAAAAAATAAGGTGTATGAATAGGAGCTTGAAGAGGATGTTAATTTAAAAGAAAAGATGAACTGTAAAGAAGTACAAATATGGTACCTTGGTGGTCTTGCATAAATTTTATATATTTCTCAGTCTCAGCCAAATTTGTTTCACATCAAGCTCCGATGGGAAGCACAGACCTTCAGCCCCCTTATTATATATTTTGGTTCAAGTATCTTTCAGGTACAAAATTCCGTACGATGGAACTTTACTATTATACAAAAACAGAGATAGGAAAATAATTATTGGTAGGAGAAAGAGTAAATCAAATCCTGAGCCACTGGTATCAACACAAATATAATTTGTATTATATAATTGCACGAGGTTTGATGAATGTACGTATTTTTTTATTATCAATTCGTAATTTATTTTTATTGATGAGAACCACTATAGATTTCATTTACATCATCATACCCTGTTTGTAATACATATCCACATCCATATTTTTTGCAATACACCCTTTTATATAGAATCTTTTTACTAAAAGAGATACTATCGCCGCTATACGTAGTCATCAAAATCATTATTGCTATAGTCATACTCTTCCTCATCGTTACTATTGTCCTAACTGTCTTCTGATTCCTAAACTAAATATATTTTTTTATCCAAGTATTTGTTTTTATATTTGTTTGTTAAACATGTTAATGTGAATGATACTAATTGTTTCTTACATCCATTCAGTGTGATCCATGAATCAAGGTGTACAAAGAAAGGGCGACTTCCTTATGTTCTTGGAGTAAGCCGGAGCAATCATGGCTTATCAAAACCTTGTCCTGGTTCTTTTTTATAATCATAGATCCCCAGATACTCGAGGTGTTGCAAGGATCCAAGTGCTTTCAACTCTTTTTTCCCATAGGTTGATTTGACATCCGTATCTTCAGAGTGCGTGTGCTTGACTTCATGCTCCTCAAATACAACACCCATTGTTCATTATCAAAACCCACAACAAAAATAATATCAAGCTTGCAAAGAGATGTGCAGTTGCCAGTACATTTAATTGTGATCCACATGAGGTCAGTGCCTACAGTCAATATGGAGTGACTAAAGGTTTTTGGTTTGTTCAAAAAATGCAATCGCTCCTTTTGGTGATACCGGATTGTGTAATTTGTCAGACTGGCATACGGGCTGAACTCGATCGCTAGTGCCCACAACATACCATCATTCGTGCTATCAGCCGATTTGAGGGTAAGATGAAGTTTTGGAATATCTTGTAGTTTTCAAGATTCTGGCATATACGATCATCCCATACATAACCGCATTCAAAATTCAAACCGTATACGCTTGAGGCGAGGACGCACAACCAATAATTGAGAAAGAATTCCAGGACTTGATGTGATATTGTTAGCATTAGGAAGAAGGGTGTGTTCTTGTAGATCTGGAGTACTATATTTTGTCAATACATTTAATAAACTCCAAGTACAGCGGATATTCTCATCCCAAATATTCATAAACTTTAAGCTATGAGAGTTTCTATTCATAAATAATTCAAATACTCAATCAAGAATGGGATCTAGCACGTTGTAATTAAAAACCTAAATGATAATGATTTCAATCCGGTCATGGTCAAATGTTCTTGCTATTATCGAGATTAAGTGGAACATAATGTGCTTTTAATGTTGCAACATGAGAAATCCAAATTTTCTAACTGTGGAGCATATAAATGTATGGCTCCAAATGAACCGATGTATCTGTTTGTATTAGCTAGGTTAAAGGATATTAGAGATGGTATTCTTTTGAGAAACTGTGTCAGAACATCAGAAGGTATCTCACACTAGTCGAGAGCAGTTATGAACTAATTGAATTAGGTCATCAATTACGACTCGATACAGTCAAATCTGGGCCGTCCTTGAATCATGTAGGTAATGTCATGCGCATTTCTACATATTTGTATTACATCGATAAATCCATTAGTATAATTAAAATTTCTGTTGTTTTGTATAATGATTCACATGCAATTTTTTCAACGAGTCCTTATTCAATTATTGAGAAATTCGTGATTGTTAATTGTTGAAAGAGTGTATTTCTTATTAATAAAAAGAATAAGATTTTTGATTACCAAGTACCTTTATATATTATAAAACAAATACAGCAGCAGCATACTTTCCCCTTCTCTTCCTAAACAGGATGTCATATCCAACGCTTCAATTTTACTCCATTTATATTCAATAAGACTTTGACAACGATAGCGGAACTCTCTATAGTGATGGACTCCACATGTGTCTAAACAAAATTCCAACTTAACAGATTCAACATGACTGAATTGAACATGTCGAAGAAATTGGGTTAAAATATCAGAACTTCTTGGGAAATCATTAGTGTATGATAGAGCATGAGTACTTGATCCTATTTTTGATCATCCTTGAAGAACAAACTTGTACCAATAGCGGCATGTGAATAGCAACTGACCTAGCGTTTGCAAAGACCAGGAAGGTAGAATTTTGTAAATAATTTCATAAAATAATTGTTATACGAGCAGCTGGTTTTGATGAATTTTTTCTTTTACTCTGAAAATATTTGTTTTTCAGACAGTATCAGCACCCTTTTTGTAAGTCTTAGCAGCTTTTCGTGCCCTTTTCTTGTTTAAGGTGAACACCAGGTTTCACCCAATAGTAATCTGATCGTGGAAAGGGTTGGGATTTTTGGTCATTGACTTCTACTTCAAGGACTTCATGCTATTTTTGAGACTCTCATAAGCAACTGCGCGATGAAGTAATGGAACGAATAGTAAGGCTTTGGTTGAAGAGATGCTTAGTTAATATTATTTACACTATAATAATGTCCTACAGCATCCTTGTTATCCAAAATAATAATATAAAAAGCGTTTCAAAATGAGTAAATGGATAGCGGGATATTCACCATTGAGTTCTCTCTTTTTTTTTAATTGAAAATATATATATATTACTTGATCCAAGAACCGTGAACTTACTGTTTAGCTGTGATTTCTATGGGGTAAAAACAAGTCCCCCCTTCTCAAATCCATACTTTTGGGTCTAAAAATTATGTGAAAAATCAAGCTCATTAGTATGAAATGATAAACTATTATTTATTCTCAAGTGGTATGGAACTTTAGACAATCCTCGTCCCATTGATTTTTCAGATAATCAAGCGCGTTTGTTCATTACTTTATTATAAAATTAATTATTATATATATAATATACAGGTATCATAGATGGGAAAATATATTTTGTGGACCCAAGCAAAAGAAAATACACGCACTGTAATATAAACTCTCGGAAGAAAACAAAAATTATAGACAAGTATTATACAATGGCGGCTGTTCATGCGAAAAAATAAAATAAAATAAGGGTCTAAATATTATAAATGCATGTTGAATAAAAGGGACCTTCGGAATATGCATAAGTACGTAGAGGATAAAGTTCTTGATAAGAAAAAAGGGTGGATATAGTTTAGTTTATTTTATAATCATGTATGAAATCATGGGTGCTTGTTATTATTATTGTTATTTTATGAAGGTCTATCATATGTTGTGGCGGATGAATCATATTAATAAATATTTATTTAATGATTATAATAATCCCCCATTCATTTAACAACCATGAGGGGTTCTTCGGTATCTTGTGTAATTTAATTCCTTGAAAAATATATTATGGTCTGGAAATACTTTTTTGTTCATCCTTTGTGTAGTAGCCGTCCATCTGTTGCACACTATATATTATTTTTATTTTAGTTGATTTGGTAAGACGACGATACATGTGCATCGGTTATTCCTTTCACGTAGTAGTATTCACATTGTTTCCAATTTAAAGGATCCCCATTGCAGCAGTAATGTTATACCGGGAAAACCATTGCACAAATTGTTTGTGCACACAATGATAAATATGGATATATTGCAAGAACTTTAATAGTAGGTCAATACAAACGGTTTGTACAATTATATTTGGGGGAAAGAAAACGATGATAGAAATTACATCGTTGTATTATGTTTTACAAAAATGCTAGTCTTTTTTATGGTCCATACTTCCGAATGTAGGTGGTAGATCAATTGGTGTGCTACCCGATTCAAACAAAAGATATCTATCCGACGACGGAATAGATTCCGAGCTGGCATATGAGAGATGCGATGACTTTTGAAAGATTTCTGTCAAGTTCGTACTACCTTCTACGTACGCTACGTACAGTATTTCTAAAAAGCAAGTCCATAATCAATGTCACGAGCATTTATGCATACATTATTATTATACCGTATATTCTATTCGGGGGAAACATTATTTTTGGGAGGCATTGTAATAAAGAAAAAAATTATACTTTAATAAACCATTAATGCATAAACACTTCAAGCAAAAAGTTTCACGTGTTATATAATGCAATTTATTTTTTTAAAAGCACTATGACCTATTTATTGGGATGATTCCATGATGATACATTTATATAACAACACCTGTTTATTGTGAACAAGTATATAAACAAAGTAATAACGTAAGAACTATGGATTATAATGATATTATAGATTTATCACTATATTCATGATGAAAAGATAGTAATAAAGATAATGAATGCTAGCTTCCAATTATTTATGTCTTTATTTGTTTCTTATCCATGTCATCTCATGAATCATGATCGTGCTTGTTATTATTTTGATATTACATATATACATGTAAGAGTAGTAGTCACGGTATAGTAGTACACACATTGTTAAGGAGATTAATGGTATTGGTGATACGATTTGTTGAACACTAGACTGGAAATAAATATTATTACCTTCAACACTCTTACTCGTATAACGAGTATGAATAGATGATAATGTTTGTGTATATTCATTGTGTGTTATTATTTCATTATTATTATATATGATTATATCAGGAATCAGGGTTATGTGCTGCAACCTGTTATTTAATTATATCATTATTATTACACTGTGTAGTAGTATCCGGGCTTATTTTTATATAGATGAATGTAGATAAGTAAGATATATAACAAAATGAAAATTCTAGGTGAGATAACTGTGAACATTGATTACCTATATATCCGTGTCAATACATTGCAATCGATAAACTCGGAGTTATATAGTAGATTCAATACTTTTAAAGGTACGACTACGGCAGAAGAAGACGAGACGGGAATAAGATGGCGATGATGGTTGTTGTTGTTGGTCCAAGAAGTCATTATCACTATTCTTGCTGATGTACAGGAGTATACAACATATTACTGACAATTTAAAGCAGTGATCATTACGAGAAGGAAATAAATCAAACGAGTAAACTCTTCAAGTTGAGGAAACAATTCTTGTGTAAATGGGATACCAAATATGTTAGATATGGTATATCCAAGATAAGATGTCAAAATAATAAAAGAAAAAGAAAAAAAAATCTGTAAGATCTTTCTTGATGTATGGAATAAAAAATAATGGGTTTTCACTCATCATCAATATCTCTTATAAACATGCACACAGCAAGTAGTCATCGAAAAGTGTAAAAGAACTCTATTTTATTATATAGAATTATTATCATTACCTTTACTGTTCATATTATTTAATTAATAACTTCTTACCATTAAAAATCGTACTTCGATTCTGATTGCACTGGAATTTGGTTTAATTTTTTATTCAAAGTTAGGTATTTGTTTCTTTTTTAAGCATTTCTTAATTACATTGACCAATTTATTTTGTGTTGAGGAAGTTCAATTCTTTTTTCGAATCTCCAAGTATTGTTCACCATCATCATCGTCGTCTTCTTCGTCTTCATCTAATGAATACTGATAAAGCTCATCCAAAGGTATATTCGTTCTTGAAGAAGAAGGCGGGGATGATGGATTAGGACCAGTTCCTGTCATAGCATTAGTTACAGGTCTGGCGTTATAATTATTAGCAGTCATTTTGGAATATAAGATAGAAACGTAGCTAAAACATGAAAAAGGATAAAGGAGCATATCATAGTTTATTGCACAGCATGCCTTTATTTTTTATTAAAAAAGGAGATGGAAATATAATTATCGATAAACTATTCCTTGGTATCCTTTCTTAATACAATAAATGTAATCCAAAAACAAACCATACCATGCGTGTGCGACAAGGAACAATAAATACAATCAAGTTTACCCATATCCAATGTGTATAGCCATCGATAGTAGTGTGTAATAATATTATGTTCAATCTCCAAGTTGTGTGAAAGAAACTTGTATTTTTGAAATTCTTGATTCTGAGTCTTGGAACTCAGGTCTAAGATACCAAACATCTATTTATAACCTTTTTTAAATAACTATATTTTAAAATAATTTATGAGAATAAATGCATATATATATACATATAGGGTGATGGAAACAAATGATGAATAACTGGGCTGTGGTGAGGATTAAATCATTCATAGGACTTCAATCTTATTTTTCTTCATTATATGATACTCAGCGTATGAAATAGGATTATCATTATCTCTTTTTCCTACGAAAATATTATATAATTGCTATAAATATATTGCTATTGGATAAAAGAGATCTACGTAAATACGGCAACTATTTTATTATACTTTAATTCAAACATTCTACTTTTAACAGATTATATATATTTTTTCAATGTCTAGTTTTATTTATTTATCTATTTATTCATATATACTCACTCTTTATAGCATGTAATTGTAATGTTTTTTATAAGAATAAAAAATCATTAATGATCTTGTTCAATGTTAAACAAATTTAGTAAGAGTGAAAAACGATCCTATAATATTTATACAACCTTAAATTTTTTACGATTTCGCTCTTCGTAATAAACATCATAACATATGGCTCTGCGCCTTGGACTGAGTCCAACAAGAATAAACTGAAACAATTGGAGGAACTCAAGCGTGATGATTGGGAGTTCATTGCGCAATTCTTCAACAACCCAAAAAGAACTGCTTATGCATGTCGATCACAATATACACATTTAACAGTAAACATTATTAAGATTAACCATAAATAAGTATTTAGATATTTATTCATTAGCTCTTTTTGTTAATGGAATAGACCTATATACGTTTAAATTTGGATGAAGTGAGCCGCCTATGTTATGCTTTCAAAAGACGTTCTGGGAGAACATTGCTGAGATGTTTAATCATCGTCATTCCATTAAGGAACTGAAACAACGATATGAGTATGTTCCACAAAAAGATAGTGACAAGCATGAACATAATATTGTATTGTATTACTCTTTTTAAAAATAAAATCGATTCTGATGGTTTCTTTTTACTATAACTAGCCTGGTACTAAAAGAAATGAATCATAAGATGAAAAATTGAATGATGGTGAAGAAGATTTGGAAGAATTGGATAATGAATCAGAAAATGAGAGTGAAGAATCGGATGATGACGACGAAGATTATAAGAATTAGTAACCATTATCAGCTTTAAGCAAAAATACCAATAATTACAACTTCGATAGCGAACAACAACAAATAATTGGAATGGATAGATTTACTGCTAAGGATTAGCGTGATTTATCCTACTTTACCTCATACTACTCCAAAAAAAAAAAAAAAAAAACACCATAGAAAAAATATATTTTTACATTGCTAAATTTTTTAGCAATGACCATTTTTTTTTTGTGAAGGTTAGTGAGAAGAGAGGTTAATTGTGTGATACAAAAGAAGTTTTTTTAATCCAGTATACGAAGAATGAAGAATGTGGAAATAAAAGAAAAGAAATTATCAGCATCGAGATTATTTTTTATATTATTCTCCAGCATGTTTTTTTTAAAAAAAAATGAAGAATTGTCTTGACACTGGTGGTGTAAAATAATTAAAAAATGGGATTCGGCGAAGCTAGCATGGACAGAAGATGAAATTAAGCTTCGAAAACGATCAGGTCCAGCGTAGCAGCACTTCGAAAGACGCAACAGTGCAAGTATCCCAAAAGAAACATCATATAAATATATGAAAAAATAACAGTGATATTATACTTTTCCTTAAGTGAGCGATTCGCATAAATTACTTGGAATGCGCAAGATTTACACTTCTATTTCTGAAAAGAATAATGGAAACGTTACCAAGCAAGATCGACATAGTCAATATATTCAATGGCAGATACACTTGTCACCTGTTGAAAGAAAAAAATTACACCGAAAACCACGCGTAGTTTTCGGTTTGTATGTATTTTCTTTAATTCATTCAAGTTTGAGCCCGTCCAAGAAGAAGATATATATATATATATTTTTGAGAAGAAAAACACAAGGGTGTTTGTTCTCAAGATTATTTGATATTCGTTGGAAAGGGACTATATCAGGAGGAGATCACATTTTGATCCAGCAAATCACGCTGAAGAAACAGTCTGGTTATCATCAAAAGCTAAACAAGCAGGTTGGTCCAAAAAACCAACGAATTCCTCGATATACATCTCGCCATATAATCAAGACCGATGGAATAAGCACTTATCAAATGTTTAATGACTGGGGAGCGAAAATCATCTGGGGCAAACATAACTCCTAAATACATGAAAGAACTTCGTCATACGTTACGTGAGGATCTCCCACAACAAATACAACAACAAAATCTTTTAGACCATTTCGCAGGCGTTGTGGGTCTTGATTTTGGAGAAGTCTGTCTAGTCACTTCTGTATTCATCCCTGAAGATCCAAATGCACAAGGTTCTCAGCTAGTTATTAAACAAAGGTACTTGTATGGAAATATGGTCCCGAATTTCAATTGGTTAAACTCCAGGAAAAACGACCAGGGAATCGACATCATTGAGGATAGCTGATGCAGGGTTCATGTCGATCTTCACTAGCCCAATATCGTGTTTACCTTCAACAAATAAAACACAACAACTCTTGTGTAAGAGTCTTTGATTATTCAGGTCCTTCGGTACGACGGAGATTATGGGACAATGCCATTTCTATGAAATCCCGCATCGATAAAACAGCGTTTTTAATTATGAATCAGCCCCAATGAACTCTACAGCAAACAGATCCCAACCATCCACATCGGCACCTACAAGTTCTGTACTCTTTTGGGTTGGATGGGATGGCAACTAAAAGCCAGAAACGGAGCGTTAGCTCCCATGGTCATGAAGATGGCTCGTATTCTGTACCAAAAGTTAATGGCACTATCCGCCGAAAATCTATAAGCTATTGTTTCCAGGGTCGATGAATACTGTACCTCAAGGATTTGTAGCTGATGCCTTAGGGAAGGCCATGTGCAGTTCTTACAATACTTACATCGTCCACCGAGTTTCCCAACACTCAACTTGACGCCCAAGGACAAATTGAAATTAAAAGAATTGTTTGTTGTCCCCGGTTCCATCATCATATGCATAGTGATTAAAATGCTGCTCTTTGTATGTATCTAATTAGTTTGACAATGTTAATACATCGACGTCGATAAGCAAGTTTCGTACGTCCCTCCCTACATTCAATCAACAACGGTAATGGTCTGATTTGACACTCAGACAGGGAGGATATCCTCCATTGTATATAACTGGTGGGTAAATAATAATGAAGGATTAATGTATATACGTGAATACTATTAATTTTCTTTTGGATTGTATGTACATCTATCTATCCCATTATTTTTTTTTGGTTTTTTCGCGAATATTTATGTATTAAATCTTTTTTTTTAACATTATCCTTGTGTGAATCAGACTCCGAAATAAAGTACATGAAATTGAATCCTGTGATATTTGATTTATTGGTCAGAATTACAAGGCAAAATAATAACGGCTAACAAATTATGAATATTCCTGGTTATTAGGCAATTCAGCTACTCTGATCATTCTAATTATTCACGTAATAAAATTATCCTTTGGGATATCAAAATCCATCATTGATTGAAACAGCAGTTCTATCTAAATGGATGCATTAACATAGATTGATCATCTACATTATAAGGAATCATGGGTATATATGCAATCGCTTTTGACCACAAACTATATTGTTAGACAACCTGCTTTATTCTTTATTATAATAAACGAGGTCGTGCATTATATAAACTAATGTATATTTATATTATTGTTATTATGACGGAACACTTATCATGTATTATGCTTGCTTGTTTATAGATTTATGTGTAGAATATGTGCTTATTTATTGTTCTGGAGGATGCAAAATAAACCAGACCTGCGGCTATATGAGAAAAATAAGGAATAGTGGAAATCAATGAATCTTTCTTCTAACATAGAAACAACCCCAATAGAAGTAATATTGTTATATACCATTTAGTTTATGGAATTATATGTCCTTGTTTTTATTTCTTTTATCCAACCCTAGATACGGTTTTGAGATCATCTTCATACATAATACTTTATGGGAAAATATTTAATGCAGACACTGCATCATCCATACATGAAAAAAAATCAATAAATAGCAACATCGCTTCTTGTCGCTTGCTTCTAGAACTGTATTTGCTTTTTTGAATGTCTGTTACAGATTTTTTTTTTACATGCTGGGCTGCGTTAATGCATACGTAAAGCAAAAAATAAAAATCCTTTTGCTGTTGGAACACTATCATCCATGGGTAACTTACCATTCGTTGATACTGTTGTTGATACGTCGTATATTATAATATTTCAAATACATATATTGATTCAATAACAAACAGAATTGGATTCCTTATTATATAGAGTCTAAAAAAATTATACTTATTCGGGCATAAAAATTTATTGAAGAAGCTGTTGTGGTAATAATCAATTTAGATAGTAATATTAGCGGCTATCACTTTTAATTCTTTTATAAATAATAACCTAAAATTAAGTTTAGTTGACACAGAAAACTACAGCACAGGATAGTATATATGTAAAGTAAAATAGATCAACTGGAAGCATTTGCCTCCGAATTCGGCCTATCTACCAAAATTATGTATTACTATCCGTTATTATTAGGCATTATACATATCTTATTTACAATGTTACTACTATTATATAAACTTTCAATTACATGGAAACGATAGTGTATTTATTGCTAAATCTAGCTGCAATAATAAGATGAATATCGTTTATTCATATATGCAGTGAGAACAACAAACAAATTTCATATTTTTTATAATGCACCAGCTTACTTGAAAACAAAAATCATACTTCCATTAAGAAGTGGATATACTATGATTTTTGTTTAATGCATATATTATACGCCAACATACAACAGAAACAAGGATCAGTTACATGCTTGTTGTATTCACAACTTACTTGTTTTGTTCCTATCATTTGACCTATTTCATTAGGAAGTATATATTACAAAAAAAAGACATGTAGTAATTAACAACAGGTAGCAATAGTAGCGGTATTCGTGCTGCAGCAAATCGATCGACCTTGTTTTCTCGTTTAATTATTTTATTTGGATAAATCATGTCATAGTTAAAAACGATACAATTGATGATGACTGAGTTTTATCGTATGAAGTAGGATATAATGCAACATAATAAGCTATTATTCCGCCTTTTAATTAATTGCAAGTAAATTTACAGACAGTTCATGCTTTTTTGACAGAAAGGTGATAGCATATCATCTTTTTTTAGGAAATAGATTACTTAAATAACAATGGGTTATTCAATAAAATAGTAATACAAAAGTATCATTACTAATATTAACAAGTTCACCGAATCAACAAGCTGATACGTTTCTTTTTCTATCGTCGGATTAATTGTTATTGTTGTTGTTGTTTTTTTTTGTTCTATTGTTAGCGGGTCTACTTTTCGCTTTTGTTCGTGTTTCTACTTTTATAAAACACTCTATGAAAAAGAAAGGTAAAACGGATTGCATGATGCATATAAGCAGTAGTGGCGAGTGAGTCAGTGAATGTTGTTTTAGTTCCTGCTGCTAAATTTGTAGTATAGAGTTGGTTTTCGTGTCACACTTTTCTTCTTCTGTCACTATATACTACTAAAAATGTGATGGGTCTCAGATACTTGTTCACTCATAATATTTATGCTTGCTGTCTAAGACAATGGCGCAAAACAAAATCTTAATTATATAAACAAATAATAGTAGGATGGGGTCTCTCTCATTTTTTTGTTGGAATATTTTATAAGGGGGTTGTTGTTATTGAAAGGAGAGTGGGGGTTAACGGACTACGACTTGCATTAAGTAACAAATAAGAAACGTCCTAAAGAAAATAAGTACTATTTTTTCGATCTTAATTGTTACTAAAAACAAAATGAACTACTTTTTTTTTCCCTTATATTTCATTTTTCCCTAGAGTTCAATGGGTAGTAGATGCCAATTAAAAAAGAAAAGGGATCTTGATAGTACAATCTACTATTCATTATTTAATTCATTCTTGAAGTGCATACTGATTTATATGTAATATAACGAGTCCATTCAGTTGGATTACAAGTAAAAGAACCCATGTTCAAATCATTGACTTAGTATTTTAACGTTGTCTCGCATCATCATCCTTTCCCCCCTTATTTTAAACCCCCCCTTTTTTTATGTGTCGATTCTGTTGTTTGTGTGAAATCGAACTTGATTATTTCACGGAAATAAGTTGACCGACACACGATCGATGAGTTATTAAGTTCGGGATGAATTAGATTCCATCTTGCTCTTTTTGTTATTATTTGGTTCGGTTAGTAAATAACAAAAGAGTAGTACTTTTTAAATGTATTAGAAGAACAGCACAACAATTTGACAAATCAAACTAACTCTGTTTAGACAATGTATATAATTATTATATAGAGCGAATATCAAGTGCAAGTTGTCACATATTCATTCAATGACGCCAGTTTCTTTTTTGTTGGAAACAATGAACTCAATATGTATATGTTTATTATTATGTAAACCGTATTATCCTTCTATTTCAATCATAAAAGAAGAAAAGAAAAACAACTAGTTGATTTAAAACACTTTAAAGTTTCTGAGTGTGAGAAAGACGTGTAAGTTCGTTTTATAGTAAAATGAAGTTCTATCAAGAAGAAGAATAACGGGATCGAATTTGGGATGTTGTTGTTGGCTTTTAAAAAAAACAACAACACCATCTTGCCAAATAATGCGAGTTACCCCCGGTTCCGATTCCGTAATACTAACCCACACTTTTTTTCTCTCTTTTGCAGGTTTAAAAGCTCAGATCGTCCTTTCACTTGTCAAGCCTTTTGTGTACAAAACTTTATTCCATAAAAGGAAAAGGTGATGTGATGATAGCATGCATGTGGTTTGCATGTTGTTGCAAGATTTACCCAGAGAAAAAAAAAGAGGCCATCTAAATAATAAATCATAATAAAAAAGTGTTTCTTTTTTATTTGTTGCCCGAGCACCACTGAAATTGCTAAAATCAGAGGTGTTCTTTAGCCTTCCACCTCTCCTCCCCCCCAAAAAAAAAGTGCGTTTGTGTGTGAATAAGTGATAGTAAATTTACTATTGGAAGATCTTTCATAGGGGCATAGTAATAAATAATGATGGGTGGCCCAACCGTTGCACACTTTTACTATAAAAACTTTTGATGTTATAAAAACAGACAGTATCAAGTGATACAAAAAATCCAACTTTAAGATCCCCCATCACTTTTTTACTATTTACTGCAGCACTCTTTTTTTTTTCATGGTCTATTATAGAATACTAATATATCCTGTTATTATTCTTATGCATCCTACTATACAATAACTTGCTACTGTTATAATAATAATATTAATAATAAAAAGGATATTTGATATATAACAACTTGTGCTAATGTTGTCTGCGAAGTAGTTTTAGGGTTCCCAGATTTATAATAAACCATGTTTTATTATGTGGGATCCTTTTCAATTCAACTTTTTTTTTAACCTCCCTCTTTCTCCCCCTTACATTAACCCATTATCCAAATATTATTATAATAAATAATAATTACAGGTTCATATAGTGTAGTATATTATATACTTTATCCACGTGACTCATCCAAAGTTAATGCTGATTATTACCAGTCATTCATCTTGGCAAATATTTCACACGAAAAAAAGGGACGCGTCAAAAAAAAAAAAGAATTGGTTGGTTTATTTTTTTATTATTATTATTAAAAAATAATGTCATGCTCAAATGATTGTTGTTTTTGGTTCGTCCCGGCAAAAGGAAAAAAATGATGAATGATATATAATAAATGATACATACATAATAATGATAATAATAAGAAAAGAGAGTGTTGGGGGAAGAAAAAAATATATGAAACAGAAAAAAAATATATTACAGGTTAAAAAGGGATATAATAGCTGGCAAGAAAATAAAAGACACTGGCTAGATATTTGCTCCACAACATAGTAAAATATATAGGATAGCAAAAACGAGCGATAAGTAAGTAGTAAGAAAAATAAGTTGTGTTAGGTAATAAAAAGATATATATAAAGTAGTAGTAAAAGAAATCATTGACCTCTGGCCAGCCACATATAAGAGAGAAGTTTTTTGGGGGGAGGAGGGGGGAGAGAGAAAAAAATATTCACACATAGGTAGATAAGAAAGAAAGGTAGGGTTTTTTTGTTTTTGTTTTTTTTTTTTTTTGGTTGTTGCGTATAAAAAGACTCAAAGTGGTGCGATCAACGCATATGTACATAAGATAATAAGAAGAAGTAAAAAATAAACAGAGAAGCATATGAAAAGATTGGTATCGGAGGAGAGATGTTGTTGTTATAAGAAAGGTAATGAGTTTGGCAGACCTCGTTTGTAATAATCCAAGGGAAAGTGAGAGTAAGATAAAAAGAGCAATAGATTATAGAGTTGTAGAAAAGGATAGGAAATGTTGAATAAGTCAATTGTAATTGGATATATGTATATAAACACTAAATGAATTCAAGAAGAATTCATTTAATGTTGGGCTTGTTCAAATTTGTATTCATAATCGGAGGAAGGAATGGGAGGAGCTGGTGAAGGAGTTGTCATTTTATCCATATAGTCTGTGGAAGGTGGCATAGTGACCATACTAGGATAAGTAGCTAAATTCATGATCATAATAAATAATATTTAGTAAATTCGAGAGTAATATAAATAAAGGGGTGATAAGGGTTTGCAATAATACAACATCAACAAGAATAGAAAGGATAATAAACTTACAGGTAAAGTCATTGGCTGAAGAAGGATCCATATCTTCAAGATTAGCACTACTATAATCGTCATCGCTTTCATAAGTAATAGTTGCAGACATCATCATCTGTTGTTGCTGTTGTTCCGGATCTTGTTGTTGTCCAAACATGACGTCGTTTTGTACTGGGTTCTTAGTAGAAAGCATGTTGTACGACGATGCTGTTGACATAAAGTTGGATGAATCTAATCCAGAAGAAGGTTGCATAGGGGGACTTGTATTCGACATTTCAAGAGAGGGACAAGAAGTGGAATTAAGACTGAGACGATCGACTGCAGCATAAACACCACGCGATGAAGTGGAAGAACCATCTGATTCATCTGCATCTGAAGCTGAACCATGAGTTGATGCTGTAGTAGAAGTGGATTGATAACCATGGTTTAATTGACGCATCAATTCTTCATGTTCTTGACGTAACTTGCGAATTTCACTTTCAAATTTTTCTTCTTTCATGACAGTGTTTTTGACTAATATAAAAGAGTTGATTAGTTAGTTTTTTCTTTATGAATTATCTATGGGTAGTTTAGAAAGAAGAATAAATTGATAATAGTTATTTACCAAAATCAAGTGTTCTTTCAATGATGGTGCCTTTGGAAGGACGACGGTCATTTTGAAGATTCGGCAAAGAATGGGCTAATTGTTGGAACTTTGTATTTAGATTTTCACGACGGGCACGTTCAATGGCGTTGTGTTCGGCTCGTCTTTCGGCTTTGGTTTGCATTCTAGTAAGAAAATTATATGTATTAGGAAAAAAAGAGGGCCTACTTTTTTTATGTAGAAAGCATTGTCAATTATTATTATTAGTACCTTTTACCAGATGGCATGGATTGTTCCACTTGTTGATAATGTTGTTGATAAGCTAACACTAAGAATGATGAAAAGTGTTATCACTCAATGAATTATATATATATATATGAATCATAATGCAAAACAAAAAAAGAAATACTACATACTTTGTTGATGATACATTGCTTGTTGCTGTTGTTGAAAAGCAGCATGTTGTTGTTGTTGTTGTTGGTGCATTCTGCGAGCATGTTGTTCATGTTGAGGATGAACATGACCAGAAGAAAATTGAAAATTAAATTGAGGATACGCGGTAACGCGACCTTCCATTCCATGTTGTTGTTGTTGTGGATGTGATTGAGCTGTTGTCATATCATGATAATACATGGCATGAGCAGCAGGATCAAATGTTGGGTATGCTTGTGTTACGAATTGAAAATTATCCATTTGAAAAGAAAAACGAGAGAGATTTTTTTTATATGTATATGTATAGTTGCTGTTATTTGAAAAAGAAGTAGAGGTAGTAGTAGTAGTAGTAGTAGTAGTAGTAGACAATAAGATAAGTTAAAGAAAAGTTGATGTACAAGAAAAAGAAAGGGGTTGAAAGTTGTTCATATTTATATTTTTTTTTTTCAATTCCCAAATTTTTCAATTACCGAGAGATCAAATAGACGCAGGCTGGTCTCTTCTTTTTTCGCTGGAGTCACGGGTTCAGATTGAATTATACAGATTTCAAGATAAAAATATTCCTGTTACCAATTTTTTTTTATTATAACAGTTTTACAAAATGATATACTTCTTCTTCCTCCCCCCATTCCTTTTTTTTTTTTACTAACCAGCCTTTTTGTAAACCAAAAAAAGACTCACAGACTATTATTTTTTATAATGATGATTTCCATCTGCCTACATACACGACATTACATATTGATATAATAAATATTATTATAAAGATGTAGAATTGTGGCAGTATTTGTAGTAATAATTACTTTTTTTATTTTTTATTTTTTTTTACAAAGTAGTAGACAGTAATAGTAATAAGATGTGCACAATGAATCTTTTTTTGATTCATGAAAAAAAAAAAGAGGAATGTCTGTGAGTCCATGGCATCTTAATAAGATCCCTCCTAATAATATGATGAGAGACAAGGTGGAATAACCTTAAAAGGGAAACCGAAACAACACCATCCTGCCAAAATGATTTCTAAATAACTGTCTTTTTTCTTCATATACCAAATAAAGGTGTCTGTATCTTTTTACTGGATCTTCCTTCATTTTCAGGTAAATAATATCTTTAAAGACGACATTTTCTCTCTCTTTGTATGTTGTTATCCGGCTCTTGCCGAAACAAAGTTTATGTTGTTGAAAAAAGTAACTTTGTGAATAAAGTTTTCTTTTCCGACTTTCCGAATATCGTTTGTATAATTCGATTGACAGATTAGAAAGAAGGAGAAAAAGACGACGGATGCTACGGTTTTTTGATTCCGATTTGACCGTGCATCGTTACATTTTTTTTTCTTTTTTTTTTTTGCTGTGGCATCTTGCAAATCAATATTTATTATTATTACTGTTGTTACTATTGTTAAATAAATATCAACATAGCACCATGAAAGATGATTATAATAATATAGACAAATACGTACGTAAAAACAAGATATTTATTATTATTACAAAATAAAAAAGGTTGTATATTGAATAGTAATAATAATAATATTCGAGTAACTGCAGAAATATATATACGGAATCGTCATCATAATGAATAATGCACGTCCATTTCGTATTACCCAAGTCAATCAAAAGAGTACACAAAGAGATTTCCTTTCACTCTTTCTATATTTCATAAGATGATGAATGAGATGATGAGAATGGTGTGTTCGAATATATATAAAACGTGGTATTCATGAGCAGATCTGGAAAATGACTCAAGTAGAAGTGCGAATTTGGCGATTCCGGTCGGTATTTTAAACTTGTAAAAATATAAAGTTTTTTGTCAGTGTCTGTGAGCTACTTTTTATGTTCTTTCGGCCCGAACTCGGCAAGAGACACTTTTTGGTACCTGAAGAAAGTAATACAGGGTATTTCCAAATTGTGATTTTACACCAGCAATTTTGCTTTGATAGCTTTGGATCATTCCTACTTTTGCAGCTTTATTATATTATTGACCTTTACTTTAACTACAACATTTTTTTTTTCGAAATAATCATCGAAAAATGACTTTCAATACTTGATCCATCCTACACAATCATCTTTTCACGCTTCCCTGCAATTTATAGGCTGGTTAATTCGTGGGTTATCCTGCTTAATAGTTGTAATGAGGATATTTTCATTTCTGAAAATATTCAATTACTATTACTGCATCAGTTTATATATGTATTCTTTATATGTCATCATATGCAATATATCCTTACAAACTATGCATTTCTTTGAATATTTATATGTCTCCATGGACCAATTAACGGGACGTTGTTGAAAAAATGCTAATTGCTGAATAACAATGTACGTCACTATGGAAAATATGAGGATACTAGTTAATGAATCATGCCAAAAAAAAAATACTTATTTACAATTATAATATCGAAAAATGCTAGCATACTAACACGATTTTCTTCGCGAGAATTAGCTTTTACTTGTGCCCTCAGCTAATTAACTGCTCTTATTATACTACCTACTAAGAAATCATTACCCAAAATTGGGGTCCATTCCCGTTGTTTTTTGTCCCTTCTCTGAGAAATTTCCCAATATCTGCCTTGAATTCATTTTCACCAGTTACACGAGGCTGTAAGGCAGAATTTCCTTCTTACTGACGTAAAAGCATACAATTTGGAAAAATCTTGTAGTGAATAATTATAAAAGTAGTAATAAGTCGTTGTAATAGTTAACCAATCGTCTTTTGTGAGTAAAAATAAATGTTCGTAATACAAAAAGCAGAAATCGTTCTTTGGTGACACCATTTGACAACCACGATCTCGTTCAATTTTTGGGGGGAGTGCACGAGCCCTTTTAAAGTTACTGCGTCCAAGAAATTGACTGTCTGTGTGTGTCGGTGAGTCTTCCGTTACTTATCCGAAGGATATAATACTAACCAACCATCATAATCATTGTACAAGTCTTAATTACATATTCAAATGCTTTCCCAGGGTTCTTCTACAATAAAATATTAAGTCATGATCATAATAGTAAATGATAGTACCTAACTAACACACAGAATAATAAATCTAAGTTGTCTTATATGTTATCTTAAAATATCTCGTGGAAATATAAAAGATAACTATAATGTAATGACACGAGAGTTAAATATCATTACCTAGTCCCATTTGATATATTCCTTATCGATTACTGTATATAATACATTACCAGCGTTTTTTTTTCTCTTTCATTCTTTCCGCAGTTAAAAATATGATGATGATAAATAAGAGCGTGTGTATAATGTTATTGTTATAACCGAACGACAACTGTATTCATGAGGCTGTGTTCAATGGGTAGCTTAGTAAAAACAATAATCAACAACATTATTCTTTCTTTACAATGTTTTCCGGCTCTTCGGATAAAGTCATAAAGAAATTATTCCCCCAGTTTGTTTACCGGATTAAGCCTCGTTCGGTAGATGAACTTATTATGATCTTAAGACCGTTCTATTTTACCTTCATTCACTCACTCATTTACTATAATGCAAATATCAACAATAAAAGTAATCACATTGCAGAAACTCCTTATTTTGATGTGATAATATTGCATTTCATTTAGAACCCGGACTCATCGACGATAACTTAAAACACTTACGAGAAAAAAAAACGAATGAGAAAAGAGGGTTTCTTTTTTTTTTTTGCTAAGCCATGAATTTACTCTATACTTTTTACTATACTACGAAAGATGACTTGAACTCAGCTTTCTTTTTCACACGCCTTTATCATCATCATATTCAATTGTCCAATCCTATTCTATTATACTCATTATTGTCAGAAAGGATGGAGGACGATGAAGACGTGATGCATAAGATGGTGACGGAATATTGCACTATAATTTTTTAAATCATCTTGGAAAAATGGGCGTCTTTTGTTTATATTTTTACGATGATGCTGATGCAGTATAATCAATCAATTCAATGACCAAACCAACCCCCCCCCCAATTGAAAGATGCATTCGTTTTTTAACAAAGTTCAGGGGCTAATAAATGGATTATATTAATAGCTACCTCTAGTGGCGCTTATAAAATGTCTTTTTTTTTCAACGATCGTTATGTAGAAGGGATCAGCCTGCATTTTCACACACACACACAACATAGCAACTAAGCTAACCTGCTGTTATGATTTTAAATCAACTAGTTGTTGTTGTCATAAATAATAATAATAATAATTAAGCCCACTAACAATGTATTTTTACACCCGACCCTATGACAAACGGATCGGGAGCCTACTTTATTTGAAAAAAAAATGGGCACAGACGTTTGGTTTCCATCTGTTGTTGTTGTTGTTTTCCCATGCATTCTTCTATTATAGAACAACAATAATAAATCTTCTTTCAAAAAGCTACTAAAAAATATGGTGTCACGTCCTTTCTATCTCCCACAGACGTTTGTGTGTTACCATTGAAAAAAAAATGATACCAAAAGTCAATCAAAGATCTTCTTTTATGGGTGTATTATGTGGCATGATGATGCTATCAATTTCTTTTTAGTATATTGGGTTATAATAATAGTTACATAATATACTTTTTTTTTTAACATTTTCACGAATGTTTTGGGGGATTAGAAGAAATAAAAGAAAATAGAGAGTGGGGAACAAATCAATAATCTTCTTCTTACTGATCATTTCGGCTTTACCTTGTTAAGGTTGGATAGTGATTCATCGTTCTAGGCCATTATAAAAACAACAACAAGCAACATACAATAGTAGCAATAGCCTATACATAATACTTGCATATTATTATACACTCCTTTACATTTTTTGTTAGTAGTATTTGCCACTTAGTTTATAATATAATAATGGAATATTTTTAAACACATCCCACATGTCTACTATAGTTTTGATAATACCATGTTTTTTTTTCTTTTTTACATAAAGGTCCTCCTGCTTCTTCTTCTTCTTCTTCGTCATCACTCATATTATAAAGTATGGTAGTTTTTGAAATAGAACTGCATCGTTCCTGAAAATCTGTATTTTTTTATAATCTTTTTTCTTCTCTATAGGCCCCATGTTTCATTTCTTTTTCTTACTGCAGGGGCTAGCTGTAGAGTCATATTTTTTTTACTGCTGTTTTCCTCAGTTTCCTTATTACCACGTTATTTTTAATTGGATGATATCATTCTTTCATTCCTCAACAAACAAAACTCACTTTCGGTTTGTTGATTCGACTCCCTCATACCCGTGATAATACTCTTTATAAAGCTTCCTTTCTTCTTCTTCGGCGTTTCTACCGCACCAGGAGATTAGTGTAAGTTAATATATCAGATAGTGTTATGATGCAGCTAGATACCTTACATTTTCAAGCGAACAAATCATTTCACAGGGTCATATCTTATTACAAATGTTATTATAAAGTCTTCTAAAGTTCTTATTCCTCATGATAGCAAGTTCGCTACTGTACAAAATTTAAATAAAATCCCGACAGGTTGAGATCTCCACCACCCACGAACCATACATCATACATCATACATCATACATCATCATTGGGTTATAAAATTTATATGTACTCTCTCCCCCTCCTTCTCCACTTATATCTCGCTTTTCTTCTCATCGACTTTAAGAAAAAGTACCCAGTACCTAAAATCATCCAATTAAAAACTCAAAAGTTTACATAACGCAAGATCTTGTTTTTTTTCCCTTTGTTCTATCACTACCGCCATGGTGAGAATGATAAGGTGCTATTCATGGTTACCTCATAATCCAAATTGTGAATCATATGCTATCAATAGATTGATATTCATTCTATTAGAGTTTTTTTTTTCTTTAAAAAAAAAAAGTAGAATAAAGAAAGTTATGAATACATGACCCCCCCTCAATACAGTTAACCTATGGCATCTCGTCAACAACAAGTTCTATCGTGTTTTTGAAAAATTCTTCCCATAAATGACTTATCAAATGATGCTATCGTTTTTTTTTGTTTCATACAAAATGATTTTCAGCCTGAGAGTGATACGAGCCAATATCTTTTTTACTTTTTGATAGGGAAAAAGAAATGACTCAGTCTAGTACTATATAATATAGTTTAGCTATTATTCTTTTCCTATTACAAAGATGACAAAAATCATCAGCCCTGTGGCGGCGGTCTTTAGCATGATGGTAACACAGATCTTTTTCTTATTTAAACTAAAATACATGGCATTGTATACAATTTTGCATTTAAAAATGTAGTGATAAAGAAGTTGTTATCTCGATGGTTATGAAGCATACGAGAGTGTTCTCTGTTTTTATTTATTTATGTGTTATTTTACAATAGTATAGTAAAATGTATGCTGATCCAACAAAGATTTTTTTAGCAATGGATTCATTTCTAATTTCTAATAGTTTCTAAAACAGTACGGGGAGAATGCTGATAACACTTCTTGTTGAATAGCAACAACAGCAATATGCGATAAGAAATGAAAAATAACAAACACTGGATAATTCATCTACCGCTAAAAGTTTTTCGCAAACACTTCATAATTATTGCGCAATACAGATGCTGGATGCAATCTACGGAGAAAGATCTAATAACAACGATTTGAGTTAGACGATCTCTCGATCACATGAAAGCATCATTCGTTCTTTTGATCGATCGAGAAGAACTTTTTGTCTTTTGACAACCCCTTTGCGCCTTATTTTTTTTAAAAAAAAATTGCTGGAATCTTATTTGTATATTAGATACTGGGTCACTTTAACAGGTTTATAAATAAAGAATATTTTTAGAAATAAATGATTGAATGTTAAGGAATATGAGTAAATGTAAATGTTAAAAATCTGAACAAAAGCGTAATAATGTTTTTCAACACAGTAAATAAGGAGAAGGTGTAGAAGCTAAACAGAAAGATGTGATCTTCTAGATTAAAACGTAAATATTTGTTCTTAATTAAATTTTATGTAATATTATGCAGTATGCAACGCTTTGCATTGAGGTAATGAGAAAATACAGGTAGATCTTAACAATGAATATTTTTTAGAAGATGATGTATTTCATCCAAAGAGTAAGTCCAAGATACTGCTACTCTATCTAATACTTAAAATAACGAAACCACCCATATCTGTATACAAATGTATATTTATGAGAATTCAAAAAAAAGTCAAAATAAAGTACGAATTTGCCAAGTAATAAAACCTTACCACAATTTAGTGAAATGACTGTCTGATGATTGATTTATTTCCTGGTTAATAAACGATATTTTAATTTTCGAAATCAATACTATCCAAGTGGATAACTTCAAATCTACATAGTAATACTTGATATATATATATATATAATATTTCTGATATAGCACGGATATGTGATAATATTGATACCATTGTAGACAAGATTGAAGGTTTTCTTGGTCTTCAACATAGTATGACTTCTTTGACGGTAACTAACTGGTTTCCAACGTCACTCCACATCAAACGTTATTCAATGACAATTGATACTCTTGTACAATTGCTCATCAGAATATCTACCTTGACATCGCTCAGCTTATACAATTTGGAAGAGTCAGCTCAACCACTATTGATTGTCTACCATCACGCTCCGCAACTACAGTTAATCATGAAAAGAAGCCTTCATAGCCTAGAATCTCTGAAGGCATATCATCATTAGGATATCCTCGCTTGCCTAAATATGTTTGCAACGTCGACAGAATTTTGTCAATCCGCGAGAACGTATTCTTCTTCTGTGTACAAAAATGACCAGAATCAGCCACCATATGCTTACGTACTAAACTATTACGCGCTTGCCCCGCCCTTCAATATCTACATGTAGGAGAATGGAGGTAGTATATATGAGATAATGAGGCACATCAAGCTTTTGGAAACTATCCCAACTATGCAAGATTCGAATTGATCTTCTCAATGAGCAAAAATTTATCAATGATCGTCCTGTAGAACAGTCAGAAGCTCAATATGAGAAATATCAACCAATAACAGCACGGAAAGGAGCTTGCGCATTATTTGAACAAAATCAAAGTCTCTGGTCACTCAATATCCATGCTGCTTTGTGATAACATGCCGATTAAAGAATGGTTTATAGGATATCCAGTATTCATACATATGCATCCCTTCGAAAACTTGATATTGCTACGTAGGAATTTGATAATAAACAATTTGTGCCATTTTTGGAGAGCATAGTGAAGGATTCAAATGTGCATACCTTGTATATAAAGGCACCAACTCAATCTGTAGGAGAAAAAGAATTGAAAGCCCTTGCACCGAGTATCTCAAAATAATGGATGATGGGGAATGATCAGGACAGTGTTTTGATAAATCAAAACTGTTCTGATAGATCCAAGAGCATCAAACAGATTTTTCCTTTAATACTCATCTTCTCGGAAAGTTTCATATGCCTGAGCGGGTGAAAGCAGCCCACTTGTTACTCTTCTACAGCCCCATCTTTGGTCCATAAGGATGAGGTACAGTGTCTAAACGAAATATATTATTCTGTACGATAATTTAAATCAAACCTTTTGGATAGACAGTAGATCTTATTATTCTTCCTCTTCCGATGATGAATATGATGACGATGATCTTGTTTATGACCGTGGTAAAAAATACTAGTGGTAATAGAATCACTCACAAGCGAGCCTATCGCAATGAATGTAGATGTGGTTACGGACGGCAAAGAGGTTATGATGTAAATGAAGTTTATATAGAGATTGTTAGAAATGATAGTAAAATACCATTTTTCACTCAAATAATGTTCCCCCCCAGGAATGATGTTAGTTATCTATTATTTTCAAACGTTTACCTAGTATATCATGTAACGTTTATTCAGTGTAAGTAATATGAATAATAATTGGAAATGTATCATCAATCTACAATCTTTGAATACACATCTAGAACGTTATTTTCACATATATGTGAAAGGATCAATTTACAAGTGCCCTTCTATAAATGAGGGTGGTAATTTTTTACAGCTACAAATTGTTTCAGTATTATTGCACACACTTTTTTTTTTCATCTGACTTTGGATTTTGACAAAGATACTACCTGTATACGTATCCATCAAAAACAGTTCATATTACGCAATGAATGTGCAACGCTACTGAATCTGTCGGAACTTGGCAGAATCTTTCAAAATCGCGTCTTCTCCGAATAGTGTAATCCAGTCAGCTCGGGATCTATTCCGCCGTCAGATGAAACCTTTCATTTTCTTTTTATATATATCAATATACATTTGGTAGCACCAATTGATCTACTACCCGCAATTAGAAATATGAACCATTTAGTATTTTATAAAGTTCGGATTGTAAAAAGTGGTGATATAAATCACCACCATCATGTTAAGAACTGTGTGCGCACGAACAGCTTGTGTAATGCTTATACACAGTGCTTTATTTATTTACTACCACCACAGCTCGGATTATAAAAAAATGGATTCTTTATTATGTGGCTTTGGTGATGATGAACGTGGTGCACAACGTGCAAATCTCGTTGTTGTCTTACCAAGTAAACCAACCAAAATAAAAAAAAATAGTAATACAACAAACGGAAGAACAAAGTATGGTCTTTCCTCCCCCCCAACCATTCTATTCTAAAGAGAGAATTAATGTACGTAACCCGAATGAGAGGAAAGTACCCGATCATAGCTTAATGGATGATGCATTATTAGTGAGATTGTACACAGACTATCATGGCTATCACAAAAAAAAGGGCCGAGGGGAAATTGATCCTTGATTTTTACCATAAAAATGATGGAGAATCCCCATTCATAATATAATAATAAATACCCATGATTTTTTTATATTCATAATGTAAAACTTTATCCATGCTAAAAATATATGTATTTCAACATCTTTATCGTCTTTTTAAGGTAATTCCGAAGCACTCCTTACATTAAAAATGGGTTTTTACAGTTGATACTACTTTATTTTTTTTTATACGTAAAGAATAAAAAGCGTCAATATTTTGTACAAGCACGGTACCCAGAGAATATAAGAAATGGAGACAATTACTTCTGTTCGGATCCACAAAATAAATATATAATTATAAATAAAATAAGAAACGTGATTGATTATCTGTAGAATATATGGATGACCACTTCCTAAAGCATCATATAATACTACTACTATGACCCCAAGGAATGTAAAATATTGACTGGCTCTTCAATTATTTTATATTTCGGACACAACCTAATTTTCACAAGGTCACTCTATTCTATATTGTTATCAATATATAAAAATAATTTATATAGATCCAAGAATAAAAGATTTGTGAAAGGGAACTGCTGTCATACCAACAGAAATTTCAGGTCGCTCGTTATTTCTGGATAATGGAAATGCCAAAGAATTCATTGGCACCAATTTCGTTATTTGAATATGGTTGTCCACTTTGGTGAATACATTTATTATTATTATCATTACTAGATACAAAGAGCCAACAAGTCAGGTAAATTGTATCTTTTTAATCACCAGAGTCTTTTTTTCTTTATCTCATTCGCGAGGATCTATTAGTAATTAGAAGTTGTTTTACGTATTTATTTAAATAATATTTGATAAAGATTTCCCTCAATTTATGATCAGCTGTTCATGCGTGAGGTTCAATTAAAATATCATTATAATAGCTACGTAGTAATATGCTGGTGGATAATCGAAAGCATTCTATATCAACATATCAGAAATCCGCGTTCTGTAAAGTCATGTAAGTCCAGCGTCTCCAGAATTTTTCTTTCCATTTGCGTGCAAAATATTCATACCATTATCAACAGGATCAAAGGGGACCTCAATTTTTTCTAACATACCAAAACTTCGTTGACATCACCAAACCGATACCCAACTAATTTTCACTTGTCATATATAGAACTTAGAATTCGGTCAGTGGTACCATTTCCCGCCTGTATACAACCATATCGAACAATAACGATCCAAGTTACTGAACCGAACCTGTTGTCTCGAACGAGGCCAATTGAAAATCCTGACCCGACCGAAATAAACTTATTCTCGAACGGTCAACCGAAGGAAACCATATAGAAAAAAGGATGAAAGAGTCGCTGTAAACATTTTTTTTTAAAAAGGCACCACTGGTTGCAGTACTATTATTAAAAAAATGTATATATAATATTACTATAGCCACTTTAATATGAAAACGTAACAAGAATAATGAGAAGGAGATACATTTTTTTATATAAAACTTATAAAGAATGTTGTACAAAGAAGTGTAGCAAAGAAGCATCTATTAATTAAAAGGATGATTGGTAATAAAAATAATAGCAAGGTCAAAACCCCAGGAAGTATAATAGTATTATAAAAACTTATTATAAACCCCACTCTCATGTCACTTGGCCTGAGGGTGGGGTTTTGCAAATTTAGTGCTTTTGAACTCTTCAAGATCGAACAAATTGATTTACCAAAATAAATAAAATAAAATACTGATTGGTTCATTATAGAATAGCATTTTTATAAATTTAAAAAGGGCTTTAGGATGGAGAAGAAGTAAAAAAGGCAAAAATAGCGATTGGTTTAAATAAGCGTATGTGGCTACACTATTTTGCTCCAGATTCTAATGACGTATTGTATTGGTTGAACAAACAATCGGGTAAAAGAAAAGGAAAACCTACTATGGTTATAAATATAAAGAAAGGTCATCTGAAAGGAGAGACAAATTTAGCATATTTGTTTATGTTGATGTTGCCTCGGCCCTCAGCTAACTAGGATGGTCAAACCTTTCAAAAGTACCAAAGGTGATTCTTGACTTTCAAAGAAAAAAAAATTGTCTGTCGAAGTTTGTTTAGATATTTTAGATGTGGAAAAGAAAATAAAAGCGTATTCTCAAGCTAGGTGTCCGAATTAAGTCCCAACTGCTCATGAAACAGCCATTTCAGAGGCACGTATCTATCTAACACTGTATTTAATAAAAATTGTTACACATAAATGGTGATGTTGATATCCCAATCCTCTGGATATGACAGCTACTACGTGTGTATTATGGTTTAATATTTAACTATAGATTGTATCATTTTAATTACGTATGATAACGATATGAACGTGTTAGCGGTGTCACGGTAATAATGTCAAAGGTATTGTGTGATCCAGCATAATTGACAATATGATGAATGGGTGGTCTAATTGTGTATAATATTTAGGATTTATATTTATTAATGACCAAAAAAAAGTTCTTGTTTCATGATTGGAATTGGAATTGACAAAGCTTGGCTTTTTATTTCGGACAATAACATTAAAAGCTAATAGCCAACTAAAGGATTGAATTAGTTGACTGTGAAAGAAGCATTTTGCCACTGAAGAAGAAAAAACATAAATACAAATGATGATTCACACATGGGAGATAATTGTATAAAGTCATACTATTGAAAACGGATGATGGTGTCTTTCGATTGATACCAAAGATTAATACTTCACGTTAAAACAATGGGTCTTTTCAAAATCCTTTCTACAGACACCTTTTTTTTTGTGATTGTTCATGACAGCCAAAAAAATTATTTTGGAATAATGGTGATGCATCGTTAAAAAAGAGCAGAGGAGCGAATGAGAAAAGAAAAAAAAAACATTTGAAAGGCAATGTAAAAGCCTAAAAGAGGAAATAATTTTCGGTTTGATTTTATTAATACACGCTATCTTTTGCATAAAAAAATGACATGTCATAATACGCTTATTCCATTTGTTTGCTCTTCTTGTTGTAGAATGTGGAATTAATAACAAAACATCTCTTTCTGTCTGTCGTTGTCATTTTGCTTGTGATTCTACATCGGGATCCGGTGAATGGGTCCTAGGAGGGACGTGCTCAAATGATTCATGGATGAAGTCAGGCTCTACTTCTTGTGTCTGGATATCATGTCCGTATATTTCATGTAGTGCAGGTTTTGGCTGTTCATCGACCTCTTCCGAAATTGAGCCAATGTTATTTATGTAGTTTTTTTTTCTCCTCTTGGTTTTCATAGTCCACTGCTTTTTGTTTTGGAAAAATTGGATTCTAAGGAGAATCGAATTTTGGTCAGAATCGCGTTCAGTTTGGTACACACCACAAATCTAAACTTAGAGAGTAAAATCGGATTCTTCCAACAACTTCAATTGTCATTTATATGCTCTTCTTATTTATTATATTAATACTCACTGAATAAAAAGTTAAAACTAACTCTAATATATATTTTAAATAATAATATCCATTGCGTGATTGCATTTTGAATGGTTATCTTTTAATGTGAATTATTAAGTTATACTTATCATTCAGCGTTCCTTTTCTTCATTAACTACTTAGAAACATATTTTTTTGATTATATTATAATCAACAAGACAGTGGTATTTCATATACTTGAATGGTGATAATAAAATGAATACATATTACAAGGGGTGGTAAGCATCAATAGTATAGATGGTATCAATATTTGATCATTCATGTAAAAATGTGTGAGAATCGAATTTTGAAACGAATACTGTTTGGGTCAGCAAAATTCGATTTTTCCTACAATCAGATCCTCAACAGAGTCCGATTTTAAAATAAGATTTGTGACCCGTATTATATCTTCCTGCTACTTCACGAGACCGACACAGGTTAATAAAAAGGAGAATTTATTGGCTCCCATTCTATCCGTTGAAAGATTGTCGATGTGACCACCCTGAAGTAAATAGAGAACACTTTACTAATTGCCCGCTAGTGGAAGAAGTACTCGATAAACTGGTAACTACATTTGGAACAATAGCCGAACTTAAACAAGACGTCGCGTACAACCACTCGACTATGTCATAAATCATCTTCTACGTTCAGAAATTGGGTTATCTTGTGGAAAATAGATAAACTACTGGTTCGTTCTCATCCATGCTCTCCGGGAAATCAACCCACTTAGTCACTCCAAAGATGAATCAGGACCTGAAGAGCCACCACTACCATCCCAACTCACATCATTCAAATCAAGAAAATCACTGACTAGTTTTTCTCTCTCTACTCCCCTCCTACATAAATATTTTCCTTCTCTTTCTTCTTTTACAAGTGTATCATTACCACATCATCACACTAGCTTAGCTTTTTCTCCTAAAAAAAAAAAGGGGAGAGGTTTCAGCTGAGGTCATATAACCTTTATTTATAACATAAACTTACCTCAGAGTACCGCAAGGAAGCGACCCCATGTCTATAGGCGCAGGTCAATTCAGTATTCCACAATAATAAATATTAATTTTAACCTATAATAATACGTAACAAATCGATTGGCAAAAAAAAATACGGAAAACTTCTTTCATATTTATATAGAAGGGGTCGTCAAAATAAGAAATTTAATTGCTGAGCAGTAACCATTCTCTTTCATTTTGATAAATTTGTTGCTCAGCTATAACATTGTGAGAGCATATCGCTTTTTAATACAGTCAAACTACTTTGTGTGGTTATAGGTAGTACTAATTTTATATTTATATACAGCAATGTGATGGTCCGTGTTGCACAAGTATGTGGAGAATCATTTGGCCTCGAAATTATAGTTGTTCTGATAGTTCCATAGAATTTTACTTTATTATTAATGAGATTGGAAGACGATGATTTTACTCTTATGTTTATATGAAAAGAAATTCTGTTTATACAAATATTTATTATAGCTTTCTATTTTTTAAGATCCATATTTATGCCTCAGGTTTTATTTGATTCCATTTCGATTGAAGTAGTTGATGCATCCATAATATCTGCAGACGGATAATACATGCTATTGCTTTGGCCATTATTATGCCTTGGTGGTTTTATTTTAGTTTTCGAGCATAGCGATAATGATGTTGAAGAATACGTTCTACTGCCATGTATTGGAATGGAAAAGTGATGGTTATTATTACTGTTGCTCTTATCGCTAACAAGGATTGCTGTATTGTTATCATGGTCGTAGTATGTTGCATTATTTTTCAGACAATTACAAAAAGAACTATTATCATTATTATTAATTTACCGTTATTTTTCTCTTGTGTCAACAATCTTCCCCGTGAGTAATGCCTTCAATACAAATCAAGAAAGAAAAAATTGATATAATAAAAACGGTAGTAGCAGAGATATATACTTGCAATAAATTTTTTATCGGTTTCCAAAATGTATAAAGGCAATAGGAAGACTCACAGCCATATTCTGGACAACGAAGAATATCTTTCCAGACACATTCGAGAATACATCTAAGAAGAAATTTGAGTATGTGTCCTGCTATCCAAGGTGGACCCCAAAATAGGCTTGAGAAAGCGTACAGTAGAGCTTTGAATAGACTGTCACCTATATAATTGGCATAAAAAAGAACGATAAACAAAAAAATATACAGTAATATAAATCTTAATGCTTTGGAAAAAAGGAATAATAATTAGCTACTATACCAACTTCAAATTTTCGGATTACTGTAACAATACAAACCCAAAAAAAACCTATAAATCCTGATACAATCACACCTGTTAAATCGATATTCATGTCGACCTCTTCGTCATCGTTATCCATTTTTTATATATAGAAAGCTGATAGAGTTATATATAAACAATGAAAAAAATAAATAACTGAACAAAAGGAACAATAAATAATTTTATCAGCCATCTGGAGCAGAAAAAGGCCATTCACAAAAGGAAAAACAGAGTTTCCACAGCAATAATATAGATATATCCGTGCTCAGCTGATTTTGTTCATTTATGCAAAAGAGGTTTCTGTGGCATACCTAAAATCTTTGTCTAAAAAAGTAGTAGCTCTCCTCATTGTTTAAAAATACGTACTCGTAATAGCATATTGACAAAGTACAATTTTCCACCTGGGAGCGTTTTTTTGACATTTATACGAGTACAAAATACCTTCCCCAACACTATTATCAACAAAAATCCAAAGATCATATGAAACAACAGATCCATCCGAGAACTGGATGGACCTTTTTTTAGATCTCTAATCCCGTCCGATAATTCGCTCTAAGACACATATAATAATACTTCAAAACATGTATTGCCATATTGGTGGAACTTGCGATAAATAAAGCAATTAAACATTTCCCAGAGGATATAATAAGTACATTTAATATGATAATTTTTTTTGGCCCTTAGAGCACTCAAAACCAGATGTTTATTATATATATAATGCGAACTCTCACGATAAGCGCAACAAAACGACAGATAATATAGCAGTGTACTAATAAGTACTATGATGACGTTTTACAACCTTAGCATTATTATAAATACCTAAGGATACATATATAAATATCGAATTAATATATTTCGTAGCTAATAACAAAATCACGTCAACTACTAGATATTACTGGTTCTTTTTATATTTTTTGTTTTGTTTACCGTTTACAACATCCTGAAATAAATTATCAATGTTATTTAAATTGAGGGCAGATGTTTCAATAAAGGATAGACCATTGTTCTCTGGTACAAATATAAAATAGTACATATTACATGGTGAGTAGTCACGAATGCAATAGGAATATTCTTCTTCTCTTTACATAATGTTTTTTATGAATATCACTAAGTACATATATATAAAAACATACCAGCAAACTGTCTTGCTTCATCGATTGAAACAGAACGTTTGTCATTTAAATCAATCTTGTTACCAACCAATAGACGGTATACATCATCCTGACTTTTCTTGAATTGGCTTAATTCTTCAAGCCAGTACGTAGTAGCATTTTCAAAACTTGCACGATCTGTGATACTGTACACTACAATCACACCTACTGCACCACGATAATATCTATTAAATAATTGTATATATTTAGTATAATTTATAATAAAAAATAAAGTATCTTTGGTTACCAACCAAATCTTAATGAAAAAGAAGAAATAACATACTGGAATCCAGCACTTTGATATTTTTTTGAACCGCCTATTGTATATAAAAAGATATATTAATGGCAATGATCATGATAGAGGTATTCTCATATAGCCCTTAAACATACAATGCTTTTGTGATAGTACATTCACACCCAAAAATCGTATAAACCACCCTTCTGATACACAGCATATCAATTAGAATAAATACATCAAGCTTTACCTCTATCCCAGATTTGTGCTTTAACTCTTTTGCCATCTGGTTGTACTTCAAATATCTTTTGAGCAAACTCTACTATATCCGTTTCTTGATAGTTCCTATAAATGTATATATATCACATAATAGGATATCATATAAAATCTAAAAGTATATTTATTTTTTCTTTTACTCCCAAAATACTAAAGAAATTAGTTGAAGGTACTTACACGTTAAAGTCATTACGGTGTATACGAGAGAGAATGTTGGACTTTCCAACGCCAGGGTCTCCAATGAGAACAACTTTATCATTAAGTTAATATCGTTTATTTATTGAAAATTATACACACATATAATATATGCTAGCTTCTACTAGTTGTTTTTCTTCATTCCCACCCTACGAACAAAAGAAAAAAAATCGCTTGTTTATATAAGGAACATACTTTTAAAAAGATAATCATAATCATTAGAAGAAGAATCAGTTCCGTCGTTTGTCATAATATTAATTGATCTGGTTCAAATAATAACGGTAGTAAATATCAAAAAGAATTGTAAGAAATAATGAAAAAAATGCATATTTATATAAACCGAACAGGCTTTAATCTAAGCCCATTCTTTGTATGACATAGAGAACTCCAACAACAAATGATTCAAGAATAGCGCCATTTTTTCCCTTTACATCGTAGACTGCTAATCAATGACTTGAAAGTCATTTTAACAATATCTAGATGCTTATACTATATAGATATTACATTGTATCATTTTTATATTCATAGTAAATAAAATTCTCTTTTTTTTTGGATGAGTTAAAGATATCTTTGAATTGATGATGTTGGCTCAGCAATCAATTGCATTGCATGAAAAAAGTGATTCACTAGTCAATAGCAGCGCCGTTTACCAAATATAGATTTTTTCACGTAGGCTATTTTTCTTTTACTTGGTGCCATCACAAATATAAACAAAGCATAACTCGTCCTCTTTGACTATATTTTTTTATAACGATCCTACCAATTTTTTTTTAAATACTTCATTATAAAAACTAGTTCCTATTTTTATTTTTATTTTTACGATATTTGACATATTGTTACTAGTATTTCCTGTGAAGTCACGTATGACATGATGTTCTGTTATGCAAAAAAGTGGTGTTCAAACTTCCACATATGTTATTGGTAACACGTTTGTGTTTTTCTGGGTTACTCATGTGCTCGATGGGAGTAACAAATAACATGTAAGCTGGGAACATTAATCAAAAATATGTAATTTTGTACTCTAGCCTCTGGTTGAAAATCATCAAATAACATATGTTAGATATGCAAAAATGGTTCAAGGCGTATGCTAATAATCAATAATTGAGAGAACCTCTTGCATCTTCATGTATATAATAATTATACTAATAAAAAAGGAGGGAAAAAATTATTCATCTTTATAACCACAATGCCAATATAACCATCGTAAGCTGTTGATCTTTACTATTATTATAAAAAATATTCTATTTTTACAAAAACAACCAGAAAATGGGCTGGGGCCATGGTAAAAGTAAATCTAGAATATGTTGAGTAAGTAGTATAACCGTGATCTCGATATCATTGAAGATCGACACCATTATGCTTGATGATGATCATTTTTCATTCGTTGTGAAACGACCTTTCAATTTATGGTGCAACACCACGCGTCCTCCTGACCAACTAAATTTCACTCCGCTAGATTTCGTCTTTATAAGTTCAAAGACTATTACTTGTTGATCAAAAGAAGTGTGTTGTGCTGAGCAAAATGAGAATGCTTTTTTTTTGTCATTTACTTTTTTTCATTTGAGTGACTCATTAAAAATACATTTTTAAAAGTATTTCTCATAAGCACAATACTGTATAACCATAAAAGAACATTGATGTTATTCTGGACAATCCAATTATAGTCTTTATTATAGTTCCCTCCTCTTTTTTTTTTCACCGTACTATTCACCTTTTATGCCAAACGATCATCATCATCATCATCATCATCATTATGATAATTATTTTAAACATGTATAAATAATCTAATCACGGAAAAACGGGAATCCATTTTGTTATGTTTATATAAAAAGTGAATATAGAATACTTTTATATTTTTTCATACTCCAAGTCGTCATTATCATCACTTACTCAAACCAAATAAAGACTAGGTTTTGATTGTGTCAAAAAAAATATTTACAAAGAAACAAGGAAGGTTGCATGCATAAAATGGTCGCACAAAGGATGCAAATCACTGCAATACCACACTCCACACTTACATTTTCCGACGACGACATGACAAATACAAAGTGTTATCCCCTATTTGCTGTTTTTGACCCATCCCCAACATGTCCTATGGGTTCATTTGTCCGCGTTTATCTACTCCTTTCTATATAAATTGGTTATTTTATTTGAAAAATAGGAACCGTTTCATTTTTTCTTTTCTTTCATTTCAAATAATACAAAATGGTTTTTGGTAACTCTTCTTTTCCTGCTGGTATTCTTACTGTTACTCTCTGTAAGTACTTTTTCTATTTTATATTATACATACATAAAGACATCATTATGATCGATGACTCATCATACGAAACCGATTTTATAATACATTGATTAGGTGAAGGCAAAGATTTAAAAGATAAAGACCTTATTGGCAAGGTAATAAAAAAACACCAAAGGAGCTATGTTCAGTATTGTTGGAAAAAATTATCAGTGGCATCAAAAAAACGTTTAAGGCAAATACTCATATTATTATTTAAGAACGATCCCTATGTGTAAGTTATATATATATATATTAGATAGTCAAAAGTTGTATAAAGTATTTTATAGATTTGTTATGTAGATAGTTGTATTAGTAGTAGTCAATATACCCTTGTTTTATACATTTGACAAGATCAAAAAAAACAAGATTGTGGTCAATACCACAGAATAGTAGTAACACGCAATATAGATATATACATGACAAACTCGTATTCTTATTCTCTACATGATACCCCTTTTTTTTAGCGAGTTATGGTTAGATGAAGATTACAAACAACGTTCAAGCAATATTACCGGTACCAATAATCCTGTTTGGAATGAGACTTTCTCCTTTAATGTGGCCCAAAGTTCACACAGCAAGAAGCTTTGTATCAAGGTCCTTGACAAAGATTTGGTGGGCACTGACAAAATCGGCGATACCAAGGTGGATCTGAAGGATGTATATACTGGAAAAGAATTTGATGGATGGTAAGGCATATTTTTGTTGTTGTTGTAATAGTGACTTGAAAGTATTTTGTAGACTCATTCCATTTTTTCCAAATAACCAGGGTCAAATTACCAGCTAAACTTGGATTGACGAGTCATGGCGAACTTCATTTGAGAATCCATTTTACCCCCAACTGAAAAAAAAATACCCATAATTATAATATACCAATCTTTGTTACCGTTTTGCTGTTTTCATGCATCTTCCTTTACATTGCATATTTTTTTGGACATTATTTCGTGGTGCATAAAGGGACAAAAAAAAGTTTGATACGTGTTGATACTTTTTTGTTGATCAAATTGAAGTTACTTCTAAGTATATTGACCCATACTTTTTTAGTCTTCTTGATGCAAGATGTTACCAACGATATGTATTTTTTTATATAGTAAAAAAAATAATAATCCCACCATAGCAATAGTGAATCATGGAAGATATAGAAAACCGCATCTCATTTTTAATTTGTACCAATATCAGATTCAATTTAATATATAATTCCACCATTGTAAAGTAAAAGTCATTATAATATTTCTTTATCGTTTATATATTAGTTTATTATTATACATCATATGAAATCCTTTACCTTCAAATAAAGCAAGTAGATTCTGACAGTTTGGTCACACCATATCCAAAAATAAATACCCCAGCTTATTAGCTGGTCTGTTCCACAAGTGATGGCACAGGATCTGTCTTGATACAGTTGCTCATAACATGGCGATGTTAAAGTGCCTGGCGTCAATCATATTAAAAGTTAAGAAATGGCTCTTGGCCATGAAAATAATCCTTTAACGTCGATACCAAGCTGGAAAAACTAATCTAAAAGTGATCCTCACCCTTCGGTTCAAATATCTATAAAGGATAGTTAAGACAAACCATTCGATTTTGTTTCAAATGTAATAATATGTTGCCTAATAATAGCAATTTGCTGATTAAAACCGTTAAAATACTTCTTTATATTATTGTGGTTTATCATTGCAATAATACATGTAACATAATCGAAACTTGTTCTCAACTGACTACGTTAATTTATATATTAAGTTGATGATTTTGATTAAGGGTATGTCAACAATAATCGACGCATGTCTATTTTCCTCTCCCTTTTCCTATATCATATTCGCAGTATATTATATATAAAATGCAACCAAATGAATCTCTCATGTTCCATGTCTCATATTATTATATCATTATAAAAAATATAGTTTTTCTATATTCTCGTCAGTATTCCAACTGAAATTCACTAGCCTACATAGCTTTTTTTAGGATTGGATATACACACATATATATATATGTGAAGTCGATAATATTATTGGGCCCAGTGATGGTAGAATTCTGTTTCTTAAATTTGCTGTGTTATCGCTCAAAGCTTTGATTTTAATGGTATACAGCTTTGGGTACTATCGATCTTTACCAACTGGAGAACTTTTGTTTGAAGTTATAAACTGGCCAATACATTTTAATTCATACATAAGAATTCTCAAAAGTTTACATATAAAGAGAATACAAGTGCTAAAAAGTAAAATGATGGATGCCATTTTTTGTTTTATAAAAAAGAAGCCCACGCAATTATTGCACAATAGGATTACAATGGCATCATTATTCTGTTAAGTAGTGTGCTTATAATATTCTGCCATAGCAAAGGTATCACTCTGACAGACTTAAAATTCTCTCACGATCAAGGAGTCATCTTTTTTTAACAATTTACTACTGAGTCAACTTTTATTGCATAATATCTACCAACGTACATAATGATAATAACAACAACAACGCGTCGAATTAATTCTTCCCACGTCCGTTGTTGTGGTTGTTTGTTGTTTATTTCAAATTATTACGTACACGCAAAACTTATTTAAACTGTTTCAATAAATTTTGGGTTGTTTATAACTCGCTTTGCCTTCATGAAAAAATATTCCCATCGTATACACGATAGTATACAAATAAAAGGCGTGAAAAGGGTGCCATCAGCTCCAAAGTTTAGACCAATTTTTGTTACATACCAAGCAATACTGCGCATATAAACACAAAAAAGGCATAGACGTCATTTTTGCCCTGTTCATGGTTATACCAACCAGCCTTCTTTGCATATGATTTGACATGGTTTTATTTCCCCATCCCTACAGGATATACTTTTTCTCATGATAAAAAGGATGCTTTTCAACCATGTTAAGAGGCATCCCTTCTTTGTAAAATTTTAACTTTATGCGGTCGGAAGAGATGTAGTGCATGCATTCGCTAAGCCTGATTCTAATTCTATTTTTCTAAAACAGCCATAACTATATAAAAATTCCGTTAGGGGAAGGATTCCATCCATTAGGAAAATGTAAAAGAAATCATGAACATTCTATGTAGTATAGAATCGCTTTTAAAAATAATGGTTGTTGTTGTCAGACTCTTGGGAAGAGGGTTGTATTAAAGGTGTGATTGTTTTAAATACGTCAATGCATCATGCATGATAAAAAAAGGGGGCAGTATTTGGTTGGGGAACTTTCTGAAATATATTTTTCTTTCACTTTTTATTTTTTTCCTTTTAATATAACTTTTTTTCATATAAGCGAGTACACACACATATAAATATATGCGTGTACTACGATAATAATAATAACAACAACAACAACAAAAATCATATTATGATCATAACAAAACGAGTACCCACATCGCAACAACAAAGAATGAAGCACATGGTTCTAAAGGATCATATCTACTTGCGACCAGTGATGTTGGATGATTTACAAAGAGCGGAAGAAATTGCTTCTGTCATAAACACTTCATATACATCTGATGGTATATTGTATATTTATCTCTGAACATCAAGCCGTTGTATAGTTTATATCTTCCGTTGAAAAAGAAAAGAGGGAAATAAGCTAAATGTTGTTATTATTTCCATATTTTTAGATGGATGGACATCCATCACATCCTTCGTTCATGGTAGTAGAGTAACATCCAAAGATATGGTAGAGCTTATCCATGACACAGTCAATTACGACAAGACTAAAACCATGTTTTTATGTGTCGTCCAATGTGATCCTACTACCCAACAAGAATCAGCAGTCATTGGTACATTTCTTATCCAAGGTGGAGGTGAAGCAGGAAAAGGATCCATCTTCCCAGCCATTGTGCAGCGATCAGATACTCCAACGTTAACTAAACAAGAACAACAAATTGTGAAAGAAAACGAATGCTGTTTGCGTCTTTTCTGTATCTTACCCAAATATCAATCGCATGGACTTGGAGGACGACTTCAAAGGGCTGGATTTTTATATGCACGTGATATATTAGGATATCCTTATGCCATTGTATGGGTCTTTGAACATCGAACACCTGCATTATTAGCATCGTATCGTAAAATAGGTTGGCAAATGATTGGCACCATGGCTCATCCAAAACCCCAATGTCTCAAAGATAAAAGTACGCGCTATCTTTTACTTAAAAATGATCTCAAGTTGGTAAAAAGTGTTTTGTGAAATAAAGAGAGAGAATGTATTCGTATCTAGTTACTGAAATAAAATCAATCAATCACTCAAAATGTTGATTTGTTTTCTTGGTGGAAAATTCTACGTAGTAGTGAAATAAACAAGAGAGAGAAGGATTTATTCTAAATTTATGATACACATCTATGAATGGATAGATGGATATTACAAAGGAGATGATCCTAATCAATCTGGATTATCACGGGAAAATGGTCTTTATATATATTATTAATGACCATTCTACTAATGACTTACGTGTTTATCGATCTGCCCTGTACAAAATTACGATAGAGATCCATGGCAGTGATCTACATTTATTTTAGCCATGGTAAAGAGGTCATTTATATATCTTGAATGAGTATTATGTATAACCATCATTACTTCTTCCCCTCCGGAAAAGGATCATAGATGATGTATCTAACTATATACATATACGTACATGTAATAACTCGTGGATGTGTATATATCATATTTATCTTGCATGCAATTCAATCCTCCTCCATCCAACCCTGGTTTTTTTTTTGATTGTACAAAATATCATTACTCCATAAAAAAAAAGATAACGCTGGATGAGAAGGGAAAGAGATACAGCCATTTTTATTTTTATTGTGGGCATCCAAATAATGATATTTCGAAGAAACCAAGTAAAAGTGCATAGTGGGCTAATGGAGTATAATAAAGATAAAAAAAAAGCGGACGGAAAGAGAGTGAGAAATATAAATGAATTTGTAGAAAAATAATATACAAAGTTTTTTTATCTGTTATATGAAGAAGAGAAGGTACTAAGAGTAGAGTGCAAGAACGCGTCTTTTTTGCGATGAGTATATAGTATAATATGAATGAGGGGGATGTGATATGTGTGTATATAGATGAGGTAAAATGAACAAATAGGGAAGTTGTATAAAATCCGAATATCGGATTGATTAATGGTGTCGTTTCTTGTTACGCTTCACGACATTTGCATATGTCACTGTGTCAGGATCTTGTGGAGTGGTTGTTGTACGACGATTATTAGTTGTTGTTGCACCTGTCGAATTATTTTTATTTCCAGGTCGTCGTTGTAAGTTATTCTTTTTGTTTTTGTTGTTGTTATGATTGTTGTTGATCGTAGAAGTAGTATTGGTAGTAGTTGTAAGCGACTTGTTGTTTTTAGCTAGTTGCTCTCGTTTTCTTTTACTCTTTTGACCTCCACGACGCGTACGTCTTCTTTTCTTTGTGGAGACTTCTTTTTCATCCTCTAATTTTTCTTTCTTATCCAGATCATCCAATTGGAGCCTATCCTTATTATCATTTATCGATCCAAAAGTGACAAGAGAAGAGGAGTGTTGCTTTTGTTTATGCCGTCGTTGAATGGATTCAAATCTAACAAGTCATGATTTGGATAGAACCAATAGGAAATGTAAGAATTAAAACAAACAAACAAATACGGTGGCTCGAGCAATCAACAAAAAAAAGCTTAATTTTTTTTACATGTTATGAATGGCAGGGATGGATTTCATCCTGGCAGCAACCGGTTTTTCCTTGAATAAACAACCACGGGTATCATAAAAGAATTTTAAAGCATCGTCTTCCGATTCGAATACAATGTACCAAATATTACCAAAATCATACTTGATATTTTTCACAGGTGGTGAATCTAGTTCACGTAACAAGTCGGTAATTTCCTATATAATTATAGAACATAATAAAGATATTTGAGGTAAATTTCCCACGATATACAAAAAAAGGGACAATGGTACGAGGGGAATCCGTTCTATAGAATATCCAAAAAAGATAATAATGAAGTTGAAGAATGAATAAGCATTTACCTGTTCGGTAGTTTCTTGAGGTAATTCTCGAAGAATGACGGTGGTTCGTTCCATGGATGGAGAAATATTGGGTTTCACTCTTGTTTCAGTTTCATCGACAATTACATAAGGAGAACGTTTCAAGACTTGAATAATTTCATGAATATCGGTTGTATAATGTTGAACTCGATGAAATTGGGCAATGGTAGTAATGGGAACATATAAATCGATATCCATTTGTGATACTGTTTTTTTTTCATTTATTCATTTAACATCGTACGGTTTTTTCATTATAATAAAAAAAAATGTGGAGAAAAAAAAAGATGAGTTGCTTTGTTTGATTGTATTTTTTGTACGACATTTTTTACCTAAATAGATATCATTGGCAAGATTGTGTCTATAATTTTTTTATTAGATATAGGTTATACATAATTGGTTAAAGAGAGAAAAAAAAATTATTTTTACTATTCTTTCACATCCATCCTTAATTCATCCATGATGATGATTTATCTACCTTGAAAAATAATATTCTAATTGTCTTTGTAAACAGCCATAATCTACTTCTTCTTCATAACGTTGGGATGGATGTTGATTTCTAAAACTATTTGCTATTTTATATAATTTCTTTTAAGCTTTTTTTTTGTACCTTTTTATTTCGTCCGGGGTAAAAACAAGCCGGTCAATCCGAATTTAGGATGAAACCCGAAAAAAAAAAGAGTTCTTACCAGAAAACATATTTTCACTCCACATAAATGAATCATCAGTTAAAATGATTTCAAGATCATCATCTTGATCATCTAGTGAATAGGGATCATCATGATATCCTCCATGATCTTCATCCGTCATACTACTCAGTGTAGGTGAAATACATGAAACACTTGAGTAAGAACAAGAAGAATGGTGTTCTTGATAAAGAGCATCATCCTCTTCTTCTTCTTCTTCTGAATCAAATGATTCATGATGATGATGATTCAATAAATCTGTTGTGGTCGATGAAGGTGTTGTTATTTTACTAGGTGGAGCTGCTGACGTTGTTGTATCCATGACGGGAGAAATTGAATCTGTCAAGAAAGGAGATGAAAAAGTAGGAGCAAAATAAGGTGGTGGATAATGATATAAAAAATGATAAGGTGGTGGTAATTGTTCACTATTATAATAAGAAGAACCGGGTTGTTTGAATTGGTGCGGTGAAGGAAGGGGAGGAGAACAAGGGGAACTTGAAAGAATCGTATTCTTCATTTTGTCATTGCTACCAAGATTAAGGGTATACATTGAAGAGGTAATGGAGTCCATGGTTGCTAATGTGTGTGTGATGACTTTAAGAATACAATGGGCGCGTGTGATAAAGGAAAGAACAAGAAATGGAAGAAAAAGCTGGATAGTATATTTTTTTTGAATAGGAGAGGAATAAAAAAAAAGTGTAGAAGAGGAAGAAGTGGGGTCAAAAGAAGTGGCTATTGGTTTCCCGTTCGGTCTGTTACTACTCTTTTTATAGTTGTCTTGTCTGTGTGTGGATTTGGAGAGTGCATGAATTTTGACCCGTTTTTTTTTCTCGAGTCTATCCCCTAAAACACATCCCACACATACGATCACACACACACACACACACACACACACACACACACACCCTTTTCTTCGAGAAAAAATTATACCAGGATTTTTTTATGATAAAAAAACGTGTTTTTTTCATTTATAGTAAAACGAATCTCTCTTTTTTTTTTAATAATAATAAACATCAAACAACAACACTAACAAACAACACACTCCATCTACTAACTCATTTATAGTTTTTGTTTATGAAAAAAGAAAAATATGATATACCATATAAAAAATGGACGATGGGAGAGAAAAAAAAGACAGGGTAAAAGTAAAGAAAGAAAAAAAAACGAGATGGTTACAAGACAGGGATATAGCTATTGATTCGATCCTTTTGATTTTGAGAAATACATTCAGCAATCCATACAATGTTTCGAATCTCTTGTTCCTTTAGCTTGATATAAGCATAAAATACACCATAGTTGAATTGTTGTTGGAATGCAAGTCGGTTCAAAAATACTTCATGTTCGAAAAACTTGTCTTCTAATGTCTTGCCACTGGTCGACATATCAAAGAAAGGTCGATATTCCTATTATGTATATCATTTTTACATAAATATATTTTCGATTATCTTTTGAACAAAAAAGAATGACTTACATGGAAAACTTCACAAGTAGCCTTGACTTGTTCAAATTCATCAGCAATAGCAAGCTTGGCATTGCCTTCAGGGAACAATCGACCAATGGTAGGGAATAGCTTTTTACGATCTTCTTTGGGTAATTCTGTACCAAAAGAATTGATGGTAATATTGACGGTACGACGATCTGCTTCAAACTAGAAAAAAAAAGTAGATGTGTTTTTTTACGTATGAATAATTATTACCCCATCTTAATCCCCACTTTTGTCTCAAAAACCTATCTCTATCTATTATCTCTAAAGGTTGCTGTTGTTATAGATAAAATACCTGCAAGATATCACCCATCACTTCCGCTGTAGGACCACCCAAGGTTTGACAAAAAGCATAAAAATCTTCAAGATAAGCTTTATACAATGTATTACGAATGATTTCAATATTCAATTCATCCAAATCCTGAGCACTCAAACAATTAGCAAAGTAAGGGGCAAGCGGTGTTTCGACAAGGACCGTGTTGTACAGTTCCGCCACCGTTGTTGCAACACATAATGCTGGCATCGATTCAAATTGTCCCAATGGATGACAACGTTCCAAAAGGTCATGGGTATCGCGTTCATGAAGTGTACCAGTAATAAGTAAAATAACATTATCAATCATGTATTGATATCTATATATATTGATACGGTTATTTATTCTGTCTTTTTTTTTTTGTTATGACACATAACAGAAAATAGTCTCTGTCTCCCAAAATATATTACGTGATATAGTCCAAGAATTTGGATAAAGGTTGAACAGCTGTTGCTCGAATATAGTTGAATTCATCAACCAATCGTTCAGTCAATCGTTCAGACAAAGTAGATGTAGCAAGTGGTGATGGTTCGTTTTGAAGTAATGTACCATAATCAGTAGCACCAATTTGAAGACGTAAATCTGGTTTTTTTTTAATGAAAAAAAAAAAACGCGTTAATATTTATCTCAATATCATATTCTTTTTTTTTATAAATGACAATCTCGCTCTTTTTCTTTCTTTCGAGGCTAATGATTTCCATTGAACTCAATGAAAAAAAAAAACCAAATATATAAAAAGAAAAAACTAAACACTTTTTTTTTTTTTTTTTTTACCTTCAAGCGTTTCACATTGCGTAAAGTTCAAATATTGAGTTTGGTTCAAAATACCGGAAAAGTAACCTCGAAGGATACCATCAATATAACCGTCGTTTTCGTTATAAAAAAGTGCAGATGCCATGCTTAGATGAGTGAATAATGAATGACGAGTTTATTTTTTGGGAGGATATATAGGTGATATATATATATGAAAGAAGAAGAAAAAAACCGCAAGCACACAAAAAAAGACGAAACGTAAAACCTCCTCCATCGTACCAGATGGATTCAAATACCGATCACTTAAAAGAGAGAGAGCTTATTTTTTTTTTGATGGATAACGCTGCTGTTGCCGTTGCTGCTTGTGGCGTAACCAAGTAAATAAATAAATAGTATTGCGATAAGTTTGTTTTTACAGTAGATATATTTTACTGAGTGGAGGAATCCATGTAGAAAGGAATGAGTTGATACCCAATAGTATTTCGATTGTAGTAACGTAGTTTCGTATAAAAATTCATTGATTGAGGAGATGGCATATGACAAGTTGGTATGTGTGACAGCAACAACGCATAGACACATTCATTTTTCTAATCTCTGATGGTCTTGGTTTCATCTATCATTCACTGGGTGGATGATGTATTACTCAAATCACAGAAGAAATGATGAAAATAAATAGGATACTCTTTTAAAATAACCTTTTTCTTGTCAATTTTCGTCTCCTAGCTACAAAGTTGGCAAACTATAAAAGAAAAGGAGAGAGAGAAAGAGGGACCTTTATGTTGTCAACGAGATATTTTTTAAGGTTTTTATTTTTTTTTCTTCTACAAAGCAACCGAATCCATACGTTCTCTCAGTTAACAGTATAAAGTGAATATTGATATATATATATATATCATATAAAACATAACCAGATCCAAACCAGCGGAGTCCCATGAACAAGGTCGTCGATTTGACTGGTGCTTGATTGTTCGCTTGTGTGTATATATTTTTCCTCTTCCCCTCTCTCTTTGTACCTTTTTCCACTTTTTGAAAGGTTGCTCAAAAAAAAAAAAACATGACCATTTCCGAATCCGATCGAGTCAAGGCAGATCAGATCAAGGCTGAAGCTAATAAACTATTTGCTGGTCCGAATGGATTCTTATTATAAAAAAAAAAGAAGAATTGAATGAAATAAGGGTTTTTTCTAAACATGAACACCATTTTATAATAGAAAAGCGATTTCCTGAAGCGATTGAAAAGTATACAGCCGCGATCCAACTGAATCCTACTGTTGCTGCTTATTATACCAACCGTGCCTTTTGTCACCTTAAATTAGAATCATATGGTTATGCTATTACGTATGTATCTTTTTGATTCACTTTTCTTTTTTTTTAAAAAAAAGCCCATTGGGATTGAGTTTTGAATTTCAACCGATTTCTTTGAATTGACTTTATTCTTTCAAAAAAAAAAAAAAAAGCGATGCCGAAGAAGCATTAAAGATTGATCCCACCTTGACAAAGGTATATATATAAAGTTGTATAAAAGAGAAGGAAGACAGAATGGGGAAGGGGAGAGAGATCTTTTTATAATTGATATAAATTTAATCGATGCTATGTATCTAGGCCAATTATCGACGTGCTTCGGCTAATATGGCTTTGGGTAAATTTAAAGAAGCTCTCAAGGATTTAAGAGTGGTCTCTAAGCGTGCACCAGGAGATAAAGATGCTAAAGCCAAATTGGATGAATGTTCAAAGATTGTAAAACGTATTGAATTTGAAAAAGCTATTGAGGTAAAAAAAAAATCATCATGATCATGGCATTATGAAGGGAAAGGAGTTTTTTAAATACATTTCTGTGTTTATTATTTTTTTAGCATGATGATCGTACACCTAGTGTTGCAGAAACATTAGACCCAAAGAGTATGGGTAAGTCATGATAAATGAAAAAAAAAAGTATCTATGTAGGCATTGTATTTTTTTGGGGAAGGAAATTCATCATCATGGATTGATTGATTGAAATTTTTATATAGCTGTGGAAAGTTCCTATGATGGTCCCAAGATCATTGAAGAAGAGGATGAACCCCAGATCACTCAAGATTTTGTAACACAAATGATTGAACGATTTAAGAACCAAAAAAAGATTCACAAGAAATATGCATTTATGGTAAGACGATTTTATTTTGGTTTACTAGAGAATGAAAAAAAAAACCATGGAACTTATTGAAGATATAATAGATTATTTTGGCTGTTCGTAAAATGATGATGGAAGCACCTTCGTTGATCGATGTGAGTGTTCCTGAAAATGGTATTTTGACCGTCTGTGGTGATGTTCATGGTAAATGATCTCTCTATTTCTAATTGATTTTTGTATATAAGAATATGAAACCCTCGATTGACTCATTTAAATAGGTCAATTTTATGATTTTATCAACATTTTTGAATCGAACGGTTACCCTGGAGATACACATGCTTATTTATTTAATGGTGATTTTGTGGATCGTGGTAGTTTCTCTGTGGAAGTCATTCTTACACTTTTTGCATACAAATGGCTTTATCCTACTCGATTGTATCTTGCCCGTGGTAACCATGAAACCGATAATATGAATAAGGTGTATGGTTTTGAAGGAGAAGTCAAGGCCAAGTTTAGTGACATGATGTTCAAGGTAAAAAAAAAAAAAAAAGAATGGATCTACATGTCTCTCTCTTGATTTTTTTTTAAAGTGTGTACATATACATGTTATGATGGACCCGACTGAAAAAAAAAAAAAAACGTTTTATTTAGTTGTTCTCAGAAACATTCAATGCACTTCCCTTGGCCCATGTTATTGGTCATAAGATTCTTGTGGTGCATGGTGGTTTATTCTCCAAAGATGATGTCACTTTAGATGATATTCGTAAAATTGATCGATTAGGTCAACGACAACCTGGATCAGATGGTAAATTAATTCTTCATATTAAAAAAAAGAAAGAAAGAGGGAGAGGAGGAGGAAAGGAGAGAAGAAATGATTTATCATTCTAGATAAATAGATAGATTGATTGAGAGATCGTAAAAGTTAATTAACTGCGTTTTATGATCTTTTTATTTTTTTTAGGTTTAATGTGTGAACTTCTTTGGTCTGATCCTCAACCTGAACTTGGAAGAGGAGCCAGTAAACGTGGTGTGGGTATTCAATTTGGTCCTGATGTGACAAAGAACTTTTTGGAACGAAATAATTTGGATATGCTGATACGTAGTCATGAAGTCAAAGAAAATGGTTATGTTATTGAACACGATGGTAAATGTGTTACTGTCTTTTCTGCACCTAATTATTGGTAAGTCTTGTCTCTAATGGAAAATGACGGTTGTAAAAGGGTCATTGAACCAATTCACTATACTCTTTCAATTTTTTTTTCGAGGGAGTTGTGGTGATGATGATGATACCATCCAACGATCTTCTCTCCTACTTTATTATATATTTTTTAACTGACATTTTCCTTTCCCCCTTTCTTTTATGGTGATGGTAGTGACACGGTTGGTAATAAAGGTGCATACATCAATATTACACCAGATATCAAGTTGGATTATGTTACATTTGAACATGTGGTAAGTGAACATCGTTTCGATAATCATCATAAAAAAAACATGTTTATATAAGAAAAAGAAAAGAGAGGGAATAATGTACTAATCCCCAAAAAAAAAACCGGTTTATTATTATTTTAGCCTCATCCCCAAGTTCGACCTATGCAATATGCTAGTCAATTCAGCGGTCTACTTGGCATGTAAAAAAAGATACACATTTATATATACATCAAAAAGAAATTATCTATCTATATATTCTTATATATTATTAATAATAAAAGGAGAACAAAAAAAAGAGACACGCCTCTCCCTCCCCCTCCATGCCATGGCTTTTATAGAGTCTGTTTTTAATATTATTATTATTATTATTATTATTTTAGTTATTCACTCTAATTTTACTATTACTTTTTTGATAAAAGACCTTTGTTGTAAATGACAAAAAAATAGAATGAATTTTTTTTTATTATTTTACAAAAAAAAAAGTTGAATTTATACAAAAAAGAAAGTAAAAAAGATGTGTAAATGCATGTACTATGTGTATATTATAAATGTGTGGATAGAAAAGATATGCCAAAATGTGGGAATCAAAAAATAGGAGTATACATCGGAAAAGAATATGCAGAAATAAGAAAAAGTGGGAGAGGTTCGTTTTTTAGGAGAAGGGGAGGAGTAATAAAAAAAAATAAGGTCAATAAATATATAATAATAATAATAATAATGAATCCAAAGGAGAAGAAGAAGAAGAAGGGATTATCGTGGACAAGAACAACAATTAGATGTTGTTGGAAGATCGGTTGAACAACAATACATACTTTCTTCACCTAAAGAAAAATCAGACGATAATGCTTGAATGGCGGCCCCTCGTAATGTTTTTAAATGAATCATTTTTGGATATCTTGCAGATACAAAACTATTACTACGACTCATATGATGAGGATCATGAAGACTTTCTTTTTTACTTGTGGATTTTGAAAATAAAGATACACCCGAGTCTCTTTTTTGGTGTTGATGATGATGATGGATAGCAGAAGTTGAGGTGGATGTGATTTGACTATCATTATTATTATGATGGTGTCCTGATCCATGTTGAGGAGAAGAAGGGTGTGGTTGAAAAGTACTTGTCGATGTCATTAAAGTCACAGGTGATGGAGGAGGTGAAAATACAACAGAAGCTAAACCACCTGCACCTAATGCTCGAGCTATATTTTGATTACTAAGACCATGAAGCCCTTGACCTATTAAATTGGCTTTATCTTGTTGGTATTGTTCAAATGAAATGGTATGTCGTTTTTTCTTTTTCATGGCATGTGTATCTCCTCCTCCTCCTGTTACTTCAGTCAATGGTGGTGGTGGTGGTTGTTTTAACGAGGTCGTAGAAGTCTTTTTATAAAGACTAAACCATCGTTTAACAAAACGTAAAGAGCTATTTCCTCGTTTATTATTCGAAGAAGGCAAAGATTTTTTTCGTCGTTGACTTTCTGTGGTAGGTGAAGGAGAGGTTGTATCCAAAAAATCATGATTAGAATCATTATGATAGACAGGATGATGATGGTCATTCTCTTCGTCTTCATCCTCTGCCTCAATATCATCACTGTCGTCGTTGGATAATAAAATGACGTCTTGATCGTAGGAGTGAGTGTCCAGGGGCACGAGGGATCTTATTTCCATGCGCCGCCGCCGTTCCAATTCAGCTTCGAGTCGTAATAATTGAATTTGCGAATCTACATAACATTTTACTCGTCGGTGGCGACTTTCTCGACCATAGGCGGTCTATAAAGAAGAATAATTTCTCTCCTTAGATGAGTTCTCCTCCCCATCTGGGTATAGATTATGATTATTATTTACCTTGATGGTATGTTCTTTTAAATTGATTTCAGTTAATGGACTAATATTCGTTGTGTCTTGTTCTTTTTTAGGATAGTGGGTTTGTATTCTTTCTCCTTGTTGTAATGAGTGATGATGATTAGGCGGAGTCGTCATAGAAGGTGGCTGTTGACATGAACTAAGGGAAACAGATAATGAATGTTGAATGGTAGGTTTCGAAGGTGGATGGGGTGGTGGTGGTGATGGATTTGATGGTACAAGTGATGGACATGAATATCCTCTATGTAGACCTTTAGGTGTGGTTGATGATGACATGGATGATGAAATAAAAAAAAAAGAAAAAGAAAAAGAAAAAAAAAAAGGAGAAAGAAGAAGAAGAAAAAGTAGGCATATGCATCTCTAACCATTTATATAATATTTGCATTGTTTTCGTTAGTAACTATATAATCTTTTAGACGCAGCAGTAAACTGTAGCAAGTAGCAAGTAATAGTAGTAGTGGTAGAAGGACTTGATGTCGTGCGTGGCGCGCTTTTTTTTCGTTTTAGTCTATCTATTTACTCCTTTTTGTTGTTGTTGTTGTTGATTATGGATATAATAAAGCACATGTGTAATAGTTATATAACCATTATATAGGATATAATAAAAATGGTGTTGTTGGTGAGAAACCATAACCCCTACTTGCATATTCTTTTACTATTTTACTATCTTAATAAATAAATAAAAAGATCAATCCATTCATTATTCATTATTACTCTTTCTCTCCTTATTCTATTATATATAAGGTTGGTTTTATTTATTTACGTATAGTTTATCGGAGGAAACGATCAAGAGGTAGTTAGTTAAAAAAAAAAGTATATAAATGTGAGCTGCAGAAATCATGCCATTTCGTACGAATTATAATTGGATAAAAAGTGACCCATCATCATCAATAACAACAGTCATTTGAACATATCCAAATAGATCTATGATGTTGTTGTTGTTGTTGTGTTATTATAACATGTATGTATATGCGTATGCTTTATATACAAACATGCATATGTGTATTTTTTTTTCATGATACTTTCATAGAGTGTCATGACTTACAATTTACAAACACATAGCTACAACGTGTGGCTAAAACATCATCAACAAAAAAAATAACATATAAATATACAAATAATAATAATTTTAAAAGGTATCAAAAAAAAAGTGTATTAGAGACAGAGGAGGAAACAAACTCAAAAAATGAATAAAATTACAAAATGCAAAAAATTCTTGATTAAAAAAAAAAGAATATTTCCTCATATCAGAAAGATGAATTACTATTAAAAAAATATATGGAAAATAAAAAAAAGGGTTCATACAAAGAGACTAAATAATATATAATGTAACATATACGAGTCGTATAATCACTTCTTAAAAGGGAGAGAGAGAAAAAAGGGGAAGTAGTAGAAAGAGAGGAGAAGGGAGGAATAAAAAAGAGGTTTTTTTTAAAGAAGTAAAATATCAAAGGGGAGAGAAGAAGAGGGGAAAAAAGAAGTAGGTTGTTGGGTGTGTATTTTTTTTATATGTAAAAAGAAAATGAATAATGATGGGAGAACAAAAAATAAGAAAAAGTATCTATAAATGAAATGGAGGAGAAAGAAAAAAAAAAGATTTTTTTTATCTCTTTCGAGATAAAGAAGATGATGTCCTTGAAGAAGGTGGTATCAATCGTTGTTGTGTTTGTTTGGTATCCATCCTTCGAGATGAAGAAGCAGTACTCATACGAGAACTTGCTCGGGATATGGATCGTGGTTGTGTTGTAGGTTTTGATGTAGTAGAGGTAGTAGACAAGGTTGTATTACGCCGTAATACACTACTTGATTTGGAGGAGATAGTACTTGAACCAGCCACACTTCTTGCACCTGCATGGACTGTTAATCCGGCTTTTGGTTGTTGCGTAGTAGTCGCAGGTTTAACACGAACGGCAGTGACAGTGTGTTGCTGTTTCTTTAATTTTTCAATTTCAACATGTGCTTCTGATAATTGAAGTTCTAATTTCTTTCGAGCATCGACTTGAAGTTTTTGTTCACGCTTCATATCATGCATTTGTTCCAAAACACGGGTCATCATGGATTCCAATTCATTGCGTTGCTTCGCTTCTTTACGTATGGATTGTTCCAATTGAGGTACTTGTTGCATGGCTTGTTCCATTTTACGTTCATAAACTTGACGCATATTGATTTCTTGTTCCAATCGATCATAGAGGACCTTTTGTTGTTGATCCACCAGGACGGTCATATCTTCCATGGCTTTTTCAAAAGCAATACGCATCGCTGTTTCTTCTTGCAAATGGTCTTCAACAGAATGTAATCGTTCTTGGACACGATTCATTTGTTGACGATGAACTTGACCACATAAACGAACCATGTTGACCATCAAACGATGTTTGGGTCGAATTGCACTGGTTTGCTGTTCTTGTTGCTGACGACGACGGCATTGATAGCCTCGCCAAGCAGCTTGAATTTTGACTGCCGCAGCACTTTGCAATATATCATTGTGGATCAAATGCTCTTGTTCTTGATCCGATAAAGGTAAAAAGATGGAGGCAGATTCAATTGGTAATTCTTGAGTATTGATATTGTTCTTGTAACAATACTCTTGATCTTCATGATCGTTATCATCATACCCTTCATCGCTACTCCAATTGGTCTGGCTGCTGGGGCAACGACGTTGTTTGTTCTTTTCATCCCCTCCTCTGGAACGAGGAGACAAAAGTGAACATGAAGGTGATTTGGCGACTTTTTTCATGTGCTTTTTCTTTTTACTGAGTTTTATCAATACAACATGTTGAGAATCATGCGTTAATGCTGAAGAGGAGGACGAGGAGGTGATAGAATAAGGAGAAACAGGCCGACCTTGTAATAATTCGGATTCACTGCAGAAAACAGGTAAATCTTCAGATTCAATGGCGGATGTCGGTCGATATTGATTCTTGTACAAGTCTATAAAAAATATTCATGTGAAAAAAAAACAATGTATGAGTTATATATAAAAGCTGCTGTGTAAGTATCACTTGGTGTGACCAAGATTTCTTGACCCAAAAAAAAAAGCGAATGATAAATATATATTTACCTGGATGATGAGGTCTCCATTGTTTTTCTTCTCGTACAGAATCCAAAAAGGAACAAGGAGCAGCAATGACTTGTTTAATAGTAGCCACAGAATCATAGGATTGTTCACGATCACGACGGATTTGTTCTTCTTGTTCAGGTAATTCCAAAGGAGACAAACGACCATCTTCAATTAAATAATCTTCTTCTTCCTCTTCTTCATGAGGAGCATGTGGGATCATGTGTTGTTTTCCTACGACTTGATCCAATACAGAATCAAAGAATTGATCTAAATGATCATTATTGGCATAATAATGATCAGAAGGAGAAGAAGAACGTGAAGAATGGAAATCACCGGTTGTAGTGGTCATTGTTGAAAATGAGGATTCGTCAAAAAATGAACAATCATCGTCTTGTGGGTGAGTGTCATACATTTGTGCCAATGCTTGTAAATGAGCTTTGGGTGGAAATTCATAATGAACTTGTTCTGGTTCCAAGTTTTGAGGTACGTCCATAATTAACATGTCGTCTAGTGTTGAATCGTCTTCCAATGTTGTAAAACACGTATTATTATTATTATTATTGTTATTTAATGAAGTTGTTGTAGTATTCGTCGTCGTCGTCGGTTGCTAAGTGTAGAAGAATGAAAAAATAACAATACGAGTTGCATAAGCAAAAAGAAAAGAAAAAAAAATTAAAGAACGAAAGAAAGAGAAATGGATAGAATAACCAATTGATAAAAAAAAAAAGGGCGCCAAGTTTATAAATAAGCCAAGAGAAAAATTATAGAATGGGCTGCTTTTTTTTTTAGATATAAAAATCAATTGGGGGGAAAAAAAGAACTGCGGGAGGATGTTTGTTTATAAGAAAAAAATAAAGCGGTCTGTGGTGGCTGAAATATAAGTGTGTGTGTGACATATGAAAATTTATATCACAATAAAAACGCACATGGCTCGAAAAAGAGGTGGGCCGTGCTTGTCATACACATTTTTGGGGGGGGGGAGGGTAGTTACTTTGATGGGTAAGTTGATAATAATAATAATAAATGTTTCACACTTTACCTGATACAACATCATTTTGTCATCCTTTGGGACCAGCGAAGAAGCATGACGAAGCATGATAGGTTCAGTATTAAAGTTGGTAGCCATCATATTGAAATATATATATATATATATATATATTTATATTTTTATATAAAAAGTCGTTAGAGTTTCGTTGGTTGTTATATATAATTAAAAAGTATTTCGTCGTCGTATAAATATAATTTTTTTCTTGTTGGGCTTGTTGTTGAGTCCACCAAATTAATGATACGAAGTTGATATTTGTTATTCGTCTATTATATATTATGCGGTAAATAATGATGATGATAATATTATAAAGGGAAAAGGTTTGCGGTGGATGATGATGAAAAAGGGGGATGGGTGGATTCCCACTTAAGAAGAATAGAATAGACGTAGAATGATGTGTTTTTTGAAGGAATGGGCTGGGTTTGTTAGGTTGTAAAAAGTACAAAAAAAAAAGGAGGAAGCTTTGCTTTCAAAGAAAAAGATTTCTTTTTTTTTATTTTGTCACTTTAATATATATTTTTTTTGTATAGGTTTGTTATTTGAACAAAAAGAAAAAGAAAAAGGGAAAGAAGAAGAAGAAGAAGAAAAAAAGACTTTTTTTTTGAAATTGGTCTTCAAGAAGACAATCAAATTATTATTTAAAAAAAACGTGCAATTCGTATCAAAAAGGAGAAGTTTTTTTTTTTCTTTCTCTTAATAAAAAGACCGATTTTTTTTTGTTATATTTTTATTTTCAGGTTACACCCGCAGATCGTGTCCTTTCTTTTACTATATCCTTTTTCCACTGCCATGGTCATTATATAGAGATGGTTATCATTTCCAAAAGTAAAAACTATTAGATGATGATGAATGAACAGATGAAATGGGGAAAGATAAAATGGAATGATGATGAAGAAGAACAAGGGTGAATGAAGGATGGGGTTAGATAAAAAGTAAAAAAGAAAAAAAAATCAGTTTATTATTATTATTATTATTATTATTATTATTATTATATTAGGTAATTAATCGTCTATTCATTTTCATTTGTACACACACATATATATATATTTCCCTGGTGTTTAATAGATAGTAGTAAATACGTAGTCATCGTCAATAGATGACATCTTTTATCCATGTAATGGATGATCGAAAATAAACAAGTTTACATCATTATTTTCTTTTTACAAATAAATACACCAATGAAAACTGTGCCACTTGTCATACTAAAAGTAGAAAATCCGAGTTTTATTGTTTACCTATAGTCTTATAGTAGTCAATGACAAGTAAAGTAGGTGGTTCTTCTTCATTGGTGTAAAAATCGAGTGTCCCCGAAAAATTCACGTTTTTAGTGATAAGCAATGTGAACGGACTTCTTTTTTTGACATATGCGCATTATTTTCTCTCTCTCTCCCCCACATAATTAAATCAGTCGGAGTCAAGACACGTGTCAAACTGAGTTTTCCCGCCTTTTTTTTTTATTCTATTTTAGGTCATAGACAAGTGGAGTCTCTTTCTTTCCAATAAGTATTCTCTTTACAACAAATAAAATGGTGAGAAAAATGATACTTTGACTACCTCTTTAACTCTATTATATAAACAAAGCCTTCATAACAAAAGCTCAGATAAAATGTCTTGTTAAAAAAAAAGAATCACAATGGCTAATCTTTTCAAATAATATGAATAAGACTATGCTTCATAAGGAAGTAGGTGTCTTAATAATAATTATTTTATCATCATATTTGAGACAGCTACTTATTCTTCTTGTTCTCTCACTCTCTCTCTCTCCCCCCAAACCGCCTGGGCCAAGACTTATGGTACGACATTCACAAAAACTTTTTTTTTCTCAACAATAAGACTTTACTCACGATAGATTTATGAAACAAAAATGACCCGCGTCTTTTTTTATTATTATTATTTATTCTTAATTGATATACATGGCTGTTGTTGAGTAAGTAATAAGTTAGTACTAAATGACAGTATCCTCCAGTATATTTACCCGTAACAACAAAGGACAATGGATGTAATACAAACGCTTTCCTTTTTGAATTACTTAACCGCTTCTTCACGCACCCATGACTTTAAGCTTATAATCTTGAATTTTATCTTTCTAATTTATTTCCATGATTAATTATGCATTTTACATGACTTCGACCCACTGGTTTGTAAATATAAATAGATTAATAAAATCATCTCTAAAGTGGTGTATGTATTTTTTTTTTGATTCAGCCCTTTATAAAAATATAAAGGGATGTCTACATTGCAAATTACTACGTTCTTTTCTTTCTTTATATTAATTGAATAACCCTATTCTTAACTATTACACTTATTAAAAACATGACACATAATAGAAATGACTATGACAAATCAATCAAAGAAGGATACGTGGTAGAATTCAAACAACCAATAATAATCCAACGCTTTTTTTTTCGCGATTATTTGATTTGTGAAACGTTCTTATTTTTTATTTTTTTTTACACAAGTAGTAATCCTATATACCACTGACACTCACCAATGAGAAATTATAAAAGGGACAACAACAATGGGTTGTTGACAATCAACAAAAGGCAACATGATTCAATATAAAACAAAATGAGCCGTGTGTTTAGAAAAAAGTTCTATTCTTTATTCAACCGCTTCTTTCGGCAAGGTACAACTATATACAGAAAAATAATAGACTGGATACTTATAGGGGTGAAAATAGCATTATGGTATGTATGGATGATATATTATACAATACAAACGATGAGCAAATATCATTGGTATATGATTCAATATATGGTAATATCTTATATATTTATATATATTTAGAATTACCCATCAATTGACGTATAAAACCCATGATAGACATTGGGTCGGTTCATTGTAGTACATAGTTTTCTATATTTAAATAGCGCAGAGCCATTCACTATAAAATAGTGATGAAATTGTTGTAGGTATCTCTTGTCATTGGTCACTTGTCAAATTTCATCATAATTATTAACCTATTCATAGACGAGCAATACTTTGCAGGAAAATGGTTTTTTGACAGGGAGGAATCAAATCAATAAAGTAGAAATATTCCCATGGACCAACATTGTTAGAGAAAATCCTTTGGAATTATAATGGAAATACATTCAATAGCAATAGTAATAAGAATTATCAGACAAAGAAATTCACTACATCCCAGACAGTTAACCTGATGATAGAGAGAACATGTCAATTGCTTGGCCAATATGTACGATAAAATTCTCATTTTATTTAATTATAATAGCAGCTGTATTCTATAGTAGTAGAACTGGAGAAACAAAAAAGAATCTTGTTGGTATATTTACACTTTGAAAGAAGCTCTTGATTAAGTGCAATTGGAGGATTGTTCCATAGTATTAATTCTTTTGGATGTACAAAAAGTACTTCAAAACTCACATTGCCAAATCCTGGATGGCATCATGATGTAAATGTATACCATCAAGAACACCAGCTTCAAAAATAACAAAGTCATGACATTATCAGAGAAGAAGAAGACAATCAAATTATTAGGCTATAAATACGTTATCAGAGAGAGATCAAATGTTTCGAATCGCAAGGTTATTTTCTTTGTGCAAGAATGACAGACACTACCATTATTCACAATTATAAATTCTAGCAACCCATCTTTTGTTAAATGAATTCAGGACGTAGTTATATATATGTAATATTGATAAAATGGGTTCGAGCGTGATCTTACCGAAAAACCAGGGTCTATTGAAGTGTCAAAAGTTATAATAAAACGGTATGCAACAACAACCATAAATATCAGTCATTTTGCATTGTAGCGTTTTCTTACCCTTCTGATCCAGGACTATCACAGGAACAGCAAATCTTGCACTAGTCCACTGCTTTATTTATATATATTTTTTGTCGACTGATTTATTATTTTCATTTACATATAATACAGCTATTTATTTTATTTATTCAAAAAAAAAAAATAACAGATAATGATATGTAGTAATAATGTAACGGAAAAAGCGGTGGAAACTAAATAATATTTGCTATCAATAATTTGTATATAGAAGAAAATAGTATAACAATATTATGTGTTTTTATACAGCAGAAAAACAAACGTTTTTATCATTAATGGGAATGATTATAAATTTGGGGAGTCTTTATAGACTTCATTTACATAATTATATCCTGTTTGTAATCCATGATCACAACCACATTCTATGCAAAACACTCCGTTGTATAGAATTCTGTCGCCATGTGGACTATTGGTATCATGATTCTCCGGATTAGTGTTGCTGTCGTCCCTGTCATAGTTATCATCATCATCAATATTGTTATCGTAATTGCTTTCAGGTTCCTGGATCGAATACAATTTGTGCAAACATTTTATTTTATTGTTATCAATCGACGAAACGGATGAAGATGTTGGCTGCTTCCATCCATTCATAGCGAGTAATCCATAAATATACACAATAAAAGGACGATCCATTTGATGTTCTTGGAATAATCGGAATAATCTTGGCTTATCGAAACCTTTTCCTAGGCTTTTTCCATAATCGAATATTTTGAGAACTTCTACGCGCGGTAATGATGCAAGTGCTTTTAACTCCTTTTCATGTACAGGACGAGTGGGTGAGTGAATCTCCAAAGTATGTATATTTGAATACTTCATGCTATCTAGAAATGTCATTAATTGTTCATTATTAAATATCACAGCTGAAATATCAAGCTTGCGAAGGGATATACATGTGCCAATGCATGTCAGCACATTCATTGTTAGTTGATCCACAGGATATAAATAACTATAGTTAATATAGAGTGACCAAAGACTTTTCGTTTGTTCAAATAATGCAAGTGCTCCGCTGGGTGTTGCTGATTTGTATATTTTGTCAAGATTTGGTGCTGGTGATTCGAGTTCAGCAGTATCGCTGCTGCTGTGATCTTCTTTCATATCGTCCCTGGGATCCACATTTCCTAGGGGGAGACTGAGGTATGTAAGCATCGGCAGTTTTCCAAGAGCTTCGTATAGGTGGTCACTCCATACATAATCAGAGCCTCCAAAATGTACAGTTTGGAGAGCAGGGCAAGCTAATAATAATTGAGAAAGCACTCTAGGGCTAGGTGTGACGGTTCCTAAGAACGGTGTAAGATAAAGTACTTGTAAATTGGGTGCACCAAGTTCTGCCAACACAGCGAATGTTTTCTGTGTAGAAAGAATATTATCATAGTGTATTTCCAGATATTCTAAGGTATAATAACTTCTTTTTAAAATTAATGCGTAAAGGCGGTCAAAGTTTGTAGGATCCAAGCAGTCATAAAGGTTCAATAATAATGATTTCATTCCAGTCATAGTTGAATATTCATCTTGGGATCGTGAATAAGTAATGGAAAATTGATCTTTATCCCAATAGTTGCGTGAAAGTTCCAAGCACTGTAGCTGTGGAAGATATTCATATATAACTTTTATCGAGTTGGTACAAATTTCATTGCATAGGCGAAGCGATATCAAGGAAGGTGTTTTTTTGAGAATCTGTATCAAGGTACCGTAATCCACAGGACACGCCAAGTAGATATCAATTGGAAACCAGCTTGATGAGGTCAACGAGGTTTTGATATCATGCTGGAAATCGAGAGGATTACCATCGGAACTGAAGGTAATGGTTTGAATATTATTACATATCTGTATTGCATCAGTCAACATCTTATTGTAGTCAAACTGCTTGTAGTCGTATTTTTCTGGACGGTGAATCAATTTCAATTTTCTGATTGAATCCTTGTTAAGTGTTAAAACACTTCGCCATTCATAGTTACTGTCAAGAGGATTTATTTCTTAGAAAAAAAAAGTATCTTATTCAGTGGATCGATATTTAAAACAATCCCAAGTGATAATGAATTTATTAATCCGTCTCGTCCCCTCTCTTTCCCTTTATCCGAGAATATTTACCCAATATCTCCACTTTGTTCCAATTATTTTGGATAAGATGTTGAAGCATAGTTTCCGTTCCAAATAAAGTATCTATATCCAATTTAACAGTTTTAACATGAGTGGGCTGAATATGCCGTAAAAACTGAGTTAAATAGCGATAATTATATTTTGACAATTCATGGTGATCTGAGGAAACATCAACACATGATCCTACTTCTTCCCATTCTTGAAGAATAAACTTGTACCAAAACCGACATGTGAGTGCCCATTGACCAAGTGTTTGCAACGGTAACAAGGATAAGATTTTGGAAAGAACCTCGTAGGGTAATTGTTGCAGGAGCATTTTTTGGTTTTCACCACCCATTGCTTTCATCCAATGATCGTATTGTTTCATCAACAGTTTCTTTTGTTCTGGAAATATTTGTTTTGAGATAGTATCAGCCCCTTTCTTGTAAGTATAGGTAACTTGTTGTGGTTTGTTTTGTCTAAGGAAAACATTCGCTTTAACCCAATACGTATCTGGACGAGACGATAGTTGTTGTTTATGGTCATTGTCCTCTACTTGGGTACAATCGTCAAGTGCTTCTTGATATTTCTGGGACTTTTCATAAGCAACAGCTCGATGTAACAAAACAATAGATTGGAGATCTCTGTGGAGAGCTTTCAATGATTTGGTGTAGAATTCAATCGCTCGTGTATAGTCTTGTGCTTCATAGGCTCGCTTTCCTTGATCAAATGCGTTTTGGGTGTCAGTAAGATCCAAATGAGTTGATTGCAAATGTATATATGGATCCTCATATAATACAGCGAAAGGACTTGTTTGGAATTGTGCAGTGGCTATTGTTGTTGTCATGATAGGAAAAAAAAAGTGGCGTGTTACTTGTAAAAAAAAGCGTGGGGACAGTAAAAAAAATAAGGTTTTATGACCCAGCTGCATGGATACGAAACAAAGATGCGAGTGGAAACTATTCAATTTGATGCACAGTGTACTATTAAAATAATATGTTTTTTTGTTATAGTATTCAGGTCCACCATTATGTTGCCATTGTTTTCAAAGCTGTCAAACGTAAAATAAGATCGCTTGCATTATTTTTTTTCAGTATAAAACTTTATGTACAATCGGTATACAAATCTTTTTACTGTCATGGTGATCCTTTTTTTTGATTTATTCAATCGTTATTCAAATGTCATTACGCAAGAAAAAAGAGAGAGATATTTTAATAAAAAATATACTACACGCACGTTCAAGTTGAACGCAATTTTTATAATATACCCTTTGTTACTATATACAACTAAATGTTTTGGTCTGTGCACGTTATTATTATTTTCCTTAATTGCCACCATTAATAAAAAAGACATTTATAAACAGTTTGAAACGAAATGTGAAAGTTTATAGTGTCAACATTAACATTTTATTATTATTTAAAATAATAGAGAATATTACCATTATTATAAAATAGTAATAGTTTTTTTTTATTATTTAAAATAATAAAGACTATTACCATTATTATAAAATAATAATAGGTTTTTTTTTTATCATTTTCTTATTTGATTATTTTCTTCATTTTGCAGATGAAGAAAAAAAATGCCACAAAAAAAAGAAGAAACTTCCAAGAGCTTAACGAAAAGCTTACATAGGCCAACTGTTTGCGAAAGAGGATAGAGGGCATAAGGCTGTCCTCCTCTTTACTCCAGGGACAATCGCCGTCATGGATCCCTGGCCAGGATAAAGAGAAAAAAAAAAAAGAGAGAAAAAGAAAATGGCGAAATCAGAGGTCTTTTATATCATTTTTTCTTAAGTGACTGTTTTCAATTCTGATGTTGAATTTCAATTGCTGCGGCAGGCAATAGCTTTTATATATAAAAAATAAGGTGTATGAATAAGAACTTGAAGAGGATGTTAATTTAAAAGAAAAGATGAACTGTAAAGAAGTACAAATATGGTACCTTGGTGGTCTTGCATAAATTTTATATATTTCTCAGTCTCAGCCAAATTTGTTTCACATCAAGCTCCGATGGGAAGCACAGACCTTCAGCCCCCTTATTATATATTTTGGTTCAAGTATCTTTCAGGTACAAAATTCAGTATGATACTAATGTCATATGATGGGCCTTTGTTACTATAGGGGGACCGAATATTTGAAAATGATTGTTAGCAGGAGAAAGTGTGAACCGTAATTTGAGATACTGACATCAACACGAATATATTTTGCATCATAATACAATTGTTGCAAAAAGTTTTGAAGGTTGTGTTTTTATCAAATATTATTCTATTATTGATAATCTTTGATGATAATCACTAAAGACATCTTTCACATCATCATATCCTATGTATATTCCATAATCAAATTGAAATTCTTTGCGGTATACTATTGTACGTTTTATATTAACTTTTCGCTATTGTCATTATTATCACAATGAAAAAAAAAAACCACCAAACCAAAAATAAAAAGCCATAATCATCATCTTTTTTGTTATCTTTATTATTGCTTTCATAATCATCAGTAATATCATTTTCATCCTCTGTATAGTCTCTCGTCGTAATTGGAATTTGATTTCCGGATCAAATAATATATTTCGTACAAGCACTTGAATTTAATTTCTGATTGGTTAAAAATCCTGACTACAGAAGATGTTGATGACCGAGTTTTCCATCCGTTCAAAATGACCCATGAATTCGATATCATTGTAACATAAAAGGGTGAGCTCCTTGGTGTTCTCGGAATAACCGTAACAATGTTTTTTTTTGTCAAGTGTTTTTCCAAGTATTCTTCCATGGTCACAGATCTTTAATGATTCAAGGTGTGGTAACAATACAAACGCTTTCAATTCTTTTTCGTCCATCGGTTGCGTCGGTGCCCGTATCTTTAATGTATGTATGTTGGAACATTTTATGCTCTCCAAAATTATCATCCGTTATTTATTGTCAAATTTCATACTAGATACATCAAGCTTGCAAAGAGATGAACATTTTCCGGTATATGTTGCTGTGTCCATCGCTGTTTGATCCACATGATAAGGATAACTACAATCGATATGGAGTGACCAAAGACTTTTGGTTTGCTCAAATAACCCAGCCGCTCCTTTTGGTGTTTCTGGTTTGTATATTTCATTGTTATAACATGCTTCAACTAATTGGACGCTGTTGTTGTTACCATTACTGTTTTGAGCTTCATCTATAGCATGATTCGCATTGTGTACAAGATAGAGCTGTGAAAGATGTTGTAGTTTTCCAAGCACTTGGTAAATACAGTTACCCCAAAGATTAAAACATTTGAGTTTTATATAATGGAGACGAGGACAAGCCAGCAGCAATCGAGAAAGCACATTAGGGCTAGGCGTTCTATCATCAGTCTCTGGAACGATACAAAGTTCTTGCAGGTTCGGAGCACCGCATTCTGCCAACACGGCTAATCCCTTCCGAGTGAAACAGGTATCTTCATCCCATATCTCCAGATATTCTAGGCTTTGGTAACTTCTCTTCATGAACATTTCAAGTATAGGATCAAGGACGGTATAAGTGCTCTTATCGTAGAAAAAATCTCAGTGATAATGATTTCAATCCAGCCTTTGTTGAAGGTTCTTCATGTCGTGCTCATATATAGTTAGCCCATATAAATCCGTTATTATAGTTGTGTGAAAACCTCAAAGACTCCAGGTGTTATTATCCACCATATAAAGTGTTTTCAAAGATGGTATTCTTTTGAGAAGTTGAATCAGAGAATCAGGAGTCATTGCATATGAAAAATTGAGATTGGTTGGATACCAATTAAATGGAGTCAATGAAGGTTTGATATATTCGAAATCAGCTCCTCCTTCAATCATAAAAGTGATAGTATGCATATTATGACACATTCGTACCGTATCGGTCAATCCTTGTCCATGATTAAAACCGCCGTTATTGGTATTATGATTCAAGTTCAATTTCTTCAACAATTCCTTATTCAGTTGTATAATATCCAGTAATTGTTGATTACTAAGAGGGTGTATTTCTAAAAAAAAAAAAAAAAAAAAAAAAAAGACTCTTATAATATGAGTATCTTCATGCATGAAACCCTATCCAAGTGGATGGATCCTTTCCCTCAAACACTTACCTAATGTTTTAATTTTACTCCAACTGTACTGGATGAGAATTCTGAATACGATGCCTGAAATACTTCCAGTATTTTAAAGTCATATATATCGATCGGATCCTCTGGCTCTTGACATTCTCATGCGTATCAAGTCTCAGAGCTTCAGTTTAACATTTTTAACATGGTCGGGTTGAACATGACATAAAAATTGGGTCAGAACGTCAGGATCCTTTGGTAGTCCATGATCTGCGGTAGCGTCTATAAATGATCCTATATAAGGCCATTCTTGTAAAACAAACTTGTACCAAGATTTACACGTAAATGCCAATTGGCCTAGTGATTTCAAGGGCAAGGGGATAGGATATAAGGTAATTGTCGCACAAGCCCTTGGTTTTGATAATGGAACCCCTTCATCAAACGATCATATTGTTTCATCAGCTGCTTCCTTTGTTCTGGAAATCTTTGTTTTGAAATAACATCAGCTCTTGCCTTGTAAGTTAGGGCAGTTTGTAGTAGATTGCCTTGTCGAAAGAGAACGCTGGCTTTCACCCAATACGGGTCTGAACGAGGGGAGATTTGATATTATTGATCGTCATTTTCTACTCAAGTACAATCGTTAAGTACTTTTTGGTATTGCTGGGATTTCTCATAGGCAACGGCGCGATGGAATAAAATGACAGTGTGCGGATCTTGGTGTAAGGCATTGGGTGCTTTGGTGTAGAATTCAATTGCGTGTGCGTAAGTATGTGCTGCGTAAGTATGTTTTCTTTGATTAAATGCGTCATGGACAAGTGTGAGATCTAATTGGGTTGATGTGAATTGAGTATATGGATCTTGGTATGACGCTGAGAAAGAGCTAGTTTGAAATTGGGCAGTAGTTGTGATTGCTGCCATGATAAAAAAAAAAAAAAAAAGACGCGTTTCACAAAAGTAGAACATGGGCCCTTCATTTAGGCGCGTAGTAATTTTCCATTGTACCCCTTGGTATCATAGTCAATGAAGCATAAAAGAAATTGTTTATTGAAACTCAAAGTCTACTAATCCTTATCGACCCTATGGAAATATTGACGTTGTTATGCTACTAATAATGAATGGGTTTCATATCAATAATAATAGGAATTATTTTATTTAAACTATATGGCTATCAATAATAGGTTTCCTTGTTAAAAAAAATATGCGGAATACTTGAGAGAAACAATGATATACTTCTACTGGTATTTATTTCTTTAGTATCATTCCCCTTCCTCTTCTTTGATCATTAATTGCTTAGCTAGTTTAGTAGATGAGGGTATCCCCAAGTTTCCCTCGAGGGAAATGAAACTTCCCTGAAGGAATTCTTGATCATAAAGTTGAATTTGATTGGTTTGAATTTATGGAGTGAACGCACAGCAAATGATGGCTAAATTCTTCCTGTTATGCATCCAATTTTAATAGCATGAAATCTTTGATTGGCAATTGACAAGCTCAGGCTTCTTTGCTCCTAATAATGGAATGATGGGATATATTCTTATACCTAATGTAAATCATCTTCCAACTATAAATGAATCACCATTTCTCACCTCCTCCTTATCAAAATGATTTACAATTCGTTCTTTACAATATACTGCATGTAAGGCATTCAATGCGATTCTAGTTCCATAAGTTTTGAGAAAACTGTGCTATTATGTACGGTAATAATAGGGTATTCCATTATATACATAGATAATAGAAGGTAGAAGAATAGAGTATATCGAAAAATATACGTATAAAAAAAAGAGAATACATATTTATTATTAAATGACAAAAGAGCAACCATATGCAAGAAAGATAAACCAAGGAAAATGTGGTGATAGGGGATATGCAATTGACATTGTTTTTTTTAATGTAATGATAATGATTTTCATGTAGGAGAACGAATAGAAAGGGATGGTACTAAGAGAATTCATTAGTGTGGATTCTATGTTATTGCATTATTACACTGCTGTTGTGTACATTTACAACACATTTCAATTGAGAAGCATAAATACTGATGTACATACCGCAAGTTCGGATTATATACAACAAACTATTTATATATAATAACAAAATTGAGTGTGTGTGAACATAAATTACTTGCATTGTTCCTACATTTTATTGGGCGTAATTTTTTTTTAAAAAAAAAACAAGTGCTATAATATAAACTTTCTTTCTTTCTTCTTTTATTCTTATATACAAAATAACATATATCATTTCTATATATAACGCATACTAATTGTATAAATAGTAGCTAATCATAAAAAAGGAAGAACGGATCATAACAGAGAGTGACATGCATGATACTCGAAAAAAGTAAAACGACGATCCCTCGAAATAAAATAAAAAAACGCCACATTATAGATAAAAAAATACCTCAGATCCAAAAGAAAGAAAAAGGGACCCTCCGTTCAATCCCTGCCTCCTCAAAAAATAGTTAATAAGAAAACTTTTATTGACCAATAATAAGTTTATATTTCTTCACACATAATTCAACTCGCTTATTATTGTAAAAAACACACACACATCAAAATCCTGATAGAAAATGTTGCCATTATTTCAACCACTTTTCACACCTGTATTTTGTCTTTGGTGTCACATGAAAAAGAAAACCAACGTGTTTTTTGATAAGTTTATTGTTGTTGTTGTTGTTTTTTTTTTTTTGGCTGGAGGTTGATCACTTTATATAAATATTTCACAAATAATTACTAATAAAGACTATCATGACGACGATACGATAGTATTGTTTCAAATTGTTTTGAACATGTCAAAGAAAAAAAGATTGGGTTTTTATTAGTCGTTATAGCAAACAACTTGTGCAGTCGTAAAAAAAAAAAAAAAAAGTACATGCAAAACGGAAAAATTGGGCGTTTTACTTTATTATTCTTACTATACACATGATGGTATTCTCTTTTTTTTTTTTACAACACTTCATTGTAAAGAGGAGTGAGAAGAAAAACCCACAGCAGGCGGCAGAAGTAAGCAATAAGTAAATGTAAAGCAGGTAACAGCGTTTCGATATTTGACCCTACATAAAATGAATATATATATATAAAGAAATTCACTTTGTATATATGTACTAAACTGTTGGTGCAGCATGTGTATAAAAAAAAAGAAAGGAGTCAAGGATCACATAATAAACTATTGGGAACTTGTTAATAACTACTAAGCTTAGACAAGCTATCGTAATTATATTATATTATATATATATAATCATTTTTTTTGAGGAGCATAATTATATGATTAACTTTGTTTTAGTTAAAAGCGAGTTAAAAACACTAAAAGATTGTTGGTTGTTGATTCCGTTACCTATCTTCTTCTTCCTCGGAAAAATCGGCATGGAATACCGGTGGTGTTTTTTTTGTGCTATGGTTAAGCCAAGTTATATAGTAATAACCGCAGACGATACAAACACAAAAAACATGTTTTTATTTTAGATCGACCCATCCAATCGTACCACTTTTTGATGATGAATGGTTTCTTCTTAACATCATGGGTACACTTTTATAATCATAATAATAATAATGAACTATAATATATACAGAAAAAAAATTAGGAGGTGTTATAAAATAAGCAGGATAAGTTGTAGAAAACTTGGCATTGGTTTTTTTCAAGTTGGTTTTTTTTCGGCATGACATTCTTTCTCCGAATTATTTCTTTGTCATATTCATCATGAAAGGGCCTTCTTCTTTTGATGGTTTTTTTTTTTTTTGGTTTTGTTTTTCAATTGTCTAAAATAAGCCAATGATAAATATAAAATCATGGTTGTTGTTGGGGGGGGAAAGAGATTGACAGCAAATCCTTTTTTTTATTCATATAGGTAACACGAATAAAGATAGACCTACTCGAAGCGAGGGCCACACACTCACCCCATTTTAAATTACTATATATATTTGCTTCACCTATTATTCCATTACATATATAAATCATCAGATTTTTTCTTATCCATATTCCATTCATTTCAAGGATAATGGGTTGGATTTCATTCTTAATATTATTATTAAATGAAAAATGATCAAGTTTTTTTTTCCCATTCAACAAAAAAAAACGCCCATTCGTTGGAAGTACAAGAAAGATAATTGTAAAACGATAACTATATCGAATTGACTCTCAGAAATCGAGATTTGAAAACCATTTTTTACTGGAATTGGTTTGGGTCGCACGGTTTACAATCCATCTTTTTTATGATGAGAACTTAAAAATATTATATTATTAGAATGAGAAAAAAGGTTGTCAAGTTTTGGGGGTGGGAAGGGAATCATATCATTTAGGAAGAAGAAGGAAAAGGAGAAAAAGAGTAAGTGTAAAGGAGAATCAGTAAGGTCAGGTTTTGATTCATGGTATGACAAATAAGAAATTCTTTTTTTATGTTTGTGAGAGCCTGCATAACGTGTATAAAATGAAACCCGTAATGCATTACATACATAATATGTTATTGATCTTTTTAAAAGAAGTATCTTCTATGTAGGTAGATACTGATATAGTCATATTTTTTATAATATCCCATTCACATTACAACAATATTAATAGTAATTATATATCAACATTGGTTGTTAGCAATAAGTGGTACTTTTACTTAGTTCTGATGGATAAAAGGGAGTGAAAGGGTTGTCGCTTGTTTGAAGGGGTCTTTTTTTTTCTTATGTACATTATAATAATGCACTATGTATATTATAGTTGTTAGTAGTAGTAGTGACTTATCTCAACTTGTCTTCTATATTACATAGGCAAAAGATATACATCAATGCGTTGAAAAAAAAAAAAAAAAGGATAAAAAGTGAACCTCCGTGATGCTGTCCATTCCCTTATACTTCTTTTTGTACTATGAACATGTCAATAAAAAGGTATCACTTTTTGAATTCAATTGTTATCCTTAAAGGTACCCATTACCCAATCCAACCCTTCTTATTATTATATATATCTCCCCCAATCTAAAACTAAAATAATCCACCCCTCTTCGAACAACTAAGCAAGTGGATGGCCTGGCCTTCATAGTGGCACCATGCCAACCCCTGTGTAACTTTAACTTGTTTGATTGCGAGACCATTTTGAAAAGTTTAAGAAAAGAAGTTGCTGCTGTCGGGTTATTATTATTATTATTTATTATCTTAATTAGCATAGATTCATATATTACAACTTCAAGAAGAAGGGCCATTAATATTAGTACGTACTAGTTTATTATAAAAAATAAAGTGTGTACAAAATCTAACTTCATATTATAAATGTATTATATTATCTGGTACGACGACATGATAAAAAGGGTAGGACACATAATTCCTTCTATTAGTTATACTCTTACACAATCCAACAACTTATACAATCACACACATTTGATAGAAGAATGATAATAATAACATGCGGTTATTAGTCTTAGTAGTTATAAAGCTCCTCTTCTTCTTATTACTTTTCAAGTAGTATGAGTAGGATATACATCTCCTATTATTATAATAATCAATCAATCAATCAACTAATTCGGAGTATATAAAATCATTGTTGGTTGGGTTGAATTGGTTGGCGGGAAAGACTGTGGTTACAAGTTAAGATTTTTCTCTCTTCCCCCCATATATATATATATAATATGTTTCCCCCTCCCCTCCCCCCAAAAAAAGAACCCCTTTTGTTCTCTCCTAAACTCACATCCAAAAAAAGAGTTCACTAGACTGGTTAGACTGGCTTATGCATTTTCCTCTATTTGACTAGTACCTTGCCTAGATGTGTGTATGTTGCGTGTTGGTGTGATGTGAGAAGGTGTTTTTTCGTTTTCTTCTTTTGGGAACCCTCGACTCGACTGTGTTGTATAATAATCATCATAACAATAATCTGTTATTATCATATCCATTGGATATATATAACGAAAAAGTTTATGTGGCGTTCCTTTTTTATAAAAAAAAACGTTTCTTTCACCTTTATTCATTCCTTTTTTTTTCCTTTTGATTTTTTGAAGGTTCTTCTTTTCTTTTTTCTTTTCTTTATTTAATTTCTATTTATTTATTTATTTTTATTATAATCAATCATCATCATCATACTTCTCCTCTCCCTTTATTTTAATCATCCCCTCCCTTGAATAAAAACCTTCTTTTTTTTTTATCTATCCAATCTATATTCATACCAACCATTTCCCTTTCTTCTTCTTCTTCTTCTTCTTCTTCTCCACTTTATTTTTAACAACAGCCACCATTTCTTTACAACAATAATATCATCATCCAACACTCCATATGTCGGATATACCAGTCGACCCTCATCAAACGACGATCGACGAACTTTCAGAAGAACTTGAAAATTTACTGGACACGTTTTGTTCCGATACACATCAACGATTTTGTCTCGAACAACGCGTAACGAGTCAACAACAACTTCAACGTATCCGACAAACGATTCAACACACCCGTCAATCTTCCGAACGATGGACATCCACCACCAACAGTGATAGTATTCGACAATCCTTGATGGGCACATGTCTCGAAATGTTGAATTGTTATCAAGCTGTCTGTCAACATCGTCATATTCGAGCATTGTCCTCTTCATCTCATGGAAGAAACAGCAACGTTGTCACGAATCCCATACATCAATTAACATTGGATTGGCAGCAACTCTCCCAATCCTTTGAAATGAAAGCCAGAGAACAAAGTAATTTGGCAGCCTTGTTTGATAATTTAAAAAATTTACGAAAAGCATGGACAAAAAAACCTCGCCACATTGAACGCTTACTGACTTCGTTATTGGTCACTTATGAATTACGACCAGGTGCGTATGTTGTGGTGATTGATCGGCATAATTATCACCAATTGGGATTGAAACGTAATACCATGGGGACGCGACAATTGGTATTTGAATGTAGTCGGATCAGTCGACAGGAACAAATGGATGTGGTGGCTGGGATATGCGATCGGTTCGCTTCTGTCTTTGCACAAAATGCTCAGCATAACTTGGCACAAATCGAGGCTCAAGTACAATTGGCTCAATTATCCATGTTGGCAAAGCGGCTGAGGAAATTGCAGGATCAGGTTTTTTATATTAATAATACATCGTCGACAATCCAACAACAATCTACGCTTGGCACAACAGAAGAGGATGCGAATAGAACAGAGGAGGATGAAGAGGACGAAGAGGAGGAAGATGATGTGAGTAGTATTGAAGGGAATATTGGTCGTAGTCCAATGGATCCATTACCTCCTCCTCGTCATCATCGTCCACGACGTCGTCATCATCAAAGACAACAATCGAATCATCTTCATCAACAACAGCAAAGGCCTTTTTCTTATCCAATAACGCCCACCTCAACACCCGCGCCACCGTTCAACCCCTTTCCATCCGTTACACCTTCATTATGGTATATTCAAGATGATACAGGCATTCAAAGTTTACCTATGCCATCGTTTGTTCCTTCTCCTTGGCAATGGCCAGATCTATTAAAAGTGAATCGACCTTATGATCCGTTGTTGTTTGGTTTGATCAAAAGAAAAAGACAACCACCACGACCTTCACGTCCAACGCCTTCCTCCATACCACGACAACAGCAACAGCAACCTTTTATTGTTCGGTTAAAGGGGTTATTCTCGGCAAGAACACGGTATATATCCACTGTAGCCATGGGACCCTCTTCTACAGCTCGTCACCATCACCATCAACAAACACAACAACAGCATCGTCACTCACGTCAACAACAACAACAACAACAACAACAACATAGTAATACAACCAATTCAACGAGTACAGAGGATGATCAGGATGCAGTGGGTGGTGATACAATGACGCCTACAACTACACCACCTGCTCCTGGTGGAGGAGGTGCTGGTATGGGTGGTGGGATGACGACGGCAACAACCACTCGTTTAGAGGAAGGAGTGGAAGATCCACCTGTAGCATTTGCAAGTGTATCCATTAGTCATTTATGCGGACATTTTTGTCGGACGGGTCGACAGTTTTATGAAGACGTCACTTCCAATGCACAGTTAAAGCACAGTCAAGATGGTCATATTTTACAAGAAATTGGGCGTGATTTGGTTGAAACGTATGCGGCGATCCAACTCGAGGCGTCTCGAACGAATATGCAACGTATTTTAACCATTCTGCACGAGTTGACTGTTTTAGATCACACTCAACAGCAACATCAACAACAGCAACATCAACAACAACAACATGAGGATTGGGATACATCAGCAGTTCCTCAGAGTACTCCTGCTCCTACGACGAGTAGTGCTGCTGCTATTGCTGCAACCACCACGACAACTACTTATCCACTACCACCCACAACCACTTCTTCCTCTTTTCATCCACCCCCACTATCCTCCTCTTTTATTATAGATGACCATTCTACTCAACCTCTACCTCAACAACATCACCATGATGAAGATCGTCGTTCAAGTCGGATAGAATCTCATATCTCATTACCACCTGCTTAATTACTATTTACCCATTCACATTGAACACAACAGCGATCCTCCAACAATAATAATATCAACACCTCCTATTTCATCTTTCTTCTTTTTTCTATATATCATTGTCTCTTTATTATTATTATTATTACTATTATTATTATTATGATTCTACTTGCCATTTATATTGTTATTTTAAAAAAATAACCACATCCTTATTCCCCTTATTTAGCTTTTATAGTTTAGGATGTTTTGTTATCACCCCCCGAAAAAAAAACCCTCTTTTTTTTTTCTTCCCCTATTTTTTTCTTTGGTTAGTCAAATTATATATTATTCACCCATAACACAACAACATTTTTATTATACCATTCACACTTATTCACCACACTTAACACACATTATTATTGTATGATTTATTATACCATCTTATATCTTATTTCCTCTCATTCACCCTTTAAAAAAATAATAATAATAATAGAAAAAAAATATAGTGTACCATTTTTTTTATCATTGTGTAAAAGTCAAATGACAATTCTTGAAGATCAAAACATGTGTATGTGGCTTTGTTTGCCTCGTGGCAAGGTTGTTCAATGCATTATATTACAAGTGATCAACCCCCTCTTTTTTTTCTATTATACCCCCATTCGTTGTTTCTTCCTCTTGGCCCCATTTCATACCATTTATAATAATGTGATAAATACTTTAAATTGACTTACTACTAACTCATTATTAAAGTTTACACAACATAATACCTTGTTGAATTTTCGTACTACTACTTTTCATCATCAAGTGAAAGGGAATACTTTACTTGTTCCACCTATACAATGAGGTTATATATATATATAAATAGACTACTTCAAGAAACTTAAATAGTAAAGTAAAACGTAATAGACCAGCTGAGGTATGAACTAAAGAATAATAGGTAAATCCTTTAGTAAATAAATGGTGGATCACCTTCTCCTCCCCTCCCCCAAAAAAAAGCATCATTCATTTCGTAATGATGTTGTGGGATCAAATAAATAAATCAGTTTTATGACATGATGAATAAATAATCAAGTGGAATGTAGAATATATTTATTGTTATCGTTGTTTTTTTCATGTAGTAATTTAGATATATGTACCTACATAACGCCGAACAAAAACAATAACAAAGAAATTAACGATTCATGTACAACAAATGAATGATTTTTTATTATTATTTTGTTGTTGTTGTTGTTTTAATAGTCATACATTATTATTATTATTATTAACATCATCATCATCCTCTTTCATCCATTTACTTCTCCTTATTAAATGACAAAGAAATAAATAATCATATATTTATTCCAATTAATAATCATCCCTCTAGTAATCTATCTTTTTTAAGGTAGATATTATAGTCAAAGTAAACATTGCTGTAAATGAAGAATACTGATAAAGATGTAGAATTTATTACCAAAAAAAGAATTAGGAAGCATGCGAGTTATTGTTGTTGTTTGTTCTATACTACACTTTAGTTTTTTTTAACTCAGTAACTGAAGAAGAAGAAAAAAAAAGGTACCACAACATGTTTTATGCATGTAAACGCATTACATAGTAAAAATAATGCCGACACATTTTTTTTTGTTTTTTTACGTAAAAAGCAAAAGTACAAAAAAAGAAAATTAAGATTTACATGTATGTGTACACTGCAGCAGAGATGGTGGAGAAGGAACATAAGAACGAAAACGTACAACAACGATAGATAGATAAATAAATAATACCCATATACATCTTCTTACTACTTATACTTAGTCCTTATTAGGTGCACATAAAAAATTATATATATATTTATATGTATCTATTTACATAGAACTTGCAGATGTAACACTTTTTTTTCTCCACCTAATAGTAAAAAATATCATACATATTATCCATCGTCGCCCCTTCTGCATTTCCTCTCTTTGGTACAAGGCTGTTGGCGTAAAAAAAAAAAAAAAAAAAAAGACGATGACAAGCAGCAGCAGCATACAACAATAATTGGCGTATCAAAGGAATTACTAATAATACCATTTTTTTAAAGTTTTTGAGAACAAAAAAGGCTTGGCTTTCATCGTCATTATCACCAAGCCCCCCTTCGTCCCTTTCCCCTCTAGTCCCCTATTTTTCTTCTCCAGCCTTCTTTATTAATGATAGATATTTTATAGTTATCTATATCATTAGTATAATACTGATTTCGGAAATAACAAGTCTATAGAAGGTAGGAGAAATAGTATCAAGGCTTATTATTATGATTCACTGAATGAAATCATAATAATATGGTTAAAGTTTATTCTTATTCGCAGCAAAAACAACTATGCGTCTTGCAAACAACCAGAATATGTTTTATAATCTCAAGGAGTCTATACTTTATATTTTTTACATAGATGTAGCAGTTTATTGAATCTAGACCAAAATACAAAAAAAAATTGTCAATAAAAATCAATCTTTTTGTTGATTAAAAAATCCCGGATGTAGCGCAACAACAAGGGAAGCGTTGAAAGATGAATGTTATCGGAAATAACAAAAAGTTTATTTTCGACTTATTACGGATGATGTGCTACAAGTTGTGTATTATGTTTATATGACACAAATAAGTGGGTTTATCACAACTTGCTTCAATATAGACGGGTTGTATTCTTGTATAATCGATGTGTAATAATAATAATAGCTGGTCATCTTGTCTAACATCCAATAAATATTATGCATGATCGTTTTTTTTAATTGGTAATGATATAAAAGACGATTATAGTAACAACTATATATGTATAAGTATTAATAGTACGGCTAATAATAAGACAATGCCCTTTTTTTAAAACAAGACATGCTGTTACACCACCATTGGCAGGTGAATGTTGATCATAAATCCGCTTTTGTTCTATATGAGGTCTATTACTATGTAAACTTGCTCGAAAATAGTAAATTCATTGTGGAGGTCCAAAAAAAAAGATAGAATTATGACATCATTTTTCTATACAAAGGGATGACTAATTGTTATCTAGATTATTATCATACACTAATTCTTTCTTTTGTTGATAATATATAGAAATGATCGACAAAGAAACCTGTCACACACAATACACACAAACACAACAATACGCAAACAAAATTTCTTGTTTCATCACACCTTGTTTTTTTTATTTTTTTTGGCAAGAGAGAGAGAAAGAGAGAGGTAACACAGCGGAACTACCACCTTGACCACCCAAGCAAAATATTTTAGTATGACAGAAAAAATTACCAAGAATAGTGATGATCTGCAAAAGTTATAAAAGTAATAAGGTTATATATATATATATATATTCGCATCTCGCATGACCACTATAATATAAGGAAATTGAACGATAATAATAGTATAATCTTTTGTTTGCTGGGATCCCGTAATAATCATTATAAAAGAGCAACAACATGACGATGATGATGGTCCGGATTATCTATCCGCTGCATCCGGTTATTCTCGTAATTTTAGAAACAAGATATACTATATATTTATTTGACTTGAAACATGATACACTCTGATTGCATATCATCACCGTCATAAAGAATAAAGCAGTAGTTGAATGTAAATAATCAATCATAGATGAATCTGATCATTCCAATCATTATTTATGAAAAGTTTGGTTAAATTGACTTTTTGTTCCCATGATGTAAATCGTTCCACAACGTTTCTCTTTTATAAATAATAATATTCCTCCTGTCATCAATCAACAACTCTGCACCACTTTTTGTTTCCGACAACAATTTTCCAAACTATCGTCTCTTCTCCTTCCTTTCCTTCCTCCCCCAAGTTCCCGGATCCGTCATTGCAGATACTTTCTTATTTTGGATATTTCCAGCGATAATATAGTTTTTTTTTTCTCTCTCTTTCTCTCCTCACATTTATATTGAGAGAGAGAGAGAGAGAGAGTTACAATTAGAAATTTCCCCCCAGGGTAATAGAGTGTACCTTTTTTGGAATGAACAAGAAAAGGTGAGTATTTTATTTTCGTAACCATTACGAATAACATTCTAACGGCGGTATTCTTCTACAAAATATGTAAAAGTAATAATAGATATGATATTATCCAATAATTATGTTGTGGCAGATATATTTAATCTTGTTGATATACATCCAATAATTCATTGACCATTCCTCTATTCATTTTCTGTATTTTTTTATATACAGTATAAAATATAGCAATGGGTGATTCTATTGTACAATTCAGATAGTTAAATCATGGAAATATCGGATTGAATGCCATAGTAACATACTTCCTTAGCAATTACTGTCTGATTTGCCTTCAAGAAACGATGGAACTTTTTGGGCGTCACATACAATCTTTTATAAATCAAAGTAAATAAAAGTTTGCATTAATTGAAAAAGATGCTTTGTCGTTGAGTTATTATTAACGTACGTAATAATGAACAAGATGGACAGCCATAAAAATATATCATGATTAAATTAGATATGGAGCAATATATAAGATGTCCAGTTTTCTCTTTTTTTTTTTTCTGTACCATTCTATGTAAAGCTCCCCTCTTTTTCTGGCTGATACGTTTTTTTTCCTTTGAGTTTCATCACAGAAAACATATGATTTTTTAGTTGAATTCAATATTTTTATTGTCATTCGAAAGAAAGAAAATTACCATAAGTCAAACTGTATATAATAAATCAGTAATTACAAATAATTGCATACGCGTATGGGCTAATAAATAGCATTACTACTACTGAAGAATATAGTATTCGCACATCTTACTCCATGGAAGTAATCAACATGATTCTATATCTTCTGCCTGCTCGACGATGGAATAGTGGTTGGTGTCTCAAGTCAATATCTTTTCTTCTTCTTCAAAGTCCGGTTTAAATACGCCAATTTTTGCTTAGATACTTCCAGTCCCCAATAGATCTTCCTTTGACACGTACAGGCCCCGAGATTTTGGGTTATCAATCCTTTTAGGTAGTGATCATAACAATGTAGACCTTAGGGATAGAAGTACTATATCTATATTACATTTGCTGGCCGCCCAATGTTTGTACTTAAAAGTCCTAAAATGTTAAAGCGTCAATTGGATGCCACAACAATATGATTCGATTGTTGCCTACTGAATTTGTTTAACCAACAATATTTATGTTGCAGTCAATACATGCAATCCATATGCTTATACGTAGGGTTTTAAATGTTTTTATAGCTACGAAATTTCTCAAAGAATATCAATTAGTATCAATCTATTATATCTACTATATAATAATACCAATATGAAAAAAAACACCTGCTAAACTCATTTTGTTAAAGTGGATTATGTTATATATGGGCATGATATTTTATAATAAGTATCCACCTTGTATTGTATATAGTACCTTCTTACGTAAATGTTTCCAAAAAAATAATACTAGGAAGTGACGGTAACTACTACAAAAGCTTCTATGCGTATTTTGATACATTTATTGCTCTGCTAATACTTTTTTCAACTTTTCATCCATCTGAATGGTGAATATATGCTGCAGTTATAAATGATATATAATACTATAAATATATATAAATATAGCCTAGTTCTAATAACGCATTAAATAGAATAATACACAAATTATATTTATATATATTTATACCTTACATTTTTACCCTGTCAGTTGCACAATTGATCTCTAGCGACTGTGGTATATTGTCAATTTTCCATCGATTCTATTGAGTATTTGTTGGCTGTAATATAATCACTTGGTATGGTAAAGGATATATGATCTCGTCTTTTTTTTGCCATACAGTTTATTGTTGCAATATTAATATGATTATGCTATTTTTTTTAAAAAAAAACCATTAATTTGATGAATCGAAATTTATTCAATTATTGTTTGCGACACAAATAAACTGTTTGAGTGTGTGATTCCACGATATTATTACAACTCATATGAGATTTTATGAGATACTATGGTTGAATAAATGATACATCCATTGGCCTTCCAGTGAATGCTGTATGTGCTAAACAGATTGATAAACACCGCTGCAACAAGTTCCGAAATACATATACAAGAAATCCACTTAATGAAGCATACATTCTCACGAGTTGTCTTCAGATATGTACCCAAAAAGATCTAGTTTAGATTAAAGAGGAGTATATACGTTGTTATTATCTCTCTACTTCAATGCACAATTACCTTTGCATGAGTCTGCCGTCTGTGAATTTTCTCTACATATGATCGTTTTTGAAAAAAGTTGATTATTTCACTGTAATACATCATCTCTATAATAAATTACGATAATTACTCTTTGTATTTACTATCCCAATATTCTTTATATTATCCTATAGTACCCCAATTTGATAAATGAGGAAAACACCTCCTTTATCTTATAATGTTAGTTTTTTCTGCCTTACGTAGAGCCATATTTATTGTTTCAACTGAAATTGTCATTTTAGTGCGGTTATTGTTTATTCAATATTTTCTACAAAGATCGCCGACTATCTTTTTTTTTGGATTTTTGTCAAAAGAATTGGAACTTCTTGACTTTAACTTCCATTCAATTCGCTTTTTAATATATACTCGCATTTATTCGCCAAAATACATCTTTGGGTCAAGGAGATCATTCAGAAGATGAGACTTCAAGAACATTCGATGATGAACTGTATAATATACTTTGCACAAGAAACGGTGTATTCAAACTACCACTAATAGTGGAGCTCTCTATCAAATTCGTGCTGTTATATATGTTACGAACATTCCAGATACTGAATTTGAGAACGCTCTTGGATTCTCTAACAAATTTGAAAATATTCCTTTAAAACTCTTTTGGGCGAGCATTCTGTAATTTTTGATATGACAAAAGGATCATCAAGGTTGCGGTCATAGGCAAGAATAGGATCAAATAATACTTATTTGATCAGTTTAAGATGTATATATAACAGTACATATTGCTTATAGGAGAGCTGTCTGACTGTATATACAGTAAACACACAAAAATATTCATGTGTGTAATATTCTATGAGATATAGTATCAAACGAAAAAGCCATCCAAGCTTGGATGCAAGTTTCGCAGAATATAGCATTCCCATTAATGCTGTAAAAGTAAATGAGCATCGATGCTCATCTAATTATGATTAACTATATCATGGAAATAAATTTATACGCAACGAGTCACTAGCATCTATTATACTAGATTTTAAGACCGCTTTTGCGCATTAATTTTGCGCATTTACGTATATTTTGTATTATAAAATAAAAAATTATACACAAAACCTGTACAGAGGCATTTGTCACAACGAGAAGTTATCCATTGATTATAAAAAAAATTGCTTGAATAAGAAAAGAAAAAGATCAACAACACTCCCACTGACAACTCCGAATGAAAATAAATAAACCACAATCGAAGAACAGCAAACGAATACATTAGCACTTTGTTGTGCTTTACATTCTTCAAATTACATTTATACCAATAGAGAAATTTGCAGTTATATCTTCATTTGCCGTGTCACGTGTCAAATGCTTGAAATAGATATAACCACATACATAGCATTATATTTTTTAAAAAAATATATTTACAATCATTGGATCATTACATGAATGAACGGTCGAATTGAGTCCTTCTTTTGATAGAATCTATTCTTGTTAATCTGAAATACGTACTAACTCGAATGCTGGTTTTCATACAGGTTTTTTCCTAATGGTTGGCAGAGGGCTATTTTCAATTTGGCAGTGTGCTAATTTTCAGTTGGCGATGGGGGGTTTATCATTTGGCAGATGATCAAATCAGGTTGGCAGGAAATGTTTTTTACCTTGGCAGTGCGTTTTTTTCAATTTGGCAGTGGATTTTTTTTCAATTTGGCAGTGAATTTTTTTTCAATTTGGCAGTGAATTTTTTTTCATTTGGCAACGCATTATTTTTCATTTGGCAATAAGGAAATATCAACTTGGCATTTTTATTTTTATTTTTATGAAGCTTGAAAACTATAGCATTTGCTCGTTATTAAGACATCGGGGGAAAAAGGACATAGAGTGCCTAATCCATCCTTTACAATCATTGACAGTAACATCGTAAGCAGAGTTCATGATGCGTGGGGTTAAAGAATCGTCCTTTGTTAGAAGTTCCCGTTTGACGCCTGCCTTCAATTTAGACCAGAACTCTTCAATAGGATTCAAAAAAGGTGAGTAAGGAGGTAGATAAAGTAGCTTGAATCCACGAGACTCCACTAACTCTTTAACGTCGTTGGTATGATGGATGCTTGCATTATCCAATACTAATGTTTTTCCTGGCATATTGTTTTTATCCAAAATATCCATTACAGTCTCCAAAAACTGGACAAAATGAACCGCCCTTGTACCAATCTTCCCAGTAAACTCTTGCTTCCCTTCGTTAAGTTTACGCTTCTTCTTAGATCCAACCACCGATTGCGGCTTTCTCAGTGAGAGATTCACAACTCCCTCAGCAACAATAGCACCAAGGATCGATATATTCACGCCACGGTGGCTCGGAACAAGGACTTTAGCTGGTTCACCCCGTCTTGAGCGCCCAAATGTACGTTTTATATGTAAATTGAATCCAGCCTCGTCAATAAAAACACACGTAGAAAAATCAATATTGGATTTGTTGACTTCAAGAACCCAATTCATTCGTTTCTTGATCGTTTGTGCCGAGTTTCGTGCTTCAGAAATTCTTGTAAGCTTTTTCATTGTCAACCCACAATGCTTTACCAAATGCTTTTGTAAACCTCTTTTTGTAATGCTTATATTATATTTATTGTAAAGAATATTTTGGGCTTGGGCAATAGTTGTAGCTGCATTGTCATCGTACATCTTTTGAAGTTCTTTAGTATGCTCGCTTGTCAAAATAGGAGTTGTTCCTTTGGATTTTTTAAACTGGCTGGGCAAATAGGGTTCATTGGAGCAGAATCGATTCCAGTAATTGTAAGCTGACCGTTCCGGCATGCGATGGAGGCGGGCTGCTTCTGGTACAGACAATGTGACATTTTGAATTAAGTCGATAAGCTCAACAATATACTGATCAGTGTATTTTCTGTAGGGGCCTATTATAAAAGAAATTAATAAAACAAATCGCTCTAAGTGTGGTTCTATGACCAATGTTCACAATACAATACCTCTTGGATTCTTGACTTCCTTTGGGGGATGCTTACGTGGCCTTCCTCTCTTTTTTGGGGCTACTCCTTTGTTAGATCCAACCTTGTTTTGCCTGTTATTCTCCGTACTATGCGGTGCACTGGATTCGGTTCGTTGCATTTCTTCTTGAGGCTCAACCTCTTGGATTTGATCAGGTACTTCATGCTAATCATAGGTACATTGTGTTAGTAATTAATTTATGATAAAAAGTGTCAGATAATACCTTTTCGGACATGTTTGCTGTTCTAGTCATGGAAACAAGACAGCGAATACCATCTTCGTTTTGATTAAATTCATTGGTTACAATGTGATGCATATCTTGAGGATCGACTTCTTCTTCCATTGCTGCGTCTGCTTCTGTTTTATCAGTTTCAGTCATGCCATTATTCTCATCATGGTCAAAAGGTAGTTGTGCACTTAAATCATCATATTCTACATCTTCCATATCATTAGTTTTTTCGTTGCAGCGTAGTGAAGGGGTGTATATATCTGCAAACATGGTGACAATGTGAATAAGATACAGAAAAAAAAACTCCAACGATTCACTTCTTTATATTCGCCGGAAGCAATAAAAATAGTAAGAATTTCTTGGCGTAAGCAATGAATGTATTTGGACGTTAACCTGATTTCTGAAGTTGTTTAGACACAATATACTATAGTTTTCAAGCTTCATAAAAATAAAAATAAAAATGCCAAGTTGATATTTCCTTATTGCCAAATGAAAAATAATGCGTTGCCAAATGAAAAATAATGCGTTGCCAAATGAAAAAAAATTCACTGCCAAATTGAAAAAAAATTCACTGCCAAATTGAAAAAAAATCCACTGCCAAATTGAAAAAAACGCACTGCCAAGGTAAAAAACATTTCCTGCCAACCTGATTTGATCATCTGCCAAATGATAAACCCCCCATCGCCAACTGAAAATTAGCACACTGCCAAATTGAAAATAGCCCTCTGCCAACCATTAGGAAAAAACCTGTATTTCAGTTTCTAGCCAAATGGTACCGATATATTTGTTCATGGCTTCATACTGCCCCGAAAATAACATAAATTGTATAATATAGTAATATATTACTATCAAGAAACTTATATTAAAGTCAAACTCTCATCAATGAATACGAATAGATTAATAAGGCTTATAAAGAAGAGGACGCCGATCCTATTATTAGTTCCCCTTATCAGTTTCACTATTTTAAAGTTTCAACCTGATTATTTTGTATAAATGAGATCTACCGGAATCTCTTTATTTTTTTCACGTGCTTTTTAGGAAAAGATAAAAAAAGTGCCACGATCCCGTCAAAAAAAAAAAAAAACAAACAAACAGAAATCATTGAAAACAGACACCATAAAAAGTCGAATAAATTAGGATTAACTTTGCACAAAAAGCCCCCATTTTGAATGCTTCTTTTTTAATAAAATAATAATGGAATGAATGCAAAAAATATATAAAATATTTCTAAACTACTATACACACAAAATTAAAAAAATGACACATTAAATGCGTATGAAGAAGTGATGGTAATGAGATGGAATAGTTTTTAAAAAAAGTTAAATAGCAAGATTATTTAACTAATTTAGAACTTCTTGCCGAAAAGGATTTCTTGAAGAGCATCATAACCGGACAAGACACCAGCACCAGCGATGGCACGGAGAATGTTAGCACCGGCACCCTTGAACAAGGACTTGGTACCTTCCTTGGCGACGATTTCACGGAAAGCGTGGAGGGAAGAATCGTACTTGACGGCGGCACCAGAAGTCATCATCATACGACGACGGATGGTGTCAATGGGGTAAGAAGCCAAACCAGCACCAGTGGTGACAGCCCAACCAAGCAAGAAAGTGGCCAAGAAGTTCTTTTGGAGGTTTTCGGGCAAAGCAGGCTTGAGGGAATCGTACATACCGAAGTACAAACCACGGTAGACGATGATACCAACACAAGAGATGGTGAAACCACGGTACAAACCAGCAATACCATCAGACTTCAAAGTCTTACGGTAGACATCAACCAAACCGTTGAATTGACGTTCACCTCCACCCTTGGAGGCCTTGGCATCGTTAGCCAAACGGGTACGAGCATAATCAAGGGAGTAGACGACTATAATGATAATAATAAGTTATTATTACGAATTTCAAACAACTTCTTTAAACCCAACACTACACCAAAAAAAAAAAAAAAAAACTTATTCACTCCGCCCCCTTTTTTTTTTTTCGAAAGAAAAAAACAAAAAACAAATCAATTTTTTTTCTTAAAAGAAAATAAGATAATACTTACAGAAAAGGGAAGAAGCACCAGCAGCACCACCGGAAGCCAAGTTACCGGCGAACCAGGCCCAGTAACCATCCTTCTTCTTATCCTTGTTGAACATACGCTTGAACTTATCCTTGAAAGCAAAGTTCAAAGCTTGGGTAGGGAAGTAACGGATGATGTTAGCGGTGTTACCACGCCAGAAAGAGACAACACCTTCTTCCTTCATGGTACGGGCGAAACAGTCGCCAATACCCTTGTAGGGAGAAGCAAGACGACCTTGCTTGATCATTTCGTCTTGGTTTTGGATCAAAAGCTTGATACGTTCAATGGGGGCAGCGGCAGTCTTGGAGACAGCGGCAGAGACACCTCCCATAAGGAAGTCCTATAATTATTATTATAAAGAAAGAAGACATCGTAAGTATTTATCGTTCTTATAATAAACATTGATCATTCAAAAAAAAAAAAAAAAGGGGGAAAGAAGGATTTTGTTGTCAAGGGGTCATATAAACATAAGATGGTCATCATAGTAAAAAAAAAACCATGGTTACTGGTGGTAGTAACCATAGTAACTATAACAATCATCGCCTTGACATCTTCCTTCATACAGATATAGATATAACAAATAACAAACTTACCATGACGAATTGGTTTTGGCTCTTTTCGACAGACATTTTTTCAAAGTTAAGGGTGGAGTAGGGTGGAGGATGAAAAAGGGAAGGAAAACAACAGTGGTTGCCAACGGAGTTGCCCTTTTATAATTTTTTTTACTTCATGAAGGCTTTTTTTTTAACGAAAAACTGTCGGGGTGGTAAGTGATCAACAATTTTTTTTTCCAATTTCTTTGGTTAGATTTCAGACTTGATTCTACGACTTCTTCCGTTCATATTTTATGTTTCCGTTTTGTTGGGTTTATTCTTATTTAGAAGGGATGATTATTTTATCCTATCCTCTTAAAAATATAATTAAAATTATACATCCATTGAATTATTTTTAATGGCAAAAGAAACATGAAGGAGAAACTGTCCAAATATTATTTATTTCTGCAAAAAAAAAAAAAAAAGAATTGAATTGAATGATACAAAAAAAAAAAAGAAAGAATTATTATTTTCTGATAAGCATTTAAGCGAGAAAAAAAAAAGAAGGTTTTTTGATACAACAATGGGTTGGATGGATGAGGATGTTTGAGATTCACATTGATATCTTTCATGCACCAATACCAGGAATATCCTCCTTTTTCATAGTCACAATATCCGTCAATGCTTGATCAATGATCTTTACAGAGTGTAAAATATCTTCTTCACTAATCACCAAAGGAGGAGCTAAACGAATAATATTGACATGTGTGGGTTTGGCAAGTAAACCTCGAGATTTTAAGAGTAAACAAAGTTCCCAAGCTGTCTTGTCTGACTTGGATTCATCAATGACAATAGCATTCAATAAACCTCGACCACGTACTATTAATAATAATTATGCAATGGAAAAGGGGGTTAACATACATAAGAGAAAAAAATCACACCCCCTTTTGGTTTTGTTCATCCTGCATAAATGCATATTTACTCATCATCATAGAATTGATAATAAATAATGAAAACAACCATAATACCTGTTTGTAATAACGGGCTCTCAATCTTGCGTAATTCGTTTCTGAAGATTTCACCTAATCTCTCCGCTCGATTCACCAAATCTTCTTCCTTGATCACATCAAGAGCGGCCATAGCCACAGCACAACCTAATGGATTACCACCATAAGTCGATCCATGTTCACCAGGCTTGATGCAAAGCATGATATCACGATCTGCCAATACAGCAGAGACAGGGTATACGCCACCAGATAATGCTTTACCAAGCAAAACGATATCGGGACGGACTTGATCATGTTCTGAGCAAAGCATTTTACCAGTACGTGCCAAACCAGTTTGGATTTCATCCGCAATCAACAAAACATTATGTTTCTTGCAAAGATCATAACATTCTTTCAAATATCCATCATCAGGTACCATGATACTATTCATCATCAAAAAACCAAAAAAAAAAAAGATCAGCCGATAAATCGATCTCTCCCTCTTTTCATGCTAATCAGACCCCTTCTCTCTCTCTCTCTCTCTCTTTCTCCGATGGATGCATGATAAGCAAAAATGAAGAACATACCCTGCTTCACCTTGAATTGGTTCCACCAAAAAGGCAGCAACATGTTCACCTTGTTCTTCCAAAACAGCCTTCAAATCTTCTGGATGATTAAAACGAATCAATTTACCAGATTCAGTGGTAGGACCCACCAAAGGTAAATAAGGACCAAATCCACTAAAGGAATCAGGGTCTGTGCTCATACTGATCACACCTGTGGTACGACCATGAAAGTTATTTTCACAACTCAAGACAATAGCTTTGTTTTCAGGAATACCCTTCTTGATATAACCCCATCGACGAGCCAATTTGATGACTGTTTCAACGGCTTCGGCACCTGTATTGACAGGTAAAACCATGTCATAGCCGAAATATTCGTGGATATATTTAGCATAAGCGGGGAAGACGTCATTATAAAAGGCTCTTGAAGATAACGTCAATTTGGAAGCTTGGTCGCATAATGCCTTGACGATTTTGGGATGGCAATGACCTTGGTTGACTGCAGAATAAGCTGATAAAAAGTCCATGTACCTGTTACCTTCAGGATCCCATACCCAGGCACCTTCAGCCTTGGTAAAGACAACAGGAAGTGGATGGTAACTAAAGAAGGTGATCAATGCGTAAATGCGTTAATTTATCTCTTTTTTTTTCTTAACCTTCTACCATTATTATTGGAAATGCCCAAAGTATGTAAAGAAAAAAAAAACTTTTATCTTATCTGTCAACGGATAATAAAGGAGAAAAACTTACTTGTGAGCACTATATTGGTCTTCCAATTGGAAAGCTTCTGCACTAGAAGAGGCTGCCATAGTTTATTATTTGATTATTTAAAGATAAAGATGAAGAAGTTCTACAGAAAAGGGAAAAGAAGAAAAAAAGGAATAAAACAAGACATACAGATCACATCGTTTATATATGCAAGACCCGTTTTTCCCACGAATGACGAATGGCAAGGTTTTTCTGGTGACGGCCTCAAAAAGTGTATGACTCTCTCTCTCTCTCTTTTGTTCTCTTGAATAAGAACACGGGTTACAATATTACTCCATTGGGTAATCAGTCTAATCACCACCAAGCACATAACTCTGGTGCTTTATCCAAATTTTTAAAGTTTCTGTGTGTGGTACTCTGTTAATTTTTTTCAAAATTATGTGCGTTTATGGTGTGCGCGTTTATTGCTGCTACTATTGCTTCTGTTGCACTGTACTGGTATTCCACTTGTTGAGCTACACGATGATTATGATTGGACCCTTTTTTTCCTCTCTCTCTCTTTCTCTTTTTTTTTTAGTATGAAACGGATTCTCTCACACTTTTCACTATAACTCTAAAATAAATATATTCCAAATTTATAAATAGTTTCTGGTACCCGTATATTTGGATTGTGTGTGGCCAACATTGTGAAAAAAAATACACCAAACGATTTATTGTTAAATGAATTTAATTAGCAATGCTTTTTCTTTTTTGTTTTCAACGAGAGAAAAGAAACACGTCGAACGTTTAAGGGCCGTGGGTGGGAGCAGGGTTCATTCTGCGCTTGCCACCGAAAGCAGTGGTGACATTGACGAAGCGGCGGCTGTTAAGGTAAAAAAAAAAAAATAATAAAAAGTAAATTAATTTATTAATACATTTTTTTAAAAAAAATGAAAACCATCGAAACACCAATGTAGCACTAATGTCTTTTTTTTTATAAAAAAGAAAAAATAAATCAACTTACTTGTATGCTTGTCTCTTCTTAGCACGACCAGTCAAAGGCTTCTTCTTTTCTTGCTTGGAAACCTTAGGAGTTTGAGACTTGACCTTACCGGCACGGGCCAAAGAACCGTGAACTTTACCCTATTTTAATAGAAAAATTTTTTTTAAAAAAAACACGTTAATGAAGGAACATTCATTATATGGTATGGTTGGCATTTTCTTTTTTCTTTAATTTAATTAGAACGTCCTAGGTACCATTATTAATAAACTGAGGGAAAAAAAGAGGGTTCAAAAAATTTTGCGTACTGAGCTCTTCCATATGCTCCGTCCTCCTTCTCCTTATAAGCCACACACACTCTCTTGAGGTGGTATTTTACAATTTATATATTCAGATCAAAAAGTGGACTTCCTTTCACTTTTTGAGTGTGATTCTATATGTTACAAAGTAGATTGGCTTTCCTTCTTCAATCCCACACATAGATTCTATATATTTGTACTTTGGAATTTCATGGAACTGAGGACTGGGCATCCTCTATTATCCTTTTCTGTGATGTCATGAATTAAAGTTAGTTCCCACGAATACGTCTATTACTATCCAACCCCACCGTACTTTACTACTTTTTGCATAAAATGTACCATATGATTATTTTTGATTTTATTCATGCTGGGGGAACTCTGAGGTAATGTGGCAGATCACTACTACTCTTATATTCTTTTAGTACATAAGACATTCTGCAATATGCAAGCTGTTATATTATGGTCCATCCCCCCAGTTTGATCCAGTCCTTTTTTCATGGATATATATAAATATCTTCTTTTGAGAATTTTCTTCTTTCTTTTACTTGTTTTTGTCATAAAAATTGTTTATTGAAAATAAGTTTTATTTTAAAGTTGATACTCAATTACAACACTTCTTTTTAGTTCACCAGTCATTAAAATTACCTCAAATATTACACTACTATAACTGTTCGATATATTAGTGTCACGATTTTTGCACGGGTAGCTATATTTATCATAATATAGCATTTGGCTAGCACAATCAGGCTTTTCAAACACCAGATTGGACAAGAGAGATTTCTCAGATATAAAATCTACTCCAGATGCTTGTTTAAGAAAGAAAAATATATAGCAACCATATTAAGAATGTATTTAAAAGTAAATTTTCTATTCACTGTTGTTGGAGTATCATTCATACAAAAAACTATCCAGTTACTGCTTGTACTGTAATCTCATGTCTCTTTTTTTTTGTAAATAGCGGATATATAACTTTAAAATTAGCTCTGTATAAGATCTAACAAGATAAGCAGCAGTATATCATAGTTGGTGCGATTTGATGGAGAACTAGAATAAAAAGTAGAAAGGACGAAGAATAGTATGAAATGAAGTTGTTGTTGTAGTTGAAAATATTAATTATTTGAAGAATCATGCTACTTTGTATGTACTGTTATATATAATAAATGGTGAACACACGCACAGAATTGAATATAGAAGATGTGCTAGCTACTGAATTTAATGATGAAGGCTACAGCCGTAATAACATTGGGCTATTATATATTCATGTCATTTTTATATTTAGTAATACGTATAGAAAAATGATTATTCAGCAAGACACATATGATTAAAATTGCATTTATGTGTTATAATGTGTGTCCTTGGTGCTCACACATCTTTTGTTTTCGAATCTTGATACTATGTATATAGATGGAATTGACCATCTATTACCTGTAATCATCAACTGATTGATATCTTTTGCATAATTTACCTCTTCGATTGCTTTCATTTTCTGTAAAATAACGATAAATATATATATTCATGCTGTAGCCTTGGTTTTGTATATAAATATAAACCGTCATATGTAGTTGTGATAATACATAAATCGTGTGTTAATTTGAACAACAGCTTTCATCAATGCCTCACTATTTTCTTTTTTAAAACCAAGTTACTGTATGCTGATGGAACTGAACAATACAGTACCCGCTCGCTAAACCGGTACATTCTCTCAATTATTTTTTATATACATAGTAAAATACCGGTGATTCGTTAACCCAGTATCCGGTAGACTGGTCCAAATATTTACTGGTGTTATAATATATATATATATATATATTATTTTTAGGTATTTTTATGTAGTTAGCAAGTATTCTACGCAGCTCTGGAAGTGTAGGTTTCGAAGCTTTTTAGAATCAAGATTGTGCTCTGCCCTGCCCATAAGTTCATTTTTTTCTTCAATATGTCGCTGATAGTCTGCTGACCAGGAACCTTTTCCAATTTGAACTCGTCTTTGGCCCATTTGGCAAGTTTGGATTGAATAATCTTTGGCTCTTTTTCTTTCTTAATACAAATAACAAGCTTTTAACGATTTGTCAATCCATTTTTTTTTTTTTGCCCATATCGATGAAAATAAAAGATAATGAAATAAATAAGAATATCATTATTTACAATAAGCATTTTCGATCCTTTTATATTATGCAACCTAGTTCAATCTTCTAGCATATACTGCCAACGAGGTTTCAAAAGTTAATCGGTATTGGCTAAACCGGTATTCCGCTAAACAGGTTCAGTTCCTCACATATTTTGGGTACTGGTTTAGCGAGCGGGTACTGTAGTTTAGAAATTTATTTAATATCTCTTTAGCGCCCTCAGATACATTCATTAAATATCATTGCTACAATATGAATGGTCAGAGCATTATCTATTCATCTATTCAATACGAGAAATTTGTCAAAGAAAGTAATATATTTACTTTTTTATCTGAGCTGCCAGTCATCATCAGTGTGTTCCATCCATATACATTATCGTTATTTATTTTTTCCGCTGTTGCAGGCATTTATTACTTCATCATATGATTACTGGTAATTATTACTATAATCTGTATTTGCGTTATTATAATATAGTTAGCTCATTACGGAACTGTCACATTAGTTTTTAGGATTGTTTCCATTTATTTTAAGATTATAACATTTGTCCTAGGTTGAGAAAAAAGTGCCTTTATTTTTTTCAGTAATATGATTCAAAAAAAAAAAGATTCCAGTAATGAATCATACTACAAGAATATGTTTGCGTTATTATTATCAATGATGTTATATTGTCATGTTAATTTATTTATTACATAGACGATAGTTATATGCTGTTGATTAAGAAAGTAATTATTATTATCATTCTTATTTTTTACCTCAACAAACAATTAAACAGGATGATGACAAATCAAAGTTTCTAGTAGGCACTAAAGCATAAAACATAATAGTCAAATTAAAGACGAACACGTTCCTTCATTTTTAAATAGGGAATGGTTTGATAGAAGAGGAAGTGAAAGAGCTTGTCTCCTTTCAAAGCAAAACAGAAACATTTATGCACAGCCACTACACTGATCCGATTTTTCTCAGGTACGCCTTTCTCATGCATAGTTTCACAAGGTGATGGGACTGCATAAACTATTAGAATCAATTTTCTCTCTTCTTCTTCATGGATGACAAATCAAACCTCTCTTATACAACCTTTATTATTTTTTATATACCAGAGCATAGATTGCGTAACATGACGACTCTTTCCTAATACTGTGTGACAGCAGTAACGTGTGACCATCCAATTTATAATCATTGCTGTCAACAGCAGCGCCATCATGGTTTTATCCATTTATTAAATACTTCTTTCATATGGAGTAGTCTATTGTATTTTGGAGAAGTAGATTTTTTTTTAAAAAAAAGAAATGTAAATAGAATTATATTAATAATAATAATAAACAAAAAAGCGACTGCATACCTGAAACCTTATTTTCTTTTCCCTTCCATTCATGAAAAAATAGAGGAGTCGTGAGAAGTTTAAGGAGTGGATTAATGTTGATGTCAAAAAAATAATTGAAGTCACAGAATCATACAATCGTAACATGCTGTAGTATATTATCACTCGACAAGATGACTTGCTTACAAATACAACAATTGTAAGAAAAAAACACGTAAATTGTAAAGTATATAAAGAGGCAAGAAATTTGACTGAAAAAGCACAATAACAACTTAACAACAGATTAATAAAAAACAGGAAATCACACACACAAACTTTTTAATTTCTTTTACTTCCAATTGAAACAGATCAACATGGTCAACTTATCGCATGTAAAGCTCACTTATTTTGATATTGGTAGTAAGTTATTTTATTCATTTTTTTTTAGCTCATATTTTGAGGCAACTGTTGATGTTATAAAATAAATGATGAAATATCTGGTACTAATAATTAATTTTTTTATATCTATTACAGCCCGTGGATTTGGTGAACCCATCAAGCTTCTCCTTCAAGACTCTGGTGTTTCGCATGAATACATTCGTGTTAAAAATGATGATAATTGGCCAAAGAAAAAAATTGCATTGATCGAGGAAGATTTATATTTTGGTACTCTCCCATACGTGGAATTGGAGGGCAAACCTTATGGTGCCAGTACGCCTCTTTTGCGATACCTTTCCAAGAAGCTTGGTAATTAGAACATTAGTAATAATATATGGTTTGATGTTTATTCAATTTTTCTAATATATTTATATACTTATGATGGTTGATACTTTATTGATCATAGGAAAATACCAAGGTGCTGATGATGAGAAGGAACATTTGGTTGACACATCCGCTGATTTTTGTCTTGACTGGCGTAGAGATACAAATAAAGCCTTCTTTAATCCAGTAAGTGTGATGGAGTATAACACCCATATATTCATTCAATTGAATAACAAAATGTTTTGGCTAACATCGACCAATGCTAATTTTTGTATCCCTTTTTAAATTAGAATGATGCGAGTATCAAGAAAAATTACATTGAAAAAGATATTCCAAAGCACTACGGTCGATTTGATCGTGTGTATGGGTTGAATGAAGGACCTTATATTTTGGGTCAAGAGGTATAATAATAAGCTAATTACATATATAATGGATGCAAAGTATTATATTTTATTTATAACGGTTTATGAACAAACTGTTTCATCATCACTTTTTTTAAATAGATCTCATATGCCGATTTCATGGTGTACCACAATCTTGTGAATGATGGCCGAACTAAGCAAGGTTTAGATCAGGTGGGTGGTATATATTATAAAAGAATTACTCTGCCATTGAATATGATTGGTTATGTAGAAAATGAATTAACAATGGATCTTCTTTTCCTTTGAATTTGTAGTATCCTAATCTCGCAAAGTTTGTCGAGGCATTGGAAGAGAGACCGAATCTTAAGGAATATATCACTACTCTCCCAATTAACCCAGCCTATATTTAAATTATACCATTTGTACCATGGTGTACTAATATATAGGAAGTAATAGTATTATTATGTCAATAAAATATGAATTTATATACGCATATAAGCGTATAACTTGCAATGTTGTTGTGTGCCCTATATCATTGTTCTTTTGGTATATTTATATACACATTCCTTTGTGTATTGCTGCCTTATAATTTTCAATTTTGGCTTTGGCCTGGTTATATGTTGTTATTTTCTTTATATGATGATGCCATCTATTGGACTTCCTCTCATTGTTCAGTTTTCCTTTATGGAGGAAGGGCTGGTGCCTCAAGATCACGAATGAAAGATAAGAATACCCACTGTTACACAATAATAGAATATGCAAAAAGCTTTTGGTAGAATATTTATCTATGTGTATGTTACTACTCGCGTTGATTACTCCCTATTTTCCGTCATTTTAAAACAGTCATCGTGTAGAAAATAGAACTTCTGAAACTTCCAGAAAAAAGCAAGTAAAGAGTCACTCAAAGCAAATTAACTAACTGAATGTAACTTTGATGATGATAGTGTAGGTTAAGAGACTCAATGTAACAAAATAACCATTAATGGTTAAAACGAAAAATAATTCCAGAAATGTATTTTTAAACCAACGTGTCTTTATGAGAAGAAAAGTTCTTTAGATTTTTACAAGGGTATTACTACGCGTGCAGAAAAAATGTTGGCCATTTTAGCAATCATGCTGCCTGTGTCGTCCACAGCTTTTGTCAATGGATATGTCACTGTTAATATAGCACTTAATTGCACTCTTTCATGTAATTATTATTCATAAAATAATGCTATTAATCATTTTTATTGAATTTTAAATTGTTTATATTATAATAATAACTTTTTCTTAAAAAACCATCTGGCTATCACTATAACTGTTACTACAATATATATTTTTTAGTAATTTATATAATAGCTATCTTTCTTTTTTTTTTATTATACTTTTTTCTATATGATGTTATTATTATTACTATTATTATCTTCATTATTTACTATTATTTTTTTTTATTTTTTTTATTTTATTATTATTTATTACTATTATTTTATTCAATAACTGAATTTTTTTCTTTTACATAATAAATCTTAGGATGTCAAAAAAAGATAATAATGCAAAAGAGCATTATTGTGATACTGTAGAAGAGGACTATGAAGGATAACTTTCTTAATATATGTTTTTCTTTTCATATACTATATATAAATATAAAGTATATATTGTCTTTTCTTTTCTTTTATTATCCATCTTTATTATCAATATTTATCATAATCAACCGGTTACTTTAACGAATTAATTCTATTTTAATTAGTTGAATCTTTTCATTCTTACCTATTGATTTTAATAACTTTTTATTACGTTCAATCTTTGTAATTTTTTACTACCCAATGTTCATTACGTACAATGTTTTGTTATTTCGATCTTGTCGTTCTTACGTACAAGCGAAACATGATGATAGTAATTATTATAGAAGATATTATATGGAAACTCATAACTCTAATGATATAAATGTTATTATTTACAAGAGAAGTATAATAAGGGGAGAGACTTCAAATAGCTGTGGACGACACAGACAGCATGATTGCTAAAATGGCCAACATTTTTGCTGCACGCGTGGTCTGACTGAAAATTTTGCTGCACGCGTAGTAATACCCTTTTACAAAACCATACTTCAAGAAAACTTTCCAGTTGAGAGATTGATTCAGTTTAGTTCGAATAAACTAAAATGTATTTCTATGCTACATAATTTGACTCTTATTTATAGCGATCCAGATTATATCAATAATCTCCTTGTGGGCTGTTCAAAGAGATGAAAATTACAATAACAGTAGTAGTTCATAATGTATGTTAGTTGGCAACAATCACAGCTGGAGATAAAATTAGATCTTATCTTGTACATGAATACTATGCCCTAGTTACAACATATTGTAGTAAATAGTAGCCATTACTTTCCATCTCGCAGGACTTTCTTTAGTTGCAATATCAACCATGGCCAAACTTTTGAACATGTCTTGCGTCACCTTTGAAAAATTCAATCAGCTTTCTTTTAGGATTTTGTTTCAGAATCATAACAATCTCTCCTACACAGTACTCTTTAGTTTATGAATATTGATGAATGTTAGTTAATTGGAATGTAATATCTCATTTTTTTCTATCTTTTTTCCCCAATTGCTGGATTTTATAGGTTCTAGTTATTTTGCAAAGATGAATCAGGAATGACCGATTCTCCCCGGACTACTTTGATATCTGAAATTGAGTTAAATATTCCATCTGCTTAATCCCCATAATACCCACTTTTTTTCTAGATACCGTATTTCTTTTTTATGCCACAACTTTCTATCAACGTATACAAGAGAATAATACATTAAATTTTGGATCCAAAATCCTTCTTGTCATAAAGCTGCTGGTTACGTTGTCATCTCAAAAATAAAATAAAATCGTTTATTTTATCGGGTATATAATAAGATATTGGTGCTTAGTATGAATTAATAATATGCATAAAAAAATAGTACCACATAATATATAAATAATCAGAAAATATAAGCAACAAGCATAAGATAAATAAAGTACTATATAGAGTGTTGTTGGTAGCGGGAATAGCTATCACACTAAGGCTATCAAACTATCGATACGTATGTATAAATATTTTTTATTACTTAATGCTTATTACTGAATAAATGGTGTATCAATTCTTCATCGCCATTATTGTTGCTATTTCTGTCGTTGGCGCCATGATCTGTTTCATTCATCACAATAGTGGTTCCATCAGATTATGATGATGGTGGTACGGCATTGTAAAAGTTTTTGGTGATAATGAGAAATACAACGAAGGGGAATCAAATAACAATAAAAGCCAAAGTGAGGGCTCCAATGATTTTGTCAAAAACTATATTTCAAAACAGAAGTCGTAGGATACGGGTTATAGCATGCTTGTCCTCCAGCAACCAATGACCCGATGGCCATGATGGTAACCAAAAGGGCATATAACGTAAAAGAAAGTTTCTGACAGTTGACAGTAATTGTAAGTTTAAAAACATTGGCTGAACTCATAAACAATGCATGAAGAAGTGCAAATATAAAGTAAGTGGCCATCATGAATGTAAAAGAACAAGTGACTACAGCACCTGTATCAACACCTCTTGTAATGGTCAGGGCCGCATCGACCAACAAGAGGACAGTAGTATAAAGTAAGTAACTTGGGGTAGACGTACATATTGTGGTTTTATCTTCTTGGTAGCATAGCGAAGGAAAGGGCAGGATACCAGCTACGGATCATTTCAAAATAGATCATTGCCAAAAAAAAAAAAAAAAAAAAAAAAAAGTTGGGAGAATGTCATAAAAAAAGCGTGTGGAAGCGTAGTGGGGAACTATTTCGTCTTCGTCAATTATATGGTTGATAGCCACTGTGATAGTAGGAGAAGTAAATACAGATAATCAACTCAGAATCACCATGGTACAAAGCCTTATGCACTGTAGTTTGAGTAATCGAGTGTCAATACCACTATAATGTCGTAGTCTTCGAAGACAAAAGAAGAAACCAATAATAGCACCAAGCATTACAAGCGCTCCGAGGCCTATAGTAGTACAATTAAGGTCCAAAAGCACTCCAGATTCGATATAATATACTTCCATCATTTTACAATGATAATAAAAAGATAAACAGCAAAGGAAGAATTTTTATTTAGGCAGGCTTTGGATAGTTCTTTGTTTAGGCGTAACTCCTACTAAATTAGTACATGCTATAAATGGCTGTGTTGTGGCAGGAAGTATTATAAACAAGGAGGGCTTAATACTAAACTGTTTGTGGTATTGCCACGGATCCTTGTGTAAATGGCTTGAGAGTATGATAAAACTATTGACATTTAATGATTTGGCAGTATGTAAAGAACAAAACAAAACAAAAACTATTGCATAAGGGGGCTAGTATATTTATGTACATGGATAGTATGTATATAAATTTGGAATAAGTAGTAGTGGTTGTTGTACTTGATCCATATTACGATAAGACTCTCCATTGATGTCTGGCATTGCATTCCTCACAGAAAACATCTTCCACTATATCGTCCTTGCGATACACTGATTTGTCACTGATCGAATACTTCTTATGTAGACATTGAGCTTGAGTTCTTTCTTGCCGACTATCTGCTGTTGTATTCAGTAAGGAGAAGAAACGTAGTTTATGCCCACTCAAATATTGTCCATCATTTGTTTTGATCTTAACGATAAACACATGCATCTGCTGGTATACCTTTTGATCGTGGATTTCGAAAAGTCGTAGCAATTTGGGTTTGTTGAATGCCGCATACCAAGCCAAAATTTCCAGATATTCAAGACGTTCCAATGATGCTAATGCTACCAATTCCTTTTCAGTAACAGATTGACGAGATGGCCATCGTGCTTTTAAGGTCTTTACACTTGAATCCTTCAAATTTTCCAAGATAGTCACCAACTGGTCATTTGTTTTGAATTCAATATTCAAAATGTCGAGTTCACAAAGTGATGAAGAAAGTGATACTAATCTGGTATCTTTGATGTATTCGGTCATCATATCTACAGTGATGTTGGAAAGAGCGATACCAAGGTTTTGGTAAATTTGGCGATTACTGTGAATAAGTTTCAAGTAACGTAAATTATGATTTTGTTGTAAAATAGCTCTCAAGCCATTTGTTATTATTGCTGATATTACATCTATTTGCTGTCCGTCGTTTTTGTTGCTGTTAATACTATTGTTGTTATTGTTGATGATACCTCGGCATAAATAGAAATCAATTGTGAGCCGCGAAAGGCGTCCAAATTTTCCTAGTATATGATATAATTCGTTGTTTGCAAAATAATAATAGGCACATTGTAACCCGACTTCTTGAAGGTTGGGAGATAATGATAGTAATTGTGTGATTATTCTTTGGGTATGATGTGATGACATTGTGTTGGTAGAAGCAGCACCAGATGCTTCGCAGCCAAGGATTAGTTTTTGTAATTTTGAAAAATAGATACCACTGTTTTTTGTATCTTTTTCCAATAGTATTGTGCTATTGCTCATTTGCGTATCTGGTTTCCATTCAAGCCGAAGGTCACGTAAACTATTACGATTTCGTCGCAAGATCAATCCAATAATTCGATCCAGCTCAAAATTTTTTTGATCCATCCGAATAGATATGACCAAAGACTCGATACCACCACCATTTGACAATGATGCTGACCTACTTTTTTCTGAATGAAAGTAGGTGGCAGAAAAAGAGCCTGTACAATAATGCACTTTTCCTAAATAAACAAGTGAGTGTAGGTGGAGACAATGGTGATAAATTGTTTCCAGAACACTAGCATGATTTAATTCATAATTTTGTACTTCAAGGGATTCCAAATAAAGGGCAGAATTAAATACTTGAGTAAGAGACCCAAGTGTCATTGGACAACGAAGAATAAGCTTCGTCAGACATAAATTGGATGGTATTAAAATAGTCTTGATATTATGGACATTGATCCCATTACCAGATACCTGATGAATAAGACAGGAAAGATGGGGGCATATTCGGGCCGCGTCGGTTAACATTTCATCTTGACAGCAATGCTTGTTATTGGTTTGATGGTGTAGTGTTAAATGTTTTAATGTATCCTTGTTAACTTGAAGAACACTTCGTAATTGATCATTATTCAATGGAGACATATCTTATATTTTCATTATATAAAAACAATATATACTTAATATATACAAGTGTTTTTTTTTGTAACGTAAATAATAAATAATGTATTCCAAACACTACTCATCTTTCCCCTTTCTATCATATACATACCCAGATATGTAATCTTGTTCCAATTTTCTTTCAAGATGGTTTTTAAAACTAACCTCGAAAGGTCACCCATTCCATAAAGCTGTACATTGGCAGTTGTATCATTACTTAGTTCATAGGCATCATCATTTGAACACCAATAAAGACCACACAGATTTATTTTGACTTTTCGAACTTGTTCTGGTTGTACTTTTCCAAGAAGCTGATGTATTGCACGCGGATGTCGTGGCATCATGTATACTGTATCAATGCAAGACCACATTTCTGGCCATTCTTTTAATACGAAATTGTACCAGAAGCGACAGGTAAAAGCAAGTTGACCTCGAGCAGACCAAGGAAGTAGAGTAAGAATAGCCGAAAGTACCTCATATGGTACTGTCCGTGTCAACCATTGGTTATGATGGACCTGTTCCGCAACGACAGCGTGATACATCCTGTCAAATTGTTTTTTATGTTCGGGAAAAGCATCTTTAGGTATATTATTTAAGGCTTCTTTATATACAAGTCCTGCTTGCTCCAATTTTCCTTGTTTTAATAATATATTAGAAGTGATCCAATATACGCCAGCCTTGTCATTTTTTGGGTTTGTTTTCGCACAGTCTTCGAGTGCCTGGTCATAGTTACGGAGTTTTTCGTTAGCAACAGCGCGGTGTAAGAGTATGGTAGACTCGAGATCAGCATACAAGTGATTGAGTGCGTCGGTATACGATCGAATGGCTTGGGAGTAATCTTCTGAAGCAAATGCTCGCTTTCCCTGATCAAAAGCATTTCGAGTTGCTGTAAGATCTAAATGGTTCAATGTTAAGTAGGAATGGGAGTCCATTGGCGGAATTGGAGAGCTACTGGTAGAAAATCGTATGGTCGTCATATCTGGGTATTGTTTATGTTTATATGCAAGTCGAAAAGATTATATAATAAGGGAGGCAATCATTTGAGAATGGACGGTCATACGGAACACAGAACTTCTTATGCAAAAGCCCCCTGTGTAACCTCCTTCATTGTCAACTATTCAGGAGATTCTAAAATACATTTTTTGGTCTTTATCGGAACAAGCAGATATCTCATATTATCTGACAGCTGTCTTATATGTAGAAAGCAAAACGATCGTACAGATTTATTATGAATGAGAGAGATATGCTAGCATTTGTGACAAACTAAAGTGCGCATAGACCACATTTGGCTGTTTCACCATTTAAATCGTAATCACATTGTACAATATGAGTCTTCCCATTTTTGGCGGTGTTAAAATGCCTTGCGCCAATCATGTTAAAAGTTAAGAAATCGCTCTTAGCCAAGAAAATGATGATTTAACGTCGATACCAAGCTGTAAAAGCAAATATAAAAATGATCCTCATCCTTCCGTTCCAATATCTATAAAGAATAATTATGACAAGACATTCGATTTGTCTCAGTATGCAATAAAGCAAATAAAACCAAGCTATGGCAGAAGATAATAGTGTTGTTTAAAATGACATGAGGTTACATTCGAAATAATAATATGCTGCCTAAAAATAACAGTTTCCTGACTAAAACCGTTAAAAGGCTTATACGTATCATTATTGTGGTTTATCAATACAATAATACATGTAACATAATCGAAATTTTTTCCCAACTGACTACGTTAATTTATATATTAAGTTGATGGCTTTGATTAGAGTTTGTTTTGGCTTATATTTAGTCGGTGAACTTTTAATTAATATTATGATCACTTTCAAATACATAAAACCAACAATACACACCAACAGCAGTTTTAGCAATAATGTTTACTACGGCAGGATCCAACAACACCCATTTACTCATTAGATCGGTGCCAGGACGCCAATGATAATCGAGTTTGAAAAGTAGCAGTTCATTCACATCGGAGGCATTGGTAGTTGTTACTGGTAACAACAGTTTTAATGTTACTGGTAACAATAATTTTTGAAACCCCGTAACAGCATCAAAAAACCACATCATCGGGCTTCGTTGCGCACCGTATCTATTTTTTTTTTAATTCGGTAGTTAATCTCGATGAAGTTGAAGACAAACACGGCAGGAAATGTGGCCAATGTTTTGGTGACAAAGGGGATGCCGATGACATCAGTCATGGTAAAATTCTTTTATTATTTCCTTCATTTTTTCCAACAAACTGTATTTCTTCGAGACTATGGAAAAAGGAGATGGGGGGATTCTGTTATATATATGGATAATACGATTTGAAGTTGGTTTTAGGGCATATCAAGAAAGAAAAAATGAGAAAGAGAGGGCTGTTATGGTGATGACACATACAAGCAAATATTTTTTTGTGTCTGTGTGTGTACATTCTCAAACGCAAAATAAATATAGTAAGGCATCAAACGTTTGTGTTACGTCAAAAGACATTCGGCCAAATTCGGCCAAAAGCTCAAATATTTTTCTATGGTGCAGATATGATCCTTAAAAAACAACTTGAATATGAGGTTAGCAAGAATGGACATTTAGCTCACAAAAACTTTTGAAAATTCCAAATAGTTGGTATGCTACACACCCGTAAGTAGCTATCTTCTTATTTTTCAATTTGTGAATTGTTGTGTCGTCGCTCTGATTGTTTTTTATCAGATCTTAAAATGGATAATGCTGATACTATATTGCCAACAGGTAACAAACAGTTTGTAGAATTACATCTTTATTAATACTAATAAAAAAAAAGATTGGTACTATGTACTTTGCATTTTTTTTTCAAGACATATTTTTTCTTCTTAAAACAGGCAATAGGACTAATGGTAATTAAATAATCTATTTATATAAACATCGCCTTTTTAGGAGAAAAATATTCTAGATTTATTATTATGGTATGAAAAAAAAAATGTACAAAATATTCAACACATCTAAAAAAATATTGAAGTATGTAAAGAGTAGTTAGAAATTATAAATATTTATGAAAATATTATTAATAATTATGAAAGCATTTAGTTACTCAAAACATATTCAATTTTTTTCCTAAGGTGATATTTGTAATTAGGTTGTGGTCAAGACCACAATGGATATTGTTTCTAGACTTGATGATGACGATGAAAGCGACGCTTGTAAAACTCGATCTATATCAACTTTTAATAATCAAAAAAAAAAGAATTATACGTTCCGCATTAAACACGCTATTAGCAGCCGCTTCAAAAAAGAGACATATTCAAGAGTATAACAATTTTTTTAGGTGGAATTATTATTTTCACCTTGATATACTACACTCCCTTCTTTGTATACATCAAATCAATATTTTTATTATTTTTATTTTGTTAAAAGCACACTTATACAATTACCCTCTCATTAACCATCGTAGTGGTTTCTCTTTGTTTCTTTTAGCAATCTTTGTAGTAACGTAATAAAATTCCTTTATGCCGCTACGTTTTTTTTTTTTTTGAATACTTTTTGTATTTCTAAAAATAATCTTTAATATATTTTTCTCCGTACTTGTAATTTGCAGGAACTTCTGCTTTGCGTCCATTACACCATTTATATCATCATCATCATCATCATCATAGGCAAGGCACGCAACAGTACACTGTATCATTATTACTATTATCATTGTAACCAAGACGCGTGGCAAAAAGGCATTAGTACCAGTATTACTATTAGTAGTATTATTATATACCTCTTCGTTATGTGCTCAAAATGTTTATAATATCATATAGTCATGCGTGTGATCATTTAATCAATGCTAACTTTTCTTTCCTTCCCCTATCAACATCCTCATTTCCAAGAGACTTTAGATCTGAATCACCCTTTCTCACTTAAATATCGACATATCTTTTTTTTTTACTCATATAATAATAACGAAGCATTTACCAATTTTGAATACAATTGTGTTATCAGAATGTAGACCCTCACTCTGTGTATTTTCGCTATTAGACAGAAGGCAAGGTACATAAATGCCGATAAAACTCTGTGATGATAAGCAATTTGAATTATATTTTTTCTCGTTCTTGCCTTTATCTTAGTCTTGTTTTGAAAATGATACATTAATACTGAATATAAAGGAAATCCTTGCAATAGTCTGTTACTAGATAAAAAAAAATGCTGGGCCGTTTGATAGAAGAGTTTTTCAAAATGATAAGCTGTTTTTTTGTCCTACATATTCCCCACACGTTCAATAATGATTTGTTTTTGGCATAACAATTTCATACGACATAATATTATTATACAATTTATAATAAATAAAATAATAAGAGATATATTAGATATTCACATGTACTAATATGCTTTATGCTAAATGAAATAAAACCTATTTGCAAGAAATCCAAACACTTTCCAAAAATAGGAAGGAAGATTTCACTGGATTTTATCGTGACGGAGAGAGGCAGGTTTCTTTTCTCCACGTATTTTATTTTTATTCCAAACCATTAAAAGCTTCCAAGAATAACTTTTTTTCTTACAAATGAGTTTTAAGGATCGCACCAACGAATTCCATTCTATGGTGGATCGTATGCGTTCCAGAACTACGGCAACAAGTACATTGGAACGTCGTTCATTACTTTCATCACCGAAATTCAACTCTTCATCCAATACGAAACGACAAGCACATCACTCTCGGTCAGAGTTTTCAATGATGGCTGCTGAAATCAGTCGCAACATTACGAATACGGCAGGCAAACTGGAAAAATTAACTAAATGTAAAAAGATGGTCTATTTCTCCTTCTTTCAACGAATTACAGAAATATAAACACTGATCGTGATTTTCCTTCCTTACCTCCATAACTAATATTGTAGTGGCAAAACGCAAGACATTATTTGACGATAAACCTGTCGAGATTGGTGTATGTTTTTTAAATGAACGAAAATAATAAAACATAGAACTAATGATTATTTATTTAAATAATACAGGAACTGACGTTTATTATTAAACAAGATATTGCCAAGCTCAACAAACAAATTGCTATGCTTCAAGAATATACCAAAAACCAACGGCAACCCTCAAAACAAGCAAATGAGCATACCTCAAATGTAGTTGTATCTTTACAAAGCAAATTGGCAGATACTTCCATGTGCTTTAAAGATGTTTTAGAAATTAGAACAGAGGTGTGTATATATTTATCATTTTTAAGACATTGGATTACACAAGAGATTATTAAATGGATGGATTTTGAGATAGAATATGAAAATGTCAAAGGACAAACGGGATCAGTTTTTATTTTCAACTGCGGAACAAAATTCGGAACAATCTTTTGGTGAGTGATTTATTATTTATTCTATTATGATGGAATTAGATCGACAATTCATGCGACAAGGACTAATAATTCTATATTATCCAAAAGTGAGTTCACCTTTACTGAAATCGCGACGACGTGGAAACGCCGACTCTCCGCCTCAACAACAATATGATCCATCTTCAGCATCAACAGCAGATCCAGCAGTAGTAACAGGAGGATATAATCCAGTACATCACGAAGAAACTGAATCCACATTATCATTGGGTATCCCTATGATTACACCAGAACAACAACAGCAACAACAGCAATTAATCCTTGCAGAACAAGACCGCTATATTGAACATAGATCCACTGCTATAGAAAGTATTGAAAGTACCATTGCTGAATTAGGTGGTATTTTCCAACAACTGGCTACCATGGTAGCAGAACAGCGAGAAACTGTACAGCGGTAAGTCTTTTAAGAGGGGGAGTTTGACGAGGATTATGATGTTTGGGAGGAATGGGATGGAAATTAACTTTATTTATACTTGATAGAATTGATCAAAATACTGAGGATATTGAAATGAATGTGATGGGAGCTCAAAGAGAATTATTGAAATATTATACAAATATTAGTTCAAATCGATGGTTAATGATAAAGATTTTTGCTACGATTATCTTCTTCTTCATGTTATTTACTTTAATTATGTAATACGAATAATAATATAATAATAATATATAAATATAAAGGTAAAAAGCATGTAATTATTCCCATATTTATAACAAGTTTCTCTTTTTGAGTGATTGGATGGATGATAAAAATAATATAAGAGAAAACAATAAAAAAGTATATTTATATTACAAGATATGTATATTTACAGAGATTCAACAAAAAAAAAGAGGTATATTTTATATATTTATAAACATGTTATCGAAAACCCATTGAAGGAGGGCCTTCCATGGGTTGATACATTGCAGCAGCAGGATGTATTCTTGTTTGATGGCGTACTGATGGAGGGAAAGTCTTTTGTTGCTGTTGTTGTGAGGGTTGGGCTACTCCACCGCCATTACTACCATTTGCAATACCACGATTTGAGTACTGACGGAATAATCCAGGTTGTCCGGATAATGGTCCATCTATCAAATTGACCGGCTCTTGATAATTTTCTGCTGCAGCTGAACTAAAACTAGGTGGTCCTGGTGGAACGCGATAAAGGGATGACGACGGTGGTCCTGGTGGCCACCCATTCGTAGGTGGTATAGGCCAATCATCAGCATAAGGTGCACCAACCATACCTGAACCTGGAGGAGGAGGTGGCGGTGGAGGAGGTCGGTGGTGATGATGATGGTGATGATGCATATTACGTGGTAAACGTGCTACATGAGGTGGTGGTGGATGTGTGGGAGGTGGAATCCCACCAAATAAATAAATATCTTCATCCAAACGATCCATCATTCTTTGACTATCCCGTCTCCTACTTGCACTACTGCTACGACTTCGTCGAGGGTTTGATGGATGAAAAGGAGCAGATAGATGATAATGTAGTGGTAACTGTGATACTTGAGTTGGTGGTGGATCATACTTGCTATGGCGATTATTATTTCGAGTGGATGATGATGGTAGTCGAGACCAACGGTTTTGTCGTTGTTGTTGCTGCTGCTGTCGAGGACTATTATCATTACTATGTTGTTGTCGTCGATGACGATAACTACGTGGTCGTCCATAATCCGAATATTCTTCTTCAGGATCATCATCTTCCTCTTCGACAGCTGAATGATAACCCTGAGGAGATTCTGGTGCTGAATAACTTCTGGATCGTTGACGCTGGTTCGAACCACGACTATTTCTTCCAAGTGACCCATCGCTTTTAGCTGATACATTGCTGCCATGAGGTGAATTTTCCACTGATGAATAATTTTTACTATAAATAGGCATAGATGATGCAGAACCCGTTTGACTGTGTCTGCTCCCTCTATAAATTCCAAGATGAGGAGAGTCGTCATCATCTGGAGAGCTGGATTCATCGCTAAAACTATCAGCACTATGGATATGTAAATGGCGTTGATGGCGTTTCTGATTTTGTCCATTTTTGGGTTGTTGTTGTTGGCAGCTTTCTGCCCCTATATTATTATAATTACTTTGACTCTTCCTACGGATGTATATTTGCTGTTGCTGTTGCTGATGAGCTCCTTTTCGACTGATGGAATTTTCAGCGTAAGTTGAAGCATAAAGTGATCTTTCTTTTCCGTTGCCATTACTACTGTCACCGCCTTGCTGCTGCTGCTGTTGCTGTTGTTGCTGTTGTTGTTGTATCATCAAATCAATACCACTCGTACCACTACTGCTATTTCTTTTCCAACTTTCCATACCATTATCCCTTTGCTTTTCCGGTAACGTCGACCTAGGTGCTTCTGAAGATCTCGAAAGGTTACGAATGCCAGGACGAAGTTGTTGCTGCTGTCTTCTTGAATCCCATGAAGGAATCGATGGCGTAGCTGTTGATGAAGATGGATCTTGGTGTATTGATTTCTCTGGATACAAAGCCCCATTCTCATCCCTTGTTTCCTTTCCCTTTAATGACCTTGTCGTTTGCCGTTGTTGCTGTTGCTGTTGTTGAGTTGGGGCTGATTGTTGCGTTGGGGTCATCATTGGTAACATGTTCATACTGGTATTAGTATGATTTTGATTATTGTTATTATTATTGTTGTTTACGGCGGAAGCAGCTACAGTTGCACTCATAGTAAACAAGGCCTGTTGAAGTTGAATTTGTGTTTCGTTGATTTTATTCAACATATGTTCTTCACGTTCCCGATGCTCTAGTTCTCTTTTCTCCCATTGTCGTCGTTCTAATTGCTGCTGCTGCTGTAACAAATCTACTTGCCGCCTCAATGCTTCCAAGCTCATATTAAATTGTTGGTGTTGTTCCTGTGATAAATGCTCGGATTGTCTATTATTGGCGTTGTCGTCGTCACATTGTCTTGACCTTTTTTGGAATGGTAACGTTTGAGCGGCTGGCGCTACTACGGAGACAGGTTCCGGAACACCAAACATCCCTGTGCTGGTGATCTTTGCGTGTAACAACGGACTAACGGTATTGGATGAAGTCCCAGTGCTGGATTCTGTCGCTCCTCCTCCACCTCCACTACTTCGACCTCCCATAGTAATACCACTATTGTTAATGCTTTTGTTATTAGGTACGACCATGATATCCTCTTTGGATTTTTGTACGAGTTTAGGTGTGGATGTATCAGAAGATGGTTGTGGTTGCGGTACAATATGATTCTGTTGAAACTGTGGCTGATTATTATTATTAGCATTCATACTCGGCGTAAAAGCTGTTGTTGTTGCTGTTGCGGCTGTAATATTATTGTTATGAAGATTCTTATTTACGTTGGTGTCATAATCATCATCGTCATCATCATCCACTATCAGTAAAGCATCACTTATCATAGCAGCGGATACAGAAGTTGTTTTCTTTTCAGATACTTGAGACAGCTGTTTTTTTAGCATATCCATCGACGTATGATCGGGTGTTTGATCACTTGAAACAGATGCAAGGGGCGATTGTCGTGCCGAATCATATTGTAAATTTGAATCCTCACTACTGCTAGTGACGGATAACACTCTTTGTTGTTCATCATCGTTATTACTTGATAATATTGCTGTTGCGGTTGCAGTCGCTGTAATAGTTGATGTTGCTGGTTGTATAACTGGTACTATAACATGAATGTATATGTTACTAGGTTATGCTATTCCATTTGTTTTTCGTTAAAGATAAAAAAAATAAATTAGAAATATACCCTCAGCAGGAGGTAGTGGTTCATCTGTTACTTTATCTCCTTCTTTAGTCACTATTTCCTCAAACCGCTGAAACCGGGGTCCATCTTCCGGTGCCGCTAACAATTGTTGTCGCTGAAGTTTATTAGATAAAAGTGGGACGGATGATGATGCTACCGGTATTACTGCTTCATTTCTTGTAGTAGCAACAGTATCCATGTTTGTTGTCGTTATCATTGTCGGATTAACAGTAGTCGTTGCAAGGTCTGTCCAATTTTCAGGCCAAAGTACCATCACTTGATGAATCTCTAAATTATCTTGATCTTCTTGTCCTTGTTCAAATTCTTCCAAATATCCATCTTCGTTGTCATGTTGTTCCGACTCGCTACTAGATTCAATTTGTGTCTTGTCAAATTCTTGACTACGTAAAACAGAATCGGCTTGGCGCAAAGGTCGTCTAGGTTTTGGCATGACTAAAATAGGAGGTGAACTAATAGGTCGTACAGGAATAGGATCGTTGTTATCTTGTTGTCGTTTTTTATTTTGAGAACGTGTTTCTGTTGATACGGAAGAAGATGGCTTTCTTTGTTGTTCATCTGCAGAAAGATTGTTATGGTTATTATTATTACTACTATTATTACGGCCGGTAAGAATGGCATCGATTTGAGCTTCTGTTAATTTTGCGTTGAGAATACCTCCCACCATCGGAACTGGTACTTTATAATCGCCAGGTTTTCTCTTGGCCTTTTTATTAGAGGCAAAGAGCTTTCGCATATTATTTCGTGTGTATCAGTTTGAAAGAGAGAAGAAAAAGAAGTTGGCGGGAAAAAGAAAAGGTTGAAGTGTGGAAACAAAATAAAAACTAAAAAAAACCCTCACACAACAACAATTTTTTATATAAACAAAAACAACAAACGGCGCACTCCTGAAAAAAAATTCTCATGATATGAGGAGCGTGTGGTGCTGTCGTCGGTTTTCGGTAAGAGCCCGAGGTTCCTTATGATGTACCCGAAAGAAAGATATGGCTGGTTCTATATATGCAGCTACCTCCTAAAGTGTTACACAGAGCGATATGCGTTTTATACACTTGATTTATGATGACATGCATCATAATATTATTTTTTCATTATAATAAAAAAAAAAGGTTTATTATTGACTTGCAATATACTGTTGAACTTATTATATTATCAATACAATTAACCAACAAATATTAACAATGATCCGTTTTTATTATATTAATAACAACTAGACAATATATGAACAAGATGCAGTATTATATGGAAATACCAACAACAGGTGAGATCATATTGCTGTTTATTAACAGATAAAGATGTTTCAGATGAGCTATTTCCTAACACCTGATGTGTTATTATGATATGCATATTTTTATGATCTACCATATAATATTAACTATTTTGGAACATTTCAAAGATAACGCTGAACGTGTGATGCCGATGGGATAGGAATGATGTCAATGATATGAACATTTATTTCTGATACTTAACAATTAGCTTTACCGATCATAATGCCTATATATACGAACAGTTGGTTCACTGAATAAATGTAACAAAGAATATAATACTGTAGTTTGCCGATTTAATACGTGGAAAAAAGAAAGAGTTTTACGCATCCGGTCTACACTTGTTTTTTACCTGAATCTATTACTCAAAAAAATGTTTCTATGGAAGGGCCAGATCAGGGTACTATATTTGTTAACATGAAAAAGTGATAAAAACCCAGTGCATTTATTATACCTATGTGTATTAAAATAACTGCTATGTATGATATAAAAAAAAGACTTATTAGTGATAAGCTTTACCCTTCAGTTTCAATGCGAATTGAGTTGTACCAAATTGATATGATTGGCGAATTATGCCCAAAAAAAATGGAGGCCACAACGTGGCATGCAGCAACAAGGTAACCCGAGCGGCAACAGGTGCCTTTTTTTTTTTTTTCTTTTCTTTAACCCTTTTTCTTTTAACTCTTTCATTTCCCTTTCCTTTTTGTGCTTGTGTCTCTTTTTTCGATTATGAGACTGGCCGTCTATGGCGGGGTATCCTCCCTGCTCGCGCTTGGAGTCATTTTGAACGCCATGCATCAACGCTCGAACTTTTATGCTGCTTGTGTTTACTTGTCTAAATCAAGTGCTTGCATTATGGTATATATTATTATTCTCTTCAAACGCGTTCCCTCATGAACCTTCAAATAAAATATTTTTTCCTTCTTTTAATAATGATAATAAAAATAAAACTCTTACTATAGATATTATTAAATATGGGGTTATTATTAGCCATTTGTTTTGGAAAGACTTTACAAGCAATTTTCTTTGGTACTCTTCGAGCGATTGAAGTAGAAGTGAGTTATTCTTTAATGAAAATAAGAAGGAGAAAAAAAAAACAATAGAGAAGTTTCACTAAAATGTTATCATCTCACTCATTTATTTATATTAAAAACAACAATGTCGATTAGCATTTATATGAACGATCGTGGTATGCCGTGACAGAAACGTGTTTGGCAATGACAATATTTCGACAAGAATTCAATCTTCAATTTGTCATTGTTTTTACTACACTCCTCTTTTTGAAAATATTTCATTGGTTATGTCAAGATAGAGTGGAATTTGTAAGTTACTTGGGGAGGAATTCAATGATATGCGGGAGAATATTTGTATACAGGTTACGTGAAAATGCATAAAAAAAAGTACTCAACCTTTTGGTATTTTCTCTTTTAAGATGGAACAATCGCCATCGAATCGCGTTACGTTTCATGTTCGTATGGTGAATCTTATGGCACTATTGTTTATTATTGATTGTGTACTCGCACAACATGCTATTAATATTACTTTGACAAAAGGTCCTAATATGATGGTCATGTTTGGTTTTGAGGTATTTATAAATTTTTTTGTAATGATAAGATTGATAAGGTAATTTAGTAACATAGCTCCTTTTATTACACGTTTAGTATACTATTTTGATATGTACGATCTTGTCAACGATTGGAAAATATATTTTAAATGTCATTGATATGCGTAGCGAAGAACCATGGGAAGGAAAATCAATGTATGTTTTTTACTTGGATCTTCTTACAGGTAAATAAATGTCAATTTCAAAGTTTATTGGTTGTACACATAAAAAAAAAGTGAAAGTGATATACTGATTCTTAATATCAATAGACTTTTTAAAATTGATTACATATTTGGTGTTTTTCTTCTTTATTTGTTATTATTATCAATTACCATTACATATCATTCGTGACGTGTATGTGACATTCCGATCATTTATCCAAAAATGCAGAGATTTATATCGATACCGTCGAGCTACACGCAACATGAACGAGTTATACCCCAATGCGACAGCCGAGGATTTTGCACGTATGAATGATAGTACTTGTATTATTTGTAGAGAAGAAATGCAAGTGACTCCCACTACAGAAAATGGTAATGATAATGATAATCACCCACCACCTAACCAGCAACAACAGCAACAGCAGAATATGGATCAACCCAAAAAATTGCCCTGTGGTCATATTTTCCATTTTCATTGCCTTAGAAGTTGGTTGGAACGTCAACAAAGCTGCCCAACATGGTAAAGTATTAAATGTGATGATAAATAAGGAATAGGATGGATAGGGCAATATATAAATGAGAACGTTGTTTATATATATATGGATTTAAAAAGATTGTATGATTAACATATTTATCATTTAAAACTAGTCGTCGATCGGTTTTGACTGATAGTAAGTGTAATTTCAATTGTATACTTGCTATAATGAATAAGGAAATGGCTTGTATCATTAACCTTATATAATTTATATTAGCAAATGGAAATAGATCACCAGCACCTAATGGTGGACAGCAAAATCAGCAACAACAACAACAACAACCAGGACAGCCACCAAATATGAATGGAAATAATAATAATAATAATGTTGGTCCATTTCGATACGTTAGACAACTTGAAAATGATATACACTATCCTAACGCTACTGGGACAACAGCATCTGCCACCCAACAGCCAGTACAACAATTACCACATTCACATTATCAACAACAATCCACTTCATTTGGTATATTAACTCCAGACCAATCTTCTTGGGCAACATCGTCAGCAGCAGGACCTGGGATGATTCCGCTCATACCATTAGCTGGTGGATCTATTCCTTCATTTGGTACAAATGAGCCAAGATCCAGCAGCAATAACAATAACATAACCAACCTACCACAATCATTACCAGATTCATTGACAGATGAAGATTTACGAATCTTATCTAGCACAACTCGGGAAGCTATGGAGCAACGTTTGCTAATACTTGAAACTGTTCAAAATCAAATATTCCATAGTATGCAAATCTTGACGCAAGCACTGAGTGTAATGCCTAACATTAACAACACCAACACAACAGCTGCATCTGCATCTACATCCGCAACAGATAATAACAGTAACAACGCTGAAACTAATAAGTCTACATCAAACTCTGGTGCTTCTTCTGTGGATGATAATATAGTACAAGCAGGCTTTCCTCCTGGACCTTTGTCACCATCAACATCACCATTAATATCCCCATCTCTACCGCCCTCCTCCTCTTCATCCAATAACATCGAATCGAATACAGTTGATCAAGGAGTATCATCAGCTATTGAAGAACAACCACACCATGACGACGAGAGTATATCGTCAAGTCGACGACGAAAAGGAAAAATGCTTGAACAGCAAGGAGGATCAAGCTTTAATGGGTATTCAGTCGACTCTGATCATGATGACAATGAACATGGTTACGATGATGAATAGTGGATTTTTTTTTAAATAAAAGTCCAAGAGATGGTGTTGCTTGTATAATAATATTTTTTTATATATATAATGAAAAGATAAAATAAAAAACAAAAAAAAATAAATGTATGTGAGTCTTTATACAAAAAAATAAAATAAAATAAGATCTTTTTTAGGGAAAAAAGATAGCATAAAAAAAGTTCGTGATGTAAATGCTGAGACTGTTGAGAAGGATGAATATAGGACGTATAAGAAGGAAAGGAGTTTTTAATTCACAGGAGTAGTTACAGCACTTGGTGGCCGCGGGGTTTCGCCACCACTCGGTCGTGCTGCACCTTCTTGTGATGGTGGCTCATTTTCTAAAGTGATATTTGATGGTGCCACAGTCGTAGAAATGGTCGGTACATGTATAGGTGATGGTGATGAAGTAGATGGTAAACCTTCTGAAAATGCTCCCTGTCGTCGTATTTTCTCCATAAATCCAATCACCCGGGCTAAATCCAAATCTGGTGGATCGCTTTCAATAGCCAACGTTAAAGGCTCCACTAAATCATCAATCTTTTCAATAGGTAAATTACAACAGGCTGCAATTAATCGTTTGCATTGTAATTCCTTTTCTGCTGATTGTGCTTTTAATCCTTCTAGTTCTGAACGTAAATCCTGGTCGTTTTGTGTATAACTGGTAATACGTGATTCCAATAATTTGACTTGATGCTCCAGTTGCTGTGTTCGAGTTCCTCCTTGACTATTTTCTGGTGTGGGTAACACTGGTGGTACAAATAATGCATCAATATCTTGTTTTTCATCAATTTCATCAATGGCTGTGGTATTATTGGCTGGTAATGTAGTTGAAATTCCATCCCATTCACTTTGAAGTGCAACCTGTAAATTACGAATTTTTTGCTGCGCTTCAACTAATTGCTGTGATTGTGTTTGTTTGTCTTCCAAGGCTTTCCGTGTTGCTTCCAACTCTTTTGTGGCCGCTTCAAGTTCTTCTTGGATTAATTTCAATTCTTGATCCCGTTGGCCTAATTGAGTACCATACTCTTCGTCTAATGCATCTACAATCTTCTGAACAGCTATTTTATAACATGGGTAGATATATTTAATTAGTTTTATAAAGTTCCATAATACAGCTTTATCGCCCAAGATAATAATAAAAAAGGTGTATATATTTTCCTTACTTGATACAATTTCTCGACCACGCTCACTTGGTTCGACAGGTTGTTTCTGTTGCTGTTGTTCCTCAGTACCAGGTTCCTATGTTTAAAATTAAAATGACAATACTGTATAAGCATACATGAACGACAAGTTATGTGGATCCACACATTACACGTTCATCGCATCACATTACCCCACCCCCCCCCCAAAAAAAAAAAATTTACCTGAACGTCATTAGGACTGGATGGTGTATAATCTTCTGAAGTTAATCCCACATTATTCTCTGTTGCTTTTTTCGCGCCTGCACGAGTAAGGAGCTTCACAATCTCGCCACATTCCAATTGAGCCGCAATATTCAAAGAGGTATCCCCACGTTCATCTTGCCAATCTAAGATAGGTGCTGCTGCTGGATAGGATCCGACAGCATGTAATAAATGATGCATATAATAAATAGCGGCCTGTGTTCGACCATGAATCCCCGAAGTCAATGCAGCATGATGTAAGACAGACCGTTTCTTTTGATCAACTGCTGTCAATGTATTACTGAGTGCTGACAAGATAGTGGGAAATGTATTATTATCGAATGAATTCGTTACCATAACACTTCGCATCAAAGGTGTCTCGCCAGCATAATTGACACAGGCTGGATTGGCCCCTTTCGAAACAAGTAATTGCACAATGGTAACACGAGCTAATGCAGTCGCCCAATGTAACGCTGTATTACCTTGTTCATCAATAATCAAGTTGATATCAAAGCTATGGGATGGTGATTGAAGCAATTCGGGAATATGGTCTGGATCGTCTGACAAGAAAATAGCCATCAGTAGATTACGATGCTCGTCACTGGATGTTCTTGGCATTGGATGCTGTTGTTGTTGTTGTTGTTGTTGCTGTTGTTGCTGTTGCTGTTGCTGTTGTTGTTGTTGTTGTTGTTGATAATAATACGGTTGAGGTGAATTAGAACTACCATTTCCCGTTGCAGCAGAAGCAATCTTTTGCTTTTTTCGTCCGTGATTTGTTGATGTATTATGATCATCTGCACCACGTCTTGGAGTTACTGCTTTATGTATTGGCGAACCAGCTGCTGACATGGGTGATCCAGGATGATTATAATAAGGTGAACCAGGTGTTGCCGTTGCTGCTGCTGTTGAAGAAGAACCAGCGTTTCTGTTATTTGCTCGTGAGGCATTACGTTGTTGGTTATTGAGTTTACGTTGTGCGGCCACAGCCTGCTCTTTTGTTGGAATTTGGTCATCGTCGTCATTACCACCTATCGGTTGTTGGTAATCAACAATACATTTCAATACATCCAACACTCCATATCGCTCTGCTAATTCTCGTCCTTTATCCAATGGAATCCTAAAAAAATAAGTTTTCCGTTAATGCACTGTAAAAACATACACGAACTCACATACGCGCGAAATATATACGCGACATTAAGTATTTATACAAATAAAGCAAAGAAAGAAAAACGCGAATCCTCTCTTTTCTTTTATATCAATGTTGAAAAAGAAATTATTAAATTACCAAGTGCCTTGAAACTTGCCATAGCCACCTTGTACTTTTTCATGTTCACCAGTTAAGACTTCTCGTTCCAAGATTTTGGTTCGTTTTCCTTTTTCAATACCTGCTACTTTAAGGATTTGAGTAGCGTTCATATAAGAATCATTTCGTCTTCGCATCACAACGACATCTTGAACAACAGTTTCATAAACTTGTACCCCAGAATAAGTTGCTGAATATATTTTGTTGTCTGTCATTGCTATTATTATTGTTATCTATTGTTATTATTATTGTTGTTGTTGCTGTTGTTGTTAATGACGAAGCATATATATACTATAATATATTATTATTAAAAATAATAAAATGGGTGGGAGCAAAGAATAAAGTAATATACGAAGAAAGGGAGTGTAAAGCAATATATACTCTTTTTAAAGTTGCACAGAAGCCTCCACGAGGTCAAAAGGGAGAAGGGAAAAAAATGCAAACACTCACACACACATACGCGTCTTTCGAAAAATATTCAATTGCATCTTTTTTTCTTTTTCACGCGTTCCAGTTATTTTTTTTTTGGTCGGGATATTTTATATACATGAATCTTTCAAGCAAGTGAAACAAACAATAATCTTTATACTTCTTTAACTAATTCATCTCATGATTTACAGATTAGCATAAGCTAATAAAACACTAGTTTAATATGATAATATACTAATAGCATACTCTCAATTCACTGGTAATGATATTTGGAAATGTATATTCATTACAATGCTCTCCCCCCTCTCTCTTTAATGACCTCCGCCAAGGAGATATCATAAAGTCAGATATGACAGATCAATTTTTAGTAGCGAGTTATTTCTATATTATTTTCCAGTTTCTTTTTTTAACCTGATGACAAAAAGATACAAATAATTGGCATATAGCCTTTGTATACTTTCCCAGATATATATTATTTTATCTACTACAATTTGCCTTGACAATTATTAAGAAATTAATTGATATATAGCAATAGCAAGACTGCTTAACCTGACCCTTTTAATTAAAATCCGAATTCATCAATATTTCTGTCATCATACTCATAATCCAAACCACAATTTTCTTTCTATTTATAATGGTCAATATTAGGGAATGATTAATGATTGGCACGGTATTGAAATGCCATTCAATGTGAGCTCTTCACTATGCGATGTAGGTAGAGTACAATACTTTGGTCACATCCAGCCAGACTTATGGAAATGAGCTGTTGAGGTGTTAAGGTTGTTGGCCATCCAAATCTTTTGCTCATGGATATATGTTTGTCTTCTAGAAATTGTGATATATTAGTAAGAGTTTGAGCAACCTTCACCACCGTTGTCCAGAAACCCACCCATTCTTTTCATTGCAGTTTTAGAAACATCCATCATTAGCTTCTTAACACGTCATCTCAACTCCCTTCTATATATGTTAAATAGAAAGAGCTTGTGTAAAATATGCGTCCAGTATTTGGAATTCTGTGATGTTTGCTGCTAAAAGGGCTGCTTTTAAAGCATTCTTCTCTTGCTCTTGTTAACTTCTGTCATTCAACATATCGTTTTATCGTGACTTATAGATTTTATTAAAAGCCTTGATAAACTCAACACTGAATTCTTGCTCGTTACGTGTTAAAAAAATGGATGGATGAATCAGGTAGTTTATACTTATTCCAAGTTAGTAGTATCCAGGTTTTCAAAAGCTCATTCTTTTATTTCACTGTAGGTCCTCAATTTGTCAATATAGAATGCGTTGAAAAAATTATATGTATATGACCACTTAATGAGCTAATGCCATCAATATTCCTACATGATGCTGCAATCACGCTGTTCCTCTTAGAATCAAGTTTTTTTTTGTTACAAAAGTGCTTTTGGCCTATTTTCGTTGCACTAGATAGTGTTCTGACGTTCCGTTCTTGGCAATTCAGTTTGCTCTATTGATGAATAGATCCGTGATCATCCACAGGTGGTAAATTTCCACGATACATATTTTATAAACGTACTCCAGAAAAATATTGCAATCCCAAAAGTGGGTGTAAATACTTTGGTGCTTAAAAATTAATAATCAATCTTATAACATTGTTGTAGCTTTTGAACAACTATTTACCGATATTTGTATATTGATTCACATTATTATATTCAGCAGCTGAGCTTTCGCATGATCTACAGCTTCACCAACACCTGACACTGCTACTCGTCCTAAATGTCGTGTCCCTGACGGCGCTACCAAAATAATAATTTGATTCCAATCAAAACAACATTGAATGGTTGTCCAGAATTGATGGTTGTCCAATGGAACGAAGAACCTATTACTCGATTAAATACTCCCTACTTGTTAGGCCCATTAAATTGACAGGGTTTTATTTCGGAAAAGTCTTGCTAAGTTGTGTTGATGTAACGTATCAACCAAATGTGTGGGATCTGCTGGGTTGTGTAAAAGATTGGACAGTCAATGGGAAAAAATAATTAAAGTTATTACGGTGATACATAATAGCCATCCATATACATATCTCTATAGAATATTGTTGGATATCTATCAGCGTACCAGCAACATTATATACATACAAAAAGTTGAAGGGAGGTGGCCAGGGTAGTAATTTTGAAAGTCACTCTATCGCAAGGCTGTTCTTCGTATATCTTTTAGAAACATGCCATACAAGCGACATGGTATAGTATTTGTCATTGTAAATAAGCTTTTTCTATATATATTTATATCGCACATTGTTTTGTTGGAAATAAAGTATTAGCAAAATGATTTTATACCTGTGTATGGATGGATGATGTTGTCATTAATGTAACGACAAACGGCGGCTGTTTATAATAATAACATGCTCATCCATATTATTTATACAGTTCGATTGCTATTATATTCTGGATATTTTTGATAGATAATACAACTGGTTCATTAAAACTTAATACGTAACATTGTTGACTTAAACTTTGGTAGCACTTAATGTTGTGTCACCAACAGAGCTTTGGCTTCCGTTTGCCCGTAGTTGCTTTTGTCAAAATAAGCAACAACAATCGAAATACCCATTAGATATTTTTAGTTTTATTTCAGTTAAGTAGCATGTTACAGCTATATATGTAATTTAATGTTACTTTATACAATTTTAATTATGTCTATTAAAATAATAGCTGTAGTATTTCCATGCATAAGTTATAAAACTGAAGTACAAATGATTTTGCCCTTTTCAAAAGATACTTTGAAATATATCAAGTCAAAATCTAAACACAACGTCAGGAGTAGTAATAAAAATGATCACATGGCTTTTTTGATTGACGTATTTCATACGCTATTTAGCTTTATCAATATAGGTCTGAAACCCTTTGCTTCATGCACACAACAGATACACGTACACTCATGGTACTTGCAATAAGAAATAAATTTGAATATATAAAGAAAAAAGAATGTTTATATCAATGTGATAGCTGATAATAACCGAGGAAAGAAACGCTTGAACGGAAAACACTGTTCCGTTTATTCAAATTCTTGCTTAGCAAAGTTTTTTTGTCAATGGTATCTGATAATGATGGATACTTGAAATAAATTACACAAAAAAAAAAATATTTTTCCATTTTTGGAACAGCGACCGATGATCACTTTCTTGCTGAGGGGTGCACCTTGCATATAAAAGAGCAGGTTTTTCCCGCCAAGGTATTTTTTTTTTCTTTTTGTTTCTTGGCTGTCTTTTTTTCATTTTCTTTAAACTTTACTACCTGAAAACAAATCGTATTCTATTACAATCATGATTGGTGTCTGCTGTTTGATTATTATTATTTTACTCTTGCCTCCTCTTGGTGTCTTTTTGATGCGTGGTTGCCATGCTGATTTCTGGATCAACCTGTAAGTTTTTATAATTTATATATTATGATAAGCAAACGCACAACAAAAAAAACACGTCGCGAATATCGACTAATACTGTATGTATTTTACTATAGTTGTTTGACAATTCTCGGTTATCTTCCAGGTAAAATAATACAAATATATATTATGACACGAAAAAAAACATAGATAGATCAGTATACTGAAACTTTTCGAAAAAAAAAATCATTTAGGTCATTTGCACGCATTCTATGTTCTCGTCAAGGAAAATGAAAAAAAGGAATTGGAAGCTAGAGGTGCAGGAATCCCACCTCCCACCCAAGCTGGTGGATATGGTGCAGTACCTCAACAAGGTTAAACAAGGGCCACTTTTTTTTATATTTTATGTACAGTATAGTCTTATAGTATCTTTTTTCATTTCTGTTGTAAAACAAAGCACAAAGAGCTTTATTATTCCCACCATCTTTTCTCTCTCAGTTATATACTTTTATCATATATAAATATATTCTTTAAAGATCAAGAATGATGATTTCTATCAATTGGGACATTTTAGATGGTAGAAAAAAAGGGAGGGTTAAAAAAACGTATAGTCGATGGAAAAGAAAAAGAAGACTTAATGATTTTCTCGTTTAATAATATTATACAACTATCGTAGTTTAATGATTTATTTTTTTTTACTGCGAGATTGGAGGAGAGGAGAAGGAGGAGGAGGAGGTGTAAATGCTATTTCAAATCTATACAATTATAATGTAGGGTGTATTTCTGTTTGGATAATAAAAAACAAAGGAGGATTTAATAGTCAGAGCTCAATTGTTCCAAATCTTGATCAGAGAAACCTAACAAGGTAAGAACATAAACCAAACTCTTTTGATTGATACGCGAAGGTGCCTATATTTACAATTATATATCAAATTTTCATGTGTCTTTTTTTCACATATCCAAAATAAAAAAATGGTTATATATTTTACCTGTTCCTGTACACGAGGTTTAGCATTGAAAGCAATACCCAAACCAGCCTTATTCAACATCCATAAATCATTAGCTCCATCACCAACAGCAATGACTTGTTTAGGTGTCACACCTTCTGCCTGTGCAATGACATCTAATAATTCTGCTTTACGGATACCATCCACAACGGGTCCAACTGTTTCACCAGTAAATGTTTTACCATCTGCAGATACCTTGAGCTAAAATATTCGATGGACATTATAAATATTGCTTCTCTCACTTTTTCCTCCAGTCTGAAACACAATTTTTATAAAGAATGCTTACCTGATTAGCAAATGCATAATCCAAACCAAGCTCAGCCTTGACATAACGGGCAAGTGGGATAAAACCACCGCTAATGACGGCAAGTTTAAATCCAAGTTTCTTTAAGGATTGACACAAGAAATGGGCACCTTCAGTAAAAGTCAAACTTTGTTTTACTTTTTCAAGAACATCCACACTTGTACCATTCAATAAAGCCACACGACGACGAAGTGATTCCTTGAAATCAATTTCACCATTCATGGCTGCTTCTGTAATAGCCTAATATAAATAAAATTGAGACGCGATCCATTCCATCCACCCAATAAAGCATTATTATTTCATGCAACATATATACACTCAGCTCGCGTATAAACATTAACCTCACCCCCCTCACTCCCTTTAGAAATAATAAAAAGTAGACTTACGGCCACTTGATCCACCACACCAGCATGACGAGCAATTTCATCAATGACTTCTTGACGAATCAAAGTAGAATCCATATCAAAAACAACCAAACGCTTATTCTTGCGGAACACATCATCAGGTTGTAAAGCAATATCCGTACCATGACTTGCGGACAATTCAAACAAATCAGTTCGCAATTGGTTCATATCGACTGTATTGGGTACACTAAGACGGAAATCAGCACAAGACAACATATTACCACCTTTGTTCAATCGTGCCAATTTTTCAACCGAGATACGATAACGTAAACAGAATTGAGTCCAATCATTCAAAAAGGCGGGTTGAAGACCATTTTGATTCAAGATACTGGCAGCATACTTGATACGGTTGGAATAAGGAGCTTCTTCCAAAGAAGGTGGGATATTAATATCGCCTTTAGGACCAATACGATGAGCTTGCTTTTGCGCTTCTTGCGAGTTGGGAGGTTCAGTTGCTTGGGTATCAGGAACATCATAAGTTAATGTGGCATCCCATTTAGTAGCGGCTTCGGCCAAATCAGTAAAAATGGCATTGCTTTCGGATCGCAACGTAATGAGAACACCAAAGGTGACATGGTGGTAAAGGCGCGAAAGCATACAATCGTTAATGTCACAAGGATGATTGGCAAGACATTCAAGAACAGCACCGACAATGTCAGTACCGTGAGGTCCGGCCATAGAGACCAAGACCTTTTGATCCATCATGGCTTTAGGTGGCGATGAAGCAATGGTGGTCATATTTTTATATATGTTTGTTTTTGGGTTAAAAAAAAAAAGATAACAAAAAGCAAGGATAAAGTTGTCAATCCAATTTTACCAAAACAGCCAATAGATTTTTCGATTTCTATCCATGCTAAATATTGACTCATTTTTTAACAAATCTTTCTGCTTGATCTTAAAAATAACAAATAACAATAACAGGGTCCACGAGGAGATTCGGTACGCTAGAAATTGATTTCTTTAATATTTCTTTCAACCTTGGATATAACTATATATACATAGTACCTCTTGTTCCTTTTCATTTGATAATAACAACACAAGTTCCAACATGTTATTTTTTGCCTTGTACATTGCACGTGAAGAAAAAACTTTTTTTCGGTTTCTGAGATTATCTTTTGTCAGTTGCTACTTAGTGAAAGCATGACTTTTTTTCATGAGATAAAATGCATTTGCTATGTTGGATGCTTTTTTTGTATAGTGTGTCTTATGTAAATGACACTTGGTTTGGAAATTCAATGAAATGTATAAATAGTTAAAAAATACAAGCTTCATAGCTTCGCATAAACAACAATAATATCAGGATGATGACCATTCATTACCATCCAGATAATATTTACACCGTGGGATACAAAGTATATTAGGAACAAAAATAACTCGAGAAATAGCAACAACAACCCTTTAAACTGCTGTTGGATGTTGGATTGTTCCCTATTTGCCGTTCTGGAATCCAGACCTCATGCTCATGTAATAACAAATACATGTCTTCAAGTTGAATACACTCATACTTAAACAATAATAGTAGCAACAAGCAAAGCATGATAACACCATGCAATATGTAGCATTTTTTTTTTCTCCGTCCATGCATCGATCATTATGGTTCTGGGTAACTTGCAGCAACAAACCTTCCACCCTACGTGGAACGAAAAAAGAAGTTGTAAAATACTATAAAATACAATATATGAAGGAAGAAGATAATAAATGGGATTTCTCTTTTTTTTTTATGATGGTAGAAATAAATATTTAGAACGGAAAGAAGATCTTGGGTCTCTGATTCTCGATATGTTCTAGCATTTGTTAATATAGAATTCTTTTTATACTTTTATAAGAATTCTTGCTAATATTTTCTAAGCTGTTTCTCGTGGCTAATGTCGTCATGATTAAACAAGCAATCATTATATATATAGATTACAAGATCAGCTGCTGGGAACAAGTAAAGGTCCTTGTATATATATATATGTTTCTGATGCCTCTCTCTATTTTTTTTTCTTTTACCCGTTCTTCTTTATTGGGATTCTCTCAGCCTCTTACCTACTTTTTCGTTGTCGATCTACTTCATATAGATAAAAAGAAAGATGCATGTAAAAAAAGGCTTTGTTATTAAAATGACAATGCATTTTTATTTTTCCTCGTCGATGCAGTTTATAACAACAACAGATCATATTTTTTTATAAATGAAAAAAGATCTTTCATCTTTTATTTTTTTTTCACATCTCATCCTTTCTTGGCGGCGGGACCCAACACATTATTTAGTGAAAGACAAACAAAATGGTTAATATTATTATCGAATGTATAAACCCATCGAAATGGTACTTCTGTTACACCATATTAAACACAACAACAACAAAGAAGAAAATGAGGTTAGGCTTGGTCCAATAGGATAACTTTCCATGAAATACAGAGTGAAAGGCCCGGATGATCCGCTGAAGTGGAAAGATACTTGTACTACTTGGTGACATGAGTTTTTTTTTTTTTTGGTCCTCTCTATTCTTCTATCATTATTGATCATGCAACCATTTCCCAATTCAAATTTGCGTGAGAAATGAATACCATTTCTTATTGTTTTAAGGAGGTTCTCTCCACTGTTGGAAAAGGTTTTATATCAATTATAAGTAATAAAGTACTCAGTTCTTTCGATTTGTATTTCACTAACCCATGTTTAAATGATCAATTCTCTCATTATTATATAATGATAATATTGATGTTGTTGATAATAATAATAATTATAATGATTTTTATATATAATATATAAGTTTTACAAGGTATTACATACAAGAAGGTGCAGGATGATATAATGATAATATTAAAAAAAAAAGGCTATATACAATATAAAAAAGGGTTTATGCGAAGAAAGAAGAAAGGAAAGGTTTCAGTGTGTATTTATGCTGATGATGATGATTTGGTCGTAGTCGATGATTGATATTTTTCATGTCGATTGATGATGAGGATGATGATATTAATGGTGGAGAAGAGTTGGATGAATAAAGTCGTTGTTTTTTTTTTGAAGATGAGATATTATGTGTTTTTTTTTTGTTGTCGTGATGTTGTTTCATAGTATATAATCGGTTATATATATTTATGTTTTAAGCATGAGTTAAAAAAAATCAAACTCGATCTTGTTCTTAATGTATAAAGATGTTGATATGTTTTTATACTGGAGAGACTGTAGGAACCATGGCTTGATTTGATTTATGTTTAGGACCCCACGCAGTAAATCGTTTAAAGACTAAGGACATGGTATTATTGGATCGTGGTTCATCAGCATAGGGAGGAACCTCCCAAGGTTTACATAACCGTCTCTTGTTACCACCAAATAATAAATCTGGATGATCTTCTTCACTGTCATGACAAACGACTGGATCAAAGATGCATTCAAAGGTATATTCCAGTTTATCTTGTTCAATCTTGTGAATGACAGGTGGTTCCTTGCTGATCTTGACACTCAATGATTTTTTTCTTGTTTGAGGTTTTTTAGCTTGAGTAAAAGAAAAAGATCGAAGTTGACTACCGATGGTCATCTTTTTTGTGATTTGATTTGATTTGAAAAAAGAAGTGTTTAAATAAAGAAAGAGAGAGAGAGATGAGATGATTGACAGGCAATAAAAATTTTAAGAAAAGAAGTAAAAAAAAGTTTGAGTTTTGGGTTTATATATGAAAAGGATATGGATCATTGTCGTACATAAAATTCTCACACGTTACAACCTGCATTAATATATACAAAGAGCGCCCACAGCAACTTCTTTTTTTTTCACTTGTGCTCATGAACCAATCGAGTCACACAAATCACAAATCAGCTGTAAGAAAATAGGAAACAGAACTTAACTCTCACACAAACAATAATAATGATAATAATGACGATAATGATACTGATGAACATGAAATTAAAACAATGTTGTTTTAATTATATTATTATTCTAATCATAATACTTCTTATTGAATTGTGATATTGGTAATTATAGTATATAATAATCTAATAATAATAGTAATAACATCATGCATTACTTTTTTTCTTCATAAAAAAAAAAGGAGTGATGGATGTCAGGCCACTAGTACCTAACAAACTAACTAACAAAAAAAATCGTCTAAAGTCATGTAAAAACTCCTGACTTATTTTTCTTTTTTTTTTGTGGCACTATACATTCCCAAACTTGACATCCTTCCGTGGGTTTTAAATAATATCACGCGACCTAATAAGAAATGATTGGCTCTTGGGAAAATAGTACAACTATTGGTTCTAAATTATCACTATTATTATTGTTATTATTGAGAAAGAAGGAAAGAAGGAGAAGAGTTGTTATTATGTCTGTGTGTGTGTATGTGTGGGTGAATCGAATGGGAAAAAATAAAATCAATAGTAATTAACTTATTTACAAATTAGTCAAATTCTAATAAAAAATATAAAGTCTATAATTTATACAATCGTCTAATCATGGAAGTAGGTCCTGTAGCCATCGTATCTACAACATCATGATGATTTCTATTTCTACCTGCTTTTTTAATTTGAGCAAGTGCCTTGAGTTTACGTAACGATATCATATAGGCACCCAATCCTGTGAGCATGGCAACACCTGTCATTGCACCAAACGCAACAGGATCATCCTCGAAATAATTCTTCAAATTCATACCAAAGATTGCACCATAAACACTCACAATACTTGCAGACAGGGTGATAATACTAAGTCGGATCTCGAACCACATCAAAGAGTTTCGTGAAACATCCAGGATGATCTGTACAATTTCCTCTGTCGACCTCATATCCGAAATTAAGGAGGATGCTTTACTAGCAATTTCTTCCGTTTGTTTCAAATAGGCTTCTAATAACAATTCTATTTCTTCGTGGTCAGATGCATCGCGTGGTTTACCGGCTTTTTTGGCTGTCAAATACATGGCCGCCAAATCTTCATCTATTAAATGATGGTGAAGACGAATATTAATATTATCGTGCCAATGCATATGATTTTAATCTCCTGTCAAAATGAATATTCCTTTTTCTTCTATAAAAAAACAGGTGTTTTACCATGGTCCAATAAATCATTAATTGCGTCATGAATAGATAATGCATCCTTTTCAAATTTGGCTAGCTTTTTTGAATATTGAAGTAAATCTCGGAGATGATTTTGCTTCACTGACTCTTCTACATCCGCAATGTCTTCTAAATCGCTTAATAATTTAGTGACAGGTGTTTCAAGGACTTCTAGCTCGGATTGTAGCGACGAGGTGATTGAAACAAGGATAGCTTCAATGGCTCTATTTTTTTTAGCATATCATATCATATTATTCAATAAATAAATAAAATAAAATAAAAAACAGGATGATGTCAGTAAATAAACTAGTTTAATAATTTTCCATTCTAAATTTTTTAGGCGTTTTTCTTTTTTTTCGCTTTTAACTTTATAATTTACTCTTCTCCCACCCTTCCTTCCTTATGTTTTCTTTTACCTGAACTCAAAAGGCAATTCATTATGCGACCTTAATCTTTCTTGCAAGTCATAGATAAAAATACTTTGATTATAACTATCGGAAGATCCAAAGGTATCAAATAATACAACAAGGTCACTTTTCACCAGTGCTTTTAAATAAGTCATATTCACCAGAATAGCTTCTGAACGAACAAGTATAGATGGTTTCTGATATGTTGAATGCGTGTCAATACCACGTAAATCGCGCGGCAAAAGGGAATGGCGTTGACAAAGATCGGATTTACGAAATTCACCTGCTGTTATTCTTACAGACCCTGTATCGTCAAACTCGGTACCTATTTCATATTTATATAACCCCTTGCTGTTAATAAATATTTTCTTGGATAGAAAGCATAATAATGGAGGAAACATGAGCTTAATGATACATACATCGTAATTTCAAATCGGGTGTTTTAGCAGGTAATGCATGTTGAGCTAAAGGATTCTCATTTACATGAATGTATCGTTTTTGCTGGTGTGATAAAAAGAAACGTGGTTGTTGAAAAGTTCCTGCTTTTGTTATTGTCGAACAACGGATACATTGATAACAAGAAAAAATAGGTTGTGTAATATTGGTAGTAGTGATTGTGATTCGACGCGATGTCAACCGTAGTAAAGACGATAATTGTTGCATTCAGGATTTCATACGATTTAAAAAAAAAAACAGAAAAAGAATGGAGTTAAGGTCTTCTTTTTTATGTAAGAAAACAATAATGCTTAAAGCTGGGTATCGGCTGTCAAAATAAAATAGGCTGCATTTTCTATTTTGGTAGAACCAACAGTTTTTTTGTATCGTAGTACTAGTAACAATAAAAAGTGATTGAATTGATTGTTATAAATATATGGTTATGAAGAAGAAAGATGTATCCAACATGTATATTCTACTAAAGTAAAAAAAAATAGAATGTGTTTGTTATTCGTCCTGGGATTTAATTCATCTCAAGATGACATAGATTTCAATAGATTTTTTGCTTACAAAAGTATATGAAAAATGTTCTATAAAGTTTATTAACAACAAAGTACTGTCAGTAAGAATCCATTTAATGGATATAACTAAACCCTGGATGAGCTACCGTAAATGACGACGATCAATTCATCAGGGTGTCCAATTAACGGAAACTTTTGCCTAATATATCAAAATATTGATAGTCGGCTTATTTACTTCTGTGAGTGCGCATATCATCAAATTTTCTCATGGAAAACATCTATAGATATTGGATTGCTCATCTGAGTAGGTTACATTTATTTTAAGCCGTTCTTGTAACACATCTAGAAACTAAGTAAATAGCGAAAAGGTTTATATACTATATAAAATCCCAATCTTTTTCTTCTTTTAATATTTTAATTCGGTCATCAACGAACTGCTCTTGCGAGAAGTCTACTGTCGATTTTGCAGGATACTTTTTGACCTGAACCAACAAAAGGACATAACTCGATTATCACGATCTAACCATCATATACACAACATAATTGACCAATGGTAACATTTGTTTCATTCTTATATCCGGTCTCAACCTTTTTCTTTTATCTTTCAATGAATATGTATTTAACTAACTTGACGAGATATAGCCATAGAACCAATGTATATTACCTATGAGGCAGTACAATTTACGAATAAGGGTAACTGGAAAAGACCGAATTATATTCAACGTCACCGGCCGTCTAAAACAATCCCCAACAAATTACCCAAGTTCGAATTTATGCCTACCAAACTCGTTCGTATCTCGGACTTGAAAGTGGTGGATGGATCCCAAGTGAACGAAGGATATTGCGCATTATCTTACTCTTGGAATCAATCTGGAAACATACAAAAAGATGAAATAAAAGAAAAATATATATGCGTGGATGAAGGCAAACATAAAATCGTTTTCTATGACACTATTTACCCGGATATGATTATTCCCAGATACAAGATCAATTTAAATCTTCGACTCACAAAAATATATAAAGTATTGAAAATTATGGATGACAACGATTACTTTTTTTCAAAAACAATCAAATATACCAAATTTAAAGGCATCATTCAGCAAATAAGTCAACAATTCAACATCAAATATATATGGTATGATCAAATGTGCATTAGTCAAAACGATCCAGAAGAAAGACGTAACGAAATACGCAACATGCACCATATATACAATAATGCTTATTGCACCGTCGCACTCGTACTAGATTATCATAATTATGCACATAGTTTTTCGTTTTATTCTCATCCACTAGGTGAACAACAATATTTCAAACGTTTATGGACTTTGGAAGAAGCAGTAAAATCAAATAGACTGTTATTTGTCGGTAGAGATATTCATGAATGGGAAGAAGACATTGATATTAATGATTCAACCTATCAATTAATGAAATCGTTTTCAGAATTAAATATTCATGAAATTTTATACCATGCACATCAACGAACAAGCACCAGAGAACATGATCGTGTTTTTGCTCTCATCAACTTTTTCCCCGAGTTTATCGACGAGATCAGCATTGATTACCATCAGCCCATAGAAAACTTAATGGTGCAGTTTTATCGTCTTTTGGCAAAAAAAGACATCAGCATTTTATTTTTTGGAAAAATCGGTAAACATTATGAATCAACAATCCAACATTACACGTTTCTACCTTCATGGACGGGTGTTCATGGAGCACATGTAATTAAATGCAATGAATTTACGTCTTTTCAAGATTATAATGTGGTTGGAAAAACCATGCATATTACAAGTGCTTATGTTACAAACGATCGATCATCCACCAATAATGACTCTTCTATTGTACACGATAAATATGATATTGCATATTATACCGATAACGGATATATTAAATCATCTGTGTTTAATCGCTATTATCGCCTGTGTATACTTATTCAACTATCAGGGAAAAAAGAAAACAAAAGGATTAAATTAGCATACTACAACGACGAATATAAAAGTTGCAGAGATATTTATACGCATGAGAGAGTTATCGATTTGATTTCTAAAGAACTCCAACAGCTATCAAGGTTTATGACTATAAAAATGGAAAACCTGTGTTGGTGTCATGTAGATAGCATTGATTATCAGTCTGCTGCAAGTATTGATTTAAACGGTTTAATGGAACATGTGCTAGATAATCCTTCTACACAATACGTGATCCTCTCTGAAATTTCATTTGGTCGTTATTATAACCGTTATTATCCCGTCATCAAAAAAGAACAAGGAGAACAATACTATAAAGCGATAGGATGTGTCCATATAGTTTTGAAAGACAATTTATTCTCTGGAGGCAATTTGTTCTCTGGTTGCACTTTACCCAAACAAACATTTATAATCCAATAATAAATAATATACCGATTTCATTGTAAGACTAGATATTCTCCAAATGTTAAAAAAAACACAGTTCAATCTACTTGAATGGAAGTAGTGTTCTACTTTTTCTTTTTTTTCTTCTATACATAGCAACCGAGCATGTTTAATAATATTAATAGGACTATATACTCTTTTACCATATTCATGATGCTATTCAAGTAGCCTGACAAATAAATCGGCGCTATGGAAAAATATGCATAAATCCTCTTGTGACAAAGTGAACTATGTAGCACTTAACCATTTATTGCTACCTCTAAATCTATGACAACCATGGCTTTCTTTTTAGACATTGACTTCATTAATTTCCTTTTTTTTCAACGCGCACAACTCTCAAGGTTCCAAGGCTTGGGATTTTTTTTCTTAAGGTAAGTGCTATCAAAGATAAATACCTTTCCATTGACTGGTCTTAAAAAGTTAAGCAGCTTCCATTCAAATGAAGGTTTACTGGGGATGGATGATTGCTAACTGTGGATGTTGGCTTTAATTCGTAGCTCTCTTTATTATTATTATTTTGTATATAGGCAATCAAGGCATTCAAGTTCAACTTCTTCGCATCTTCAAACCTTTTACGTCTTTAAAGCTTTTCAAATCTAAGCCATTCAAGATATTCAAGATTTCTCTTCCTAAATTACTGTAACATTTGGGGCAATATCTTTTGACATGGTTCAGTTTAGCCGATTAACTGAGGAATAGGGAGGGCTGTCATGGTAACTTTTTAAAGTGTTTGGCAATGTTATAGAAATAATTCTTTTTTTTTTCCTCCATGATAGAAAGTCCTCTATAAAACAGAATATTGTTTGTTCGTTTCTTTTAAACCTTTTTCAGAATGATCCCGAATGCACGGCTCATGGTAATAAAATTGACTTTTTCCCTTTTTTTTAGGTCAATCATATAGACGCTTATTTTTTTTATAACTATTGAATCTTAATCCAAGGTAGCTCCTCTATATGGTATTAACATTCTTGTTGCTTTATATCCAATCCTGGAAATAGAAACATATTTGAAAAGACTTATAGATTTCTGCACGCTGATAGAAAATGGTATATTGCTGTTGAATTAATGTAAAGAGAGGAACTGATAGCCTGATATGTCCGTATATTCAACTTGATTCACCGTTATATAATTGTATTTACATTACGACGGAGCAATGGAAGAACAGACAACTTCCAAAGCGTAGAGGATACCAGACCCTTTTGTTGAAGTGACAATGGTGGTATCAATATCTTTACTGTATCTATCACCCATGGTTTGCATTAAATGACATGTAAATATCCATCATCAACCTTGGATTCGATTTGCTGTGCTAATGGAACGAAAGAAATAGCTACATTATTCATAAAATATATCACACCCGTAGTAATTTTGTGAATATATTTTGAAGAAGTCTATATTATTACGATGATAAGGGTTTTTTTTTGTTCAACTTTTTTATTTATATTTTCTTCAACCCTCCCTCTAATATATATAATCATTGATTAATATATACCATCGCGATTATCAACGAGAAAGTGCACAGAGTTTCCTTCGTCATCTTCATAACAGACTAGTGAACGTTTTAGAAGAATTGTATTTAAAATGTATTCAATCGTTTGAACAAAAAAAAACACCTGAAATATGATGAATAACAATGATATTATATACTCTTCCGGGTCTTTACTTGAATGGTGAAGATATATTTATATGGCCTAGTTTAATACATCTTCCGTTCAAGCCATTATCAAATAATAAAAACAAGAAGTGATATATTATCTTTGTTACTGAAACAGCTAAATTCTACTCAACTTCAAATTCGATTGTATTCAAAAAAAAAAGTTTATGTATATTTATGGATATTAATAAAAAAAAACATGACAATCTAATATCATCAGAGAAGATCTCTCTTTGGGTTTTCTCATAACGAACTTTCGGACCCTTCCATGATGTTTTTTTGTTATTTTGGTATTTGGGAAGGACTGAAGGATGATGGTGTTATGGTGGAAATCAATGTATGTACTATTTATGCTTCTTTTTTATATATGCTGGGTTCTTTTCTTTGAATAATAGGTGATCATAATAGAATGGACAACCCAAAAACAATAGATAATATTAATATAAAATAATGTATAACTAAACTAGATAAGTCATGAATGAACTTAGTGCAGGAATATTTTCTACTACAACGGGTATCCTAGTGCTAAATTTGGCCATTTTTAATTTTTATGCTGTTGATGATTATGATGATTATACAGAAGATGTACTCAATGGTTACATGGATACATTCTTGGGTAATAACAATGTACTAGTGGGAATTGAACTTAATGAATTTATAATAGCATCCGTCGGTAACTATTCTATCGTTATTTTATTATACTTCCAAAAGACAAGAGATTAAGAGCAAAAAAAAAAAAAAAATGGAGCATCCATATACATTTTTATATTTACACACTTTATTTATTTCATCCGAATATAAAAAATACTCAAAGTCATCAATGGAAAGATTTTTAGCTATTCATTTTCTCTGGAAGGATTAGGTGTTTAACTTATTGACTTACGTGTCCTGATACAAGCTCATCTAGTTTTGAAGATTGCTTTTCTGTCGCTGACTAATGTAGAACCTACATAGTCACCAACAAGAGCATAATTGCCTGTTTCTTCCAGTAGTAACTCATCTTTGTTTTCAACAACTTCCAGCAGCTCATCTCTGCCGTCAACAACCTCCGGTAACTCAACATTGTCGACGCCATTAGAGTCTACTTTATGCATCACGGAAACAAAGATATACATGTAACAATGACCGACCATACAACAGTGCCAACACTTACTACGACCGAAAAAAAATGGCCACCATATCTACATATGAGACTACTGTGCCAATAATGACAGTGATGGCGACACTAAAATATTCAACCTTTATTAAAACTGGGTTCGCTGATCCACCCATAACAACAAGCACATAGATATCAACTCATTCTATTTTTGCTCCTGTTGTTGATAATAATTGTATATAAGAACACTAATTAGACCACATTCTTAAAGGGGTAACTCTTTACATTTGCATACTAACAAGTGAAGCTGTCAAAAAAAATTTACTTTGCAGATTTCGTTTAGTTTAAAATCCCATATACATAATATATAACAGACAAAGGGAAGGATGACCATTTTTAGCAATATAATAATGATCGTTCCTTTGATGTGTGTAAAGATCATATACATGCATGCTATATTTTATAGAAAAGGGCTTGTTCGTTGTGCTATTATTCCTGAAGATCAATTTTGAACAACATCACTTTTTTTTTCTGGCTTTAGGATATTTACCTTTATCATTACTATTATTATTAGACACTGCAAATAGGTTTCTTCCCATGATTAGCAAAAAAAGTGGGACCTTCAACCATAATAATGTGGCGAAGTCTTCTACTATAGCAAAGTGCTAAATTACCCGAGACCACAAATCGATCACCAAATCTACAAATTGGGAATAACGCGTTTTTTTTTTTTTTTTTTTTTTTTTTGTGGTGGTGTTCATGTTGTTATATTTATACCTGCTGCTGAGCCAAAGCAGGGTATGGAACTATATATCGGGTATTTATAATCAATATCGTCGTTGTATACTATGTTGCTGCCATCGTTGAATATATAGTAGTACGTTATTAGATACTATTTATACCCGAGGTAATAATGAATAACAATGGAAATTAATTAGTGAGTATTCAATACTAAAATGGTCAAATGTTTTTTTTATCATAAAATAGTTAATAAGTAAAAGAAGTGTAAAAAGATAATCATCATTTTTTCTATATATACTAGCCTTCTTGCTTAGATGCTGATGGAATCATTTCTAGAAAAATAAAAACTTCTTTTATTATGATTCCTCTTTAACTTTTATTATTCCATGATATGCTTTGACCTTGATAATAAGAATGATATTAAAATAAACAAACTTAGTCTTGTTTCAAATACTTTATTATAAGATGTTAGCTAATGGAAACGCCACAAACGGTAGTCAAAGTTTTTGTTTCTTTGTGTGACCTTGTTACTACTAATATCTAAAATACACAGTGGGGAGGTCATGCGGTAAGAAAAGAAAGAAATTGAACTTCCCCTTTTGAAGCTCCTTCGATATTAAATTATTATAATCCCTTTATTCATTCATTCATCCCAATTATCATCTATCGTCAGTATCATCATGATAATATTAATATCATGTATTTCAAAAAGATGAACTTAATAGTAGTTAAACAGATGGATGATGCTATTGAGCACATTATACTAATAAATAACAACAACGACAAGATAAGACAATTGTTGCGTAATGCAAACAATGCGAAATGATTAACCCGTTTTAGGTTAATCCGAATATATCTGCCAATCAAAAATGAAAAACGGTTTTCTTTTGAGGAGAAAAAAAAAGACGAGTTGGGCTTCGCCTTTTCTTTTTCTTCCACTTTTTTTCACTTTTTTATTATATATACCTTTTTTTTCTACTCTTTTTAAAATGCATTTGAATTTAAAAACATCGTTATTGGGTCTATTAAGTATTGCTGGTAATGTGTCTATTGAACATTGTATCTTTATATAAGAAATATAGCCTCATTTTGTATACTCATGGAGGTTGAATTATTCTTTTCTATTTTATAAACACTTTTTTTTTTTTTGCTTGGCTTGCTGCGACGTACACCGACCACTATCTTACGAAACATTTTCCAATTTCTCCTTATTTTCAATAACCTCACGTGGACACTACTACTATCATTGGATTCTACCACCTTTTTTTTTGAATAAAATAAAACAGCATTCGTCAATGCCATTCCCATTGAAGACGTTTCAGTGACTTCAGTCGAGTTAGCTGAAGAACCTATGGATGCTCATGGTAGTGAACATTTGTACGTGACCGTGACTCGCACCGACGACCTTGTGGATGATGATGGTTCACTTTTGGCTGAACGTATCATGGCCGTTCAGGTGACTTTTGATGTGATTGAGAAGCAGGTGCGTTTTTTATCTCTCTTGGTCTTTTTAATTGAATGATTTGTTATCATAACATGGAAACCATGTATCTATTGAAACAAACTGACTAACTGGTCTCACTGACTTTGATTTTTTTTTCTCTCATTTCTCTCCCACACTAAAAAAACTATAGTTGCATTGCAACGGTGTACCTGTTGAAATTGGTGTTTCCAATATTCAAGTCGAAGCCCATATTGCTTCCAACCCTGAAAAATTGACTATTAACTCTGCAGAAGAAGCTGCTCTTTTGGAAGATACTTTTGATATTGGCTTGGCTACTGTTGAAGTCACTGCTACCTTGGTTGAAGAACTCAAGACATCTGATGGTTTGACATTCCGCCGTTTGAATGTTCAAGAACGTATTACTGAAATCAATGGTGAAAATGTCGTTCAAACCGACGCAGGTCAACAAGTATTGGATATGTATGAAGATGGCTCCTTTGAACGATGGGCTGTTGATCCTATCACCGGTTTCTTGTTGCCTGGCCCTGCTGTTATCGATGATCCTGCTACATTTGAAACTCATGAAGATGGTAAAGCATAAACTGATCTTATATATTACTCTATTACTTACATGGTTCATATTAACCATATCTGTTTTAAATATATAGCTCTTCCTCAACTCGAAGTAGAAGAAAAGCAACCTGTCCTTTCATCTGAGCATGCTGGTACCAAGGGCTGTGCTGGTGCATTGATTGATCCTGTTGTTGAATGGTGGAACGACCAATCTTCTTTGGTTCATGGTTTCATTACCGGTGGTTTCTTGGCTTTCTTGTTTGCTATTGCTTTGGGTATTCGTCAATTGATTGTTTCTTCTTCTGCCAACTCGGATTATGATCAATTGCCTATTTCAGATCATGATCAAAACCAGGAGGCTATTTGGCAAGATAAGAAAGAACAAAAGGAGGATGAAAAACGCCCCTTCTTGTCTTAAATAAGAGAGGTTGTTCCTTCCTTGATATGTTATTAACACCCCACATACTACCCAATCCACCATTCCACCTCATTGAACTCTTATTGGATTAGCATATTAAAAAAAAAAAAAAAGAAAGCAAACAAAAGGAGAAAGTTGAAAAAGGGTGTTTGAATATCGTTGAAGAGTTGAACAACAACAATAATAATAATAGTACATAAACAACAATAACAAACTTGCACATATACAAATTTATATATTCCCTCATCTCCCTTTTGCTTTTCTTTTTTTTTCTTTTTTTCGTCTTTCCCATTTTCACTTTCTTTCTTTTTGCCTTATTTTTTTTTTCTGTGATGTCTTTTTTTTTCATTTTGTTAAATCCTTTTAAATATGTTGTATATAAAGAAATTATATATCTCCAAAAAAACAATGTTTGAGAATGGGAATACATTTTTTATGTATAGTAAAAAGTATTAAGATGGTTATTATTATATTATTATTATTAGAGAGTTTAAAAAGTAATTTAAGGTATAGTATATACATCATATATATATATATATATAAAGGAGTAACAAGAAAGAGAGAGAAATGTATGTGCTATGTCTGTGTGTGCATAGAATTAAGGGTTTTATGGGATGACTTGAACAAGGATAATACCAACTACCACAACGACAATATACATGTGGTGTGTAAAAAGACTTGTTTTAAACAAGAGGAGTATAAATATAGAGGGCGATCTGTAGATGGGAGGACAGAAAGAAAAGATGTTTATGGGTGGGGTATATATAAATATATAAAATATTACAGAAAAAGCAATCAAATCCATTATTTAAAATTAATTGATGACAAGAGAAGGTCGACTGCTGCTGTTAGGATGAGATCGACGAATAGTGCCAGTAATAAATCGTTTCACGACTGACAACTTTTTGTTTAATGTAACTTGTTCTTCATGATTTTGAGGGTGATCCTCCAAGGTAGATTCTTCATCATGTTCTGGAGTCATTTTTGTCATCATCATGTTTGTCATATGAGTCGAAGAAGAAGAACCACATGAAGATAAAGAACTTGTTGGTGAAGTGGGTGGTACATCATGAATGAAATCCAAAGATAAAGAAGATTTAGAATGAATAGCATTCATATTGAAATGTTCAGTAAAGCGTGACATGATAATAAAATTCGTTGGGAAAAAAAATGAAATGAAAAAGAGAAGAGTAGAAAAAGAAGAAGAAAAAGTTTTAGAAAATAAGATCAAACATTCGAAAATGATCGACGGTGTAAAAAAACTGAGTCGCCCTTTTTATATATATAGAATATCTTTTTTTTATCGTTTAGTTCCTCCGATCCAATATGTTATAGGGTGACCCTTCCCCTTCTTAAATGAACATATTTTCAAGGGTAACCCTACTTCTTCATACTCATCTAAACTATATATTACTTATTACTATTGTTATCAAAGTCAAAAAGTCTAGATCTTTTTTTTTAAAATGAACAATAAGTTACTTTGCTAAAAATTATCCCTTTTTCTATCACTTTGACCTACATCAAATATAAAATTATCATCCGTTTTTTTTCTTTTTTCATACGAATAAACCCACCTGGGATTTATACTAAAACCTTTCGCCCCTGATTTTGGTGTTATGGGTTGTTTCTTTACATATTTGAACGAATCAAAAATAGAAACTTTGGTCCTCCGCCTTCAAGGTCAGTTGAATATTCATTTATTCATTTTATTTGATGATGTCGTTTGAATGTTTGAGACCTTAAATGTTTCAATATGTTATATAAGAAACAAGGAAAAAGACTCTCTCTGTGAGATGAGAGATCAAGTATAGCTTAAATGAACACCACGCGAGACTTTGAAATACTCGTGTAACTTATAAAACCTATTGACATTTCTATAATAGGCCATTTGAGATCTCTTAAAGATCTCCCATTCTTCAATTCTTTTTGTTTGTTGTTATACAACAAAACACTTATTTGTTTCATTTCAAATCTCTTTGTGTTCCATGGAATTAAATCCATTTCCATTTATTTTGTCATTCATATGATAAATAATACCCAATAGGCGGATTTAGACATACAACATAGTAGGATCGAGTCAATTGAATCACTTATTAATTTACTGTGACTATTATTGCTACAAGAACTTGCAGTAGTTACTGACTGACTTACTAGGGAAGTAGATCGTTAATTAGATACTATATATACGACTTAAACTAGACTGATTTTATTTTTGGGAGACAAGTTGCCCAAAATAAACTTTTTACTTAATTGAGTTATTTCAGTTATTTCACACACTATTACTATACTATTGTTGAGGAGCTGAATAACATTATTACATTAGAAACATCAGAGAAAATTGAATTGAGAGATGGGAATTATTATTTTATTAAACAATAAAGATGATGTGATGAACAATATTTCTTTTTTTTTTTGAGAATGAATTGATTTGTTCAAACTTGTATGATGACTATTAATAATAATAAAAAAGAAAGAAAAAATGATGAAAATGCTAGAGTTGTAGTAGTTGTTGCTGTAGTTGCTGGATGATATATATATATATTTGAAGAGGGGATGGGTTAGTTACATAAATAAAGAATAATAAAATAATAAAGAAAAATATGAGAATGTGAGTGAGAGTTAGTAATAAGTGGTAAAGAGAAGAAAAAAAAATAGAGTTAGAGAAAAGTGACGGTTGTTGCTGCTGAATTGTTTGGGGAAGGGGGGAAGGAAATATAAGGATAGAAGAAAGAAGAAGTATATAGGTTATACATTTTTTTCCTTTAAAAGATAAACACAGACTGTGTTAACGGTAATTCAGAGACGGGTTCACAATTACACTCTTGACCATCTGCTGTGACCTGATACGTTTCTGGATCCACTGTGATCACTGGCATACAATCATTCAATTTCATATCCTTTTTGCCGATGTTTCGACAATTTTTGACTGGTTCGATTCTCTTGCGTAAACCATAAGAGGCAATGACACCTGAATCCACGGAGAGCTGAGATACAAATAAGCAACTGGTTTGGCCAGTAGCAGAAGGCATCATACCAAACATTGGACGAGAAAGCACAGGTTCGGTGGTTGGAATCGAAGCATTTGGATCACCCATATTACACCATGCTACTACACCTCCCTTAATCACCATTTCAGGTTTGGAACCGAAGAAATCTGGGGTATATACAACAATATCTGCTAATTTTCCAACTTCAATGGATCCAACAATATGACTCACACCATGAGCAATGGCACTATAAAGAGTAAAAAAATTTATATTAAAAAAATGGAGTGTGTGTGAGTGAGAGAATGAAAAAGAAGCTTATTTTTTTTTTTGTGCATCCATCATGATTTACCCCCTTCCTTCCTTATTAAAAAAGGTAATAATAAAAGAAACTTACGGATTAATGGTATATTTGGCAATGTATCTACGAATACGATAATTATCACCTTCCACATCTTCATCTTCCGGTAATTTACCGCGCTGATCACGCATCTTACTTGCGGTCTTCCATGTTCGTAAGATCACTTCACCAATACGACCCATAGCAAGCGCGTCGGAGCTAATCATACTGATCGCACCCATATCTTGTAAAACGTCTTCAGCAGCAATAGTCTCGGCTCGAATACGACTTTCGGCAAAGGCAACATCTTCAGGAATCGATTTAGATAAATGATGACATACCATTAACATGTCCACATGCTCATCCAATGTATTAGTAGTAAAGGGTCGTGTAGGGTTGGTCGATGATGGAAGGACGTTAGGTTCGGCACATACAGTAATAACTATAATTATTGTTATTGAGTAAAGTAGAGTAGTGCGTGGGAAGAATAGATCATAATAGGAAATAATAATAATAATAATTTTAAAGTTAAAGAAGAATATTAGAATTCAAGAAGTATATCGAAGAAGTATGTACAAATAAAGAAATAAAAAAAATATACAAAAAAAATAAAATATATAACTTACTGTCAGGAGCATGACCACCACCAGCACCTTCACTATGATAAGTGTGAATGGTGCGGTTCTTGAAAGCGGCAACAGTTGATTCGACATATCCAGCTTCGTTTAACGTGTCAGCGTGAATTGTAGCCTATTAATTGGGGCACATGCGTCAAAAAAAACGTTATTTAATAACAAATAAGGATATTTTTTTTTCTCTGAACTTCTACATTAAGTCCATTCCCGAGACTCTATTTCTATCATGTTTCTATATCACAAAGGCCCCATTTTCACACACACACACATATATACAAACAAATAAGATCATAAAACTTTGTATTACCTGTACATCAAGTTCTTCACAAACATCCAAACAAACATCAATAGAAGCAGGTGTTGTACCCCAATCTTCGTGTAGTTTCAAACCCAATACACCAGATTCGACTTGTTCAACAATATCTTTACGGTTGGTAACATTACCTTTACCAGTAAAACCACAATTTAAAGGTAAATCATCAGTAGCTTTGAAGATCATTTCAACATTATGTCTTCCGTTAGTACATGTTGTCGCATTGGAACCGGTGGTAGGACCACTACCACCACCAATTAAAGTGGTTAAACCACAAGCAATGGCTTGTTCTGCCATTTGTGGACAAAGAAAATGAACGTGGGTATCGATACCACCAGCAGTAAAAATTTTGCCTTCACCAGCCAAGGCTTCAGTGCCTGCACCAACAATCATGCCTGGTGTGACACCATCCATAACATCTGGATTACCCGCTTTGCCAATGCCGACAATGAAGCCCTTCTTGATACCAATATCGGCCTTGTAAATACCGGTATAATCAAAAATCAAAGCATTGGTAATGACCAAATCGAGAATTTCATGGTCTAATTTGCCGGTTGCTTGGCCCATGCCTTCACGAAGGACTTTACCACCACCAAATTTACATTCATCACCATATACGGTATAATCTTTTTCGACACGAGCCCATAAACTGGTATTACCTAAACGAACCAAATCACCTGTGGTAGGACCGAAATGATCAGCATAATATTCACGTTCCAAGACATAACCCATAGGGGCGCTGGGTAAAGAAGGTGTATTGGCATCATGTAAAAATCCACGTTCCTTGATTAATTGCATAATATCAGGTAATCGACACATATCCACGGGACCGGAAGCTAATCCGTTACCACCAGTAATAATCTTGTTGCCACCAATTTCGACTAAAGTCACAGCTTTGAAGTCTCCAGGTTCGAAACGTACGGCTGTACCAGCAGGAATATCCAAACGCATACCATACGACAAAGCACGATTAAATAATAAATAAGCATTGGCTTCAATGAAATGGAAATGAGAGCCAACTTGAATAGGACGATCGCCTTGGTTGGTGACGGTTAAAGAAACGCGTTTACGTCCAGCACTTAATTCGATTTGTCCCGGTTGAACTTGAATCGCTCCGGGAGCAATAAAATTAACATTGGGTTCAGGGAGTGAAAATTTGTCGGAGGGTGGGATAGGTAAAAATGAACCATACAAAGCCATTTCTAAGTTGCCGTCGTCGGTACAGATCGGATCGTGAACAGTGACCAAATAGGTGCCATCGGGAAAAGTACCTTCGATTTGTACATCGTGCATAGTAGTTAAGGCATCAGGCATCACATGGCGACGGCCCAACATTTGTTTACCCATATCCATAAGTTGGGCTACAGAGTAAGTACCATCTCTCATGAATTCTAATAGTTGTGAAGCAATCAATGCTGTTGCTTCTGAATGGTTTAATTTGACACCTCGTGCCAATCGTTTTTGAGCGAGAAAGCCAACTAATCGTTTGATTGTTTTTTATTGTTAGCTACATGGGTTTATTTAATTATGAATAAATAGATAGACTGAATAATCAACTTACCATTACTTAAAAGAAGCTTGTCAAGCTCACGAGGAACAAGACGCACCATAATTTATTTATAATCTGTGGGGAAAAAAAAAGTGAAAAAATAGAAAAAAATAAAAAGCGGGGAAAGATAAAATAAAAACTTGAAAAAACGTTGTGTCTTTTTATATAAAAAAAAAAAAAAAAGAAGACTGTTTTTATTGTTGTTGTTGAGTGTGTGTGAGAGAGAGAGAGAGAAGAAGTATAAGAAGAAGAAACGTAAAGAAGAAAAAAAAAAGCAAGTACCAAAAAAAAAATTATAAAAAGGGAAAAAGAAGATGTAAGAAACCAAAAAAGAAAAAAAAAATAGCCGTATTCAAGTCAGACTGAGTGGGTATAATGCACAGTTATCGTTTATATCTTGAATATATATGAGCTTATTCCAAACTAGGTAACCGATAAGGGGAGTCCTTTTTAAACATCAATCCTATTAATCGGGATAATGATAGCCACAACAACAACCCTTGTTACACTTTTTATTGATGGTGACGATGGTTATCAATTTAATCCTTAGGAATAATTTTATTTATATTTAAATACGCTCCCCAATCCTTAATTCCATTTATTCTTCTTCTTTTTTAATCCAACTTATTATCTTTTAAATGCCTCATTTCACTCCTTATGCATATAAACCTACATTTGAAAGACACAAACATGCACATCATTTCCTTAAAACGTTTCAAATAAAGTTATAAGTTATATATTTTTATAAACAACCCTGAATTATTATACTGATGATTCACTATTTACTATTTTCTATTTACCACTTGTATATCACGCGGTACGTAATTGTTGTTATATATTATAAAAAAAAACGAATGATCCCTTTTCAACTAAGCTTAAAAAAGAACTCTTTTTTTTTTATTATCATTATCTCAAAAAGAAAGAAAAGAATATTAATATGTGAATACTTATTGCCGGAGAATGCCGTGAATAGATAACGATAGTGTGTGCGTGTGAATTATTATAAGGATCTGTTCAAGTCGAATAACTAACTATTCATGATAGAGTAATAATAGAAATAAAGATAAAGAAAACCTTATGTAAAAAAAAAAGAGATAACGAAGTAGCCTGTATATTGTTGTAAAACGTTAAAAAAATGTGGAGAAAATGAGTTGTGTCTGTGTTTGTTCTGATGTGTTTTGGTTGGTCGGGATGGGTATATTCTTTCTTGTTTGACTGATAACCAAAATGTTATATATAAGCGGAGAAAATAAGAATCAGAAACGGCTCCTCTCATAATTATTATAGCTCTGTGAATTATTTTAGTATTAGTCTAATTCTTATCTTATCAACACAAAAAAAGTAAACTGATAAAACACTTTCCCTCTCTTTTCTCCACACAACCAACAATTATTATTATTAACCTATCATTCTTATATAATTTGATAACTTTAACAGAAACTCGAATTTTATACATATATAACCAATCTCTCTCTTTTTTTCTTTTGATATATTATATAAGAACATCATCATAATCGTTTTCTTTTTTACAATCAATTCAATGAATGCCATATCTGTCTAAATCAGAAACTTGAATCACTTGTGCTTTCAATTTACGTCCACCAAACCATCGACCATCCAATACTTGACGTGCCTTGTCTGCCACTAGATTCATATAGAGAAAAGTGTGGTTAGTATATATATGTAAATAAAACCAAATAACTACAGATTAAACTTACCACTGGATGTTTCAAATTGTACAAATATCTTTACATCACCATCACCTGGTTGCCAGCCTGGTTGTTCCCTCACTTCACTTTTATTGTCATCGTCACTTTTCTGTATTGTCACTTTTTCAACTTTACCAAATTTGCTGCATTCATCTGAAAATTCTTCACTTAAACTGTCATCCACTTCACCAATGGAAACAGCATTTTGTACAAGAAGATAGGTAGATAACTATATAGATATATATTCATAACATGAGTCATGTTTTCTTATGCATAGACAATCCTTTCTTGTTTTTGTTTACCTCTTGTCGACTAGCAGCTAATTTTTGCATAATTTCATAACGTTGGCTGGAATTGACATGCATATCTTCTTCTTTTGCAACAGAGTCATTACTTGCTTTTGCATTTTCCTTGGCTAATTTAGCTGCACGTAAAACTGCAGTAGCTGCATAAAATTGTAGATAGGTCAGCCCTTCCCTCCTAATATATCTAAATATCCTCACATACATACACTTATTCTCTCTCACACAGACCACTTTTCCATGAACTTACGATCATGCTGATAACCACGCTGTTGCTGTGATGAGTTTTGTTGCTGTTGTTGTTGAAATTGTGGATATTGATGTTGAAATGGATGATACGACTGATGTTGTAATAAATCTATCTTTTTTCGTAACCCCAAATTTTCAATATTGGCATTGACTTTGGACATGACATCATCTTTGCCCGGTGTGCTTGTGATACCTGTTGTTGTTACTGGTGTCATAGCTCCCGTCATGCCAGGTGTGACACCAGGTTGACCTGGAAGAGGAGGTAATCCAGGAACAACCACACCTGGTGCAGATGTTGCTGAAGGAGGTGGCATCGAATCCAATACTTTCATTCCTTCCGTCAAAGCACCTCCCACGATACATCGTGATACACGTAAAATTTGTCCACCAATTTCAAAATTCTTCATAGATTCCATGGCCGTCGTGGCCGCCGTTTCATCTTCAAATTCGATAAATCTAAGGTTGTGTGTTTGTGTGTATGGTCAATCGTACCCCATTTTTTTGGATTTGGTATATAAACCCGCCTTTTATCTTCTCCAAACCATTCTTTTCTTTTCTTTTTTTTTCCAACCCGATGATAATAATAAAACAATAGAAAATAAAACAATAAAAAAAAAATAGAGTAAAAAAAAAAAAACATAAAAAACATGAGATTTGATATGGGGTTTTTTGTTTCTTCTTTTTTATAAAAAAAAAAAGAAAAAGAGCTTTTTTCCTTCAATTTGTTCTTTTTCTTTGTCAAACGTTATCATTGTGTTTTAACCAACCCATCCAAACGCGTCATCATTATCATCATCATCATCATCATCATCATCATATAAGTCCCAGAAAATAAAAAGAAATGGAAAATCAAAATCAAATAAATATTTGAACTTACCCGTATCCTTTATGTTTTCGCGACAGGAAATCAGGCTATATATAATTTTTTTACATGCATGAACAAATATACATTCCAAGACATTCAATGAACACGATCCTTTTCCTCCAAATAACTTACCAACAAAATACATTTCTTGATTTGACCAAACGCTTCAAAGATATTTTGAATATTATCCTCTGTAATCATTTCATTGATATTAGCAATATAAATTCTTGATTTCGGTGGTATTGGAATTTCTGCCGAAGAAGCTGCCGTTGCATAATTATTAGGTCGACCAACTTTTAATGGACGTCCACCAAAATCAGCGCCATTCAACGTTTCTACCGCCAACGAAGCAGCTTCGGGTGTTTCATATTCCAAAAAACAAAATCCTTTATGTCGCATTGTCACTGGATTCATCGACATACTGATCGTTTTGATGGTGCCAAATTGTTGAAAGGCTGTTCGGATATGTGCTTCCGTTAATTCGAAATTGATACTGCCAATATAAATACGTGCCAATACTGAAAGTGTACGAATATCAACACCAGAATGGATATGTGGGTTGGTTGCTGATAATATAGCATGAGGAGTTATTTTATTGGTTGTACCAGGAGCACCAGCAGCAGCACTGGGCATCAGGGACATGAGCTTGGCTGTTGCTAATGCAGGTTGCTGTTGTTGTGCATTGGGTACAAATGTAGACGTAGATCGTGTTGTTTTGAATTTATTCATATCTGGTGTTGTTGTCGCTGTAGAACTGGTATAAGTGGAAGGAGGGGGGGTTGCCAACTAAATTGAAAAAAAAAAAAAAGATTCTCAAGAGTAAGTCTCTTGTCCAACATGGTTGACAAGCTCGTGTCAAAAATATATATATATACCTTAGACTTCATTTCACGCGCATAGTTTTTGGCATTTTCAAGTCGTTCTTTTTGTTCCAAAGTTAAATTAATAGCTGAATCATCATTCCAAGGCTCTGATACAGTATCTATGATTGATATTCATATTTGTCAAAAAAAAAACTTTTTCAAAAAAAAAAAAAAAAGAAAAAAGGCATCAGATCGTTTTTTCCCCTTTATGAAGGGTTTTTTATTTTTGTTGTGATTAATTTAAAATATTAATAATAATACCTGGTCGTGCACGTTTAGAAGTATCATCATTAATATCAGACACTTCTGATAAAGTTCGTTTCTTGGGTTCATCCGTCATGATTGAAATGTGAATTGAAATCCGCTCGAAAAGATAATTGAATTGAATTGATTGAACGAATGAATCAATAAAAGAGTGAAAAGAAAAGTGCGGAAAACACCTCAGCCGTTTCCCAAAATTTCAAGGAATCACAGCCTGAATTATAGGAAAATAATTTTTCCATTTCAAAAAGTTTAAGTGTCATAGAAACTGTCCTTTTTTTTTGATATTGTGATTAATATAATGATAACGTATAAAATAATGAATAAAGAAAGAATATAAAAGAAAAAAGAAATATATGAAAGTTTAAAACTAATACGAAAGGTACGGTTTAGATGTAGCGTGTATATGGGTGATCATCAGCCCAAGTATGATCTCTTCTTCGTCTTCTACGATATTGTTCAACTATAGCCATATGTTGATCAACACGGTCATTTTCCACGACATCATGCCGTATCAAATGTTGACGTTCATCTAATGTATTATGGTAGTTATTGTATGCAATAGCTAAAGCTTGTCATGCCGCAACAACTTCCCTTTCTGTAGCTTGCTGCATAGCCCAAGAATCGTCATCGTCATCGTCATTATTGTTATTATTAGTATTATTATTCTCTTGATCTTCTTCGTCAGAATCAAGAATACAAACAGGGGATGTCGTTGGTGTTGGCGTTGTTGTTCAAGGTGATGATGTATCTTAATGGGTAGCAGGAGTAGTAGGAAGACGTGGTCGAGATGTTGATGATCGTGCAAGTGCAAATACTTCACGTGGAAGGGTTATCAAGGAAAAAGGGTATTCATTTTTCTAAAAATTTAGTTCAGAATTGCAATGAGTAATAATTACTTTATAAAAACCACAGTTTGTATACAAGTAAACATACATCTTTAAGTTGTATGTAAGGCGGAAGGGAATTACGATAAATATAATAGTCGTGCGCATTAAATGTTTCGCACAATGGTTGGTTTCTGTGTGCACGGTAACGAGATAGAAGATACTTGCAAAGCATAAAGCGACTTTCAAAAAATGATGGACAACCACATGTCCAATCTTCCAAAGAGAGGCGATATAACTCCTCTGTATTGGGATTCTCTGGCCGTTGTTGGCTGCGTCTACGACGATTGGGTTGTGAAGGAGGAATGCGACCAGATTTTTCATCTCATTCAAGGACAAAATCTTTTTCCCAGTCATGAGGCTGTCTTCTATGTACAATCTTCAATAAAAATTGATGATTGATAATAGTTGATTGTTTGTGAATAATAATCCACACAAGTAAATTCAATCTTGGTCGGGAGTTGTTGACGAGATAATTTCTTTGAGAATTCTCCACTGTGTTTCTATCATCATAGTAGTTTTGCCAAGTGGAATAGCAGTTCTACTACTACGTGCCCATTTATCCCACCATGATCTTGTATACCATCTAGTATACAGATAGGCCAAGTATCTGCAATATTTTTGCTTACACAAAAATCGTACACCTCTTCCACACAATACTCGTAAATCCAATCATTTGACATACTACCGACTTTTCAAGCAATTACATACAAACATAAAAATACATACATTTATTAATATTTATTTATCAATGTATTATCTATTTCTACATAGCATCACGTACATACCTCCTTCGACTGGAATATTGGCATGCATATTATAATGCCTTTTCATCATTGCAGCAATAGCTTCTCTATCATTGGCATTTTCACATCTTCTTTCGTTCTGGTTTCCATCAGGGAGGAACGACGGATCAATAAACGAAAAACGAGAAACAACTTCATCAACATTGTACTGGGGATTCACTAGCTTGTTTTTAGCGAGTTGTTGGTGTACAGTACGTTGCAAATGTCACAAGTATAGTCGTACAGCAGTATCGCCCCATACTCTCGTGATAGCATCTACTTGACCTTCATCTTTGTCGGTAAACATGAATCTAGTGTGTAAACCCATTTCATTCAATTCTGTAAAAAAAAATGCAATGACATCTGATCTAGTAACCAAGAGAGCATCATTAAGAGGAGTAGTAGTGGTTGTCATTTTTAGCAAAAAATAAGCAAATGGAGCGCCAACTCCATTTACTGTTGCAACAATCCTGAAGAGTTCATGTCCAGTACGATTTGTTTTAAAAGTAGAGTCAACATGAAACTCTTCCACTTCTCCCATTTGCGATGATTGAAGTATAGTACGAAACAATGGCATAACAAAACCCAAACCAGAGTATTGATTGGTAACTTGTGTAAAAACCTGTTTTATTTTATATTTTATTTATTTATTACTTAATTAACTATTATCTAACTTCTACATATTCTTGAATTTTATATATCGTTCCGTTATGTATTGCTCCCTAAAATGTATACACAAAGCAAATTATATTTTATAAACTAATTTAATATTAACTTACCTTTGAACACCTTGTGTAATAGCCCTATCTATCAACATTTCTGCAGATGTGAATTGGACACGATTAAGCTTGTATTGCCTTTCAAATGCGCGGTTCCATCAATAATACACCTGTGGTTGCGTAAGTACACCAAGTGCTTGTTCAGGATACCGAGTCAATATATCTTGGTATAAAGTTGTAGCAGACATTGTGATGGAGTTTTCTTCAATATGTAAACGTATTTCATCATCAACATTATAGATTTCGATGGGAGGTCGTGCAATATGTCCAATAGAATGTTCGATATTGAGATGAATATTGGCATTGCGTTTATCGATCAGTCCATTAATCCGACTTCCACAGAAAAGGTTTCTAAGCGGGAATCAAGCCGTCTACGATTTGCCCCTTATACTTGTTGCAGTACATCCTGATCTTGGGAACAACGACAAGAAAATGTACAACCTAGCTTCTTCCTTGAATTGGGTGTGAATTCTTGGTAGTAGTGATATCCATCATTAGCTTCAATGCGTGTACGAATATCTGTCAGAAGTCCGTCATGCTCTAGTTGTAACATATCATCATCAAGACGAATATAAACATTGAGAGTATATGTGACATGATCGTCGTCGTCGTCACGAGAAGGAATCATTTCCATTGCTTTGTCCATCGTACAGAGTAATTCTTCGGCAATGGGTTTGCCAACATCACTTTGACGATTACGACACCTTTGGCAGGCGTTATAAGTTTCCTGATTAGCTACAAACATTTCAAGTGGGCGATTGCCTTTACAGCCAGTACATCTGCGAAGATTCGTATTGTCCATTTCGTAATGTTGAAATTTAAATTTTATAAAAAGAAAGTTTTTTATCTAATTAAAAAAAACCTCTACGGGGACTAATTTATCCGGTGTGAATTTCCGTGAAATTTTGGAAACGGCCAGGTTGACGGAGATATAGCGACTGCAGCAGCAGAGATACAACGATGACAATAAAAGATAAAGACTGATAGTGAGCGATACAAAACAATAAGATGAATTAAATAACTATATGGATATTATTCCCATTAATAAACTATAAATTATCCTTAATCCAAATAGACTTCTTATTCCTTCACATACTCGAGTTATGATAAAGACAAAACCAGCGGTAAACTAGATCAATAAGGCGAAAATTTTATATGATGAGAAAAGAAGAGAAGAGAGGTGTTGTTGCTTTATATATGGTGTCAAAATGCTTAAATATCAATGCTCATCCAAAATAGGAGAACCTTGACTGAATATAAAATATAATAGAACTACGTCATTACAATTTCCTTATTGCTACAGTAGGTATATATACTTGTTTCATGTTGCATTTGATGAATTTTAAATTTCTATAAAAAAAGTTTCCGTAGTAGACTAACTTATCCAAGTGCGAAAGAGACGAATAACAACCTGATTTACATACAATTAATAGTTAAATAATTTACATATTCACATCGATCTATTGCAGCTACTACACATCACAGTGAGTGTGTACATTATTATATACAGCCTATTTCATTGTAAGTAATGATCCTGTAGGTGTGAATATAATTATTAACAATAAATAATAATAAATTATAACCTTCATCAAAAGGAACGTTGTTTATAAATTTCGGAATTTTATTTTTTTATTTGTGGGGTAAACGCGAAAACACGCGACACGCTTTTTCTTCTTCCACCAATATACTTCATTTTTTTTTTCCTCCCTCACCCACATTAATATGAATACAAATGTTGACATCAGTAGCAGCCCTGATTGAAGAGGGATCTTCTACAGGAAAACGAAAACTTAGACAAACATCAAAGACTGAAAAGGAAACTTTCAAAGAATTACTAAATGAAGTGTTACAGCAAAAGCTTAAGGAGATCGTTCATGAAAATGCATCAAAATACACCAAGAACGAGTTTGTTATTTTTCTGGAAAAGAAAATCAATTGCCCTAATGGTACAATGGAAATGGTAGCACAATTAGCCAAACAACGTCATGGAATAGATCGAACAACCAAACAAATCAACAATGCTCTTGGGACGACTAAAAGCATCTGGCAGCTGATCAAAAAAAAATTATTATGAAAAATTATACAATGAATTTAAAGATAATGCTGCTACAACCAAATCAACAACAGCAAAAGCAACAAAATTTTCTAAAAATGACAACGACGACGAAGGCAAAGGTTGATGATAAAAACAAACGCACAAGCTCAGTCATTGGGATCAACAGCATTTTACGGGAAGATGTATCTCATGAACATGTACAAAAAGCGATCAGTCAAGCTGCAGCTCATACCACAACGGCAGTCTCAAACGTCAGCGTTTTGGTGAGAATGTCCTTATACAAGTTGGCTCAGCATCAAATCATTATCAAGGACGACAATGATCAATTAAAAGAAGAACAATCTGGCTTCCAAATATCAAAAATATTCCCAGCGTCTTTTACCGTACGAGATAAAAGACCTATGGATGAAAAGGGAAGGTTATGATTTCAAAATCGAACATTCCATTGAAAGAGAAACTTGAAAAAGTATACAAACCAAAGACTGGCGCCAGTGATCTGCAAAGTCTGTTTTCTGACAATCACCTCCAGCACATACAATTACATCATCTCAGGGATAAAAAGAACAGCACAAACGACTCGAATCATGATTTAACGTTCAAAAACTGCAACCTTCCCTCCATACCACAAGGCATAAGCACCACTATAGAATCTGAGATAAAGGAGTTTAGTACAAACTTCAAAAACATGTGGGACGGGACAAAAATCTATAAGCGTGTAGAAAGAAAAGTTATTCGCGTTCTTTTACGACTTCATCTCGCCCCAACACGTGAAGCTACATATATGGAACGTGTAAAAAAAGCAAAGCAGGCCGCGTCAAAGAAAATGCTAGGTATTAACAAGACGCAACAATCTGATGAAATGGGCCAACCATCCAAAACTCTATCTCGAAAACAAATCAAGTCAAAGATACAGCATGAACGTCATCAAATTAAAAGGCATCAGAAAAAAGCCCAATCCGACGAAAGCAACAAAGAAAAGTACCATAGACGAATACATTCGTGTGAAAAACGTATACATAAATTGGAATCTTTGATGGAGAATCTAGACCAGGTACTGCCCATATTGATTACTTTCATGATTTTTTTAAAAAAAAAAGTTAAATGATTTAGATGACTTACTAACAACTCTACAGAGAGATGAAATCAATATATATCCCAATGAGAAAGAGAGGAGCACGACACCGGAAATATTTAAGGTAATTCATAATTAGTGCAGTTTTATTATCGACGTAAAAAAATACTTATTTATTGTACTTGTATCTATATCAATATAGTCTGCTGTTCAAGACGCAAAAACTCTTGGTGCCGGTGATATAATCGAAAAATGGGAAAAAGAGGCAGAAGAAGCGGAAGAAACAGAAGGAGAGAAAGATGGTGAAGTAAAAAGGAAAGCACAAGATAGCACTGGAACGATGGGAAGTAAAAAGGCCGAAAAAGCGACTGATAAACAGCAACAACAACCAAAGGATACAAGTGCAGGACGTATTCGAATACTGGAAGGTAATACAATACTTAAATGAAATCATTCTATTTGATGAAAATGTTCCTTAAGTTATAGAATCTAAAGATTATCTGAAATGTTTATAGGTGTGATCAAGGCACTATTAAAAAGCAAAAAAATTGACCGTGCTGGCAATTTAACCGATGAACAAATCCTAAAACCAGCCATAACAAATTACTCAAAGCAAATGAAGTAGAGACAATCAAGCTTATAACAAATCAACTGCTACCATACTCACCTGATTCAGAATCCATGTGTCTATTGACACAGTTGCCTTTCATCATGTTAGGAAATTCGATTTTGATGGCTGCTGAGTACAATGATTATGTTCAAGATATTTCCCCTGATGTTCCTCCTCACAAGATTCATACCTTAGCTATCAACCCAGCCATCATATATGAAACATTAACACCACATGAAGATGATATTCCTCAGGGTCCATTTCAAGTTACCCCTGTTGGAAGCAGCGAACCAATTACTTCTTCATATGCTGCTCGCAAAGATGGGGACGCTATGTGGTGGTCTTTCTTCGATTACACGAAGGTCAAGAGATTGTGTGATATGCATAAGATGGTTTTGCCAACCGGGTGGTGGTTCGTCCTGACAAGACAATGTCCTTACTAGGCACAATCAAAAACAATCACACACCAATTATATCAGAATACGAGAAACGACAAAAGAAGAAGCGTAAAAGCAAGAAGAGTAGTTATATCACCATCCTCCCTCATCTTGTAGGAAAACCTAAAAGTCAGTTGGAACAAGATCTGGAATCTGTAGAAGGATCGATCACTGAGCTACAAACAACCCAAACTGAATTGAAAAAGCAATCAGGGCAAGCAACCAAAGTATGGCAAACTACAAAAGACGAATTGAAGAATAGCAAGGGCAAAGTGAAACAATTACTTAGCAAAAAACTAAAAGATGATGTCCAAGAGAAGAGAAAAGCGAATAGTTTGCTTTAGCTTGTGCAAAGGAAAATCAAGGACTTTTGTAGTATGAAATATCAGTTGAACAAAGTGGCTATCTTTATTGTTATTCTTGTATTATTTAATCTTTTTTTTTGCGTTTCTTATTAAGCTCCTTATGTTACCAATGGGCCATTGATCATTATGGAAAAAATGACCCGCCCTCTTCTGTTCCACCTACAACACCAACACCAACTAGAATGCAACATGAAGATATTTCAGCAAATATTGATGTTTCTAAACTTGATATGAACAAATGTGTATATGGAGCAACAGATTATGGCCATGTAGTGTTATCTCAAACAGTTCCATTAACGAACAACGATATACGCTTCCATGTGGATTTGTACAACAAGCAACAACAACACCAACAACGACAGCTACAAATTATTGATAATATGCAGGATACTGAAAAAACGGAACAAGACGTTGTTGAAAAACAACAGCCTGATATGAAACATGATGTATCTGACGAAAAAAGCAAATCACAGGATTTACAACAGCAACACGAGCAGTTTGAGGAAATGCATTGTAACCGGGTCATACATTCAAGTCATGAAGTTGATTTTATATCATTGACAGATGATGCTTTAAAAAATGACCAGCTGGAAAAACTACGGATAATGCTGGATAATGAGATCAAATTTATGAAGACAGCGTTTTCAGTTGAAGATCTGAAATTACCAAAACCATTTTCAAAAACAAACGAACAAGTCCACAAAGAGTCATTTGCCAGGAAGTTTGCCAGAAGGAGGGAAAAGCGTAAAAAGGTTGGTGACTGAAGATATATAAAAAGTAAAAAGTAACCATTAATATATTGAGTATTGTACTCTTTCAATATTTCAATAGCGAAAAAAATATAAGAAGGTTGTTCTTGCTGAGGAACAATTAAAGTCATGCTCTTTTACTTGTATTATTGACCCAGATGAATTATTGCGCCGTCAAAAGGTAATCATCCTAAGAGTTATATATTTCTGGAATATAGTATGATTGCTCATCATTTTTTTTATATATATATGATAGGTACGACTTTCTGTAAAAAATGTTCTTCGTGAATTTTACTATTTCCCAGCAGCTATGAACGAACATCGACATCAGTACGTGGCGAGTCATAATATTTATGTCAAGCTGGCCCGGGAGGAACGTGGGTATGTTAAAAAATCATGTGCTGCCAAACTGCCGTACCATCGAAAGCAATTAAAAGTAATGATGCTGTAAGTCTTTTTTTATTATTCTATTGATAAATGTGTTCAATTCTTTGAGTCTATCCTTTTTGATATCATTTCAAGATTAAGACTAACCTTACACACGTGAATTAATAGTATTGGTCTTACAGGGATGGGTTTCAATACCTTTCTGAAAGGAAGGCCCCGAAGAGGAGGCAAGAGGTTTCGAAAGGCGCACCGCACATCAACAACAGTTGCCTTGCAGAATGAACATATGTCAAGTCAGATATGCATATTTTGTTTCCAACCACCCAGTCTACTGCCAGCAACTATACTCAAAGATGGAAAAAAACAAAAAAAGCACTCGCATGGTGCGCTTACATGCAACAACAGTAACTGTCCAGCAGTATTAGCCGGATATACTACTTTCAACAGAGATGCTGTTGACGCAACCGGTATTGGGTTAGCTGCGGTCACAACAATTTTTTCAAGCGACAAGAAACCTCTCCCGCCCTAAACCCATCAGCATCCACAACTACCACAGCAACTACCACCAGTCATTTCGAACTGGATCAAATTTATCGTTTGGTCTCGCCATCATCAACTTTTTGCATGGTACGTAAATTTGTTATACTTCTACATAATAAATTTTATAACTTAAAAACATCAAGCTACAAATACTTATTTATTTGTGTATAGGTGAAGGTCAAACATCCATGTAATTTCATGGACTTTTTCGTAGCACTCTAATATAGTCACGCCGCCTTCCCCTAGACATATCATGTGTACCGAAACAAGGTTCTGCATATAGAGTATCAATTATTTCTTTTATTAGTAAATTGACCCAAGATGACCTGGCTATGTTTGTTCTAATAATAAAATATGTTTTATGCGACGATCGATATTAAGATTATCAAAATCATGTTTGAGTACGAATACCTAACAGCTACTAGCCACTGTCTATTGTCAGATGGTGCATATTGGCTGCCTACGTATGAATAATAATAAATAGCTGGTGTCAAAGTAGAATACCTAACGGCGGATAATAAGAAGTATAGTAGTACTATTATTTGTTATTATCCTAATATAATACAAAACGATCAAGAGGATGAGCTGCACAAGTAACTCAAAAACAATATGTTTTCTAGTTGTAGATGATATACTCTTTGAATTAATAATCCAGATCAATAGTGGCGAACGATCCAGCATGTATATTATAGTTCTATACTACCAACAATCCTAAAGAAACATTAATTAATCAACAACTTGTAGTATTTTATACAATTTATTTTACTATACTCTTTAATGAAAATTATTTAATACGACTTCTATTCTCTTATTTACCTGAAATATAGATGAATTAAAAATGTAAGGCTAAAGCTATAATAGGTTGTATCGATGATGTTGTTTGCAATTTAAAATACTCTCCAGAAAGATTAATTCACACTGAATCATATTGATGAATAGCTGTCAATACTGGTTTTATTGGCTTACCGCTTATTTTGGATGCTATTCATATTGATAAATGATAGAAGATTGATGCTTTTTATGAAGAAAAAACGACGTGGAATAGGTATATTACATATTATTTCTACTTGGTAGCGATTCCCTTTTTATGTTTTACTTGCCCTTATGCCAAACAACAGATTTTCATTTGTCTCGTACTACAATTATGTAGAGTATCATATGGATTGCATCTGCTCATCGTTTTTTAAAGAAATTTCGATGTATATACGTATATACATTGATTTGATGGTATATTATAGTAACCAGATTAGTAAAGTAGTAATATTTGCCGAGATCCAGGTATACTACATACTGCAGTTTGTTGTATATCAGTAATTGAATTAAAAAAAAAAGGAGAGATAATAAGTTTTATATTAAGCAACCATCAAACTTGATAGGCTATTAATAATGTACAGGGGTAGGATGAAAAAAGCAAACATCCTGCAACACTAAATAAAGAACTCATACACTATCAATTGACAATAAACCAAAATAAAGCATATATTTTTAGAAAGAGAGTTCAATCAAGAAAGCAAAAGAATTTTCTTGATAGATGCATTTTTATATATAGGAAGATACGTCACCATTTCACTTATGAACAAGGAATGTTGGATCATTCTTATTATTAATAATAATAAATAAGGTAAACACATGCTATCCTACAGGTTCCTGGTTTCTGTTTTAATGAACATCATCAATGCGGAAATGGACAGCTATTTTTTATTTTTCATCATCTATGATGAATGTTTCTTTTTGTAATGTTAAATATGCACATCAAAAATCTAATGTGATCTTATTTTGATCATGGTGAAAGCATCCTATGAGAGGACCATGTCCATTGCTGCTGTTTTTATAATGATAACCTAACGAGGAAGATATAAATGTAAACTACTACTCTATGGAATTCTAAGTTTAAAACCAATTTTTCTCTCGGCCTGTTTTCAATAAATAAAGAAAAAAGAAAAACTATACCGGTTGGGTCGATCAAAAAGTAACCCAGGAATAATATTTTAGCATTTTTGACTCAAAAACAAAAATCAAACGTGGTAAAACCGAATAAATATTAACACGCTTGTTTCAGAAAATAATAAATAGAATCATAATATAATCATCCGCACCTTGAATGATATAGCCACACTGTTGGGACTCTGTGGCTGTGCATTTTCTTTGCTTAAAAATAATTAAAAATTCCTTGGTATTTGCCAAGCTCTTACTGCTCAGCATAACATAAATAGCTAAAGGTCCAAAACATTGTTACAGCTGAAAACAACAAAAACCCGGTTATTATTAGAACCGCTATGTGTAGTACTTGCATGATCATCGCCAGCATCATCATATTGTACTAAGCAGTAAAAACGAAAGAAATGACCTTCTTCTATCTCCGTCAAACGCGTGGTTCAAGGATCCAAAGTTTCGTATATATATAAAGCATATCATCCTTCAATCCCCCCCCCATATCGATAAACAAACATTCAACACTAAATAACTAACTAAATACAAGCAACTTCTTTAAGACAAACAAATGGGTAATAATATAGAACATTCATAAGAGATCTAAAGTGTGCAAAATCTGATCTTTCAAACTGACCATTCTTTTCTATATATATTACATACAGCATTACGCTTTTTATATATTACAACCACAGCACTGCTACTTCTTAATAGTGCCGTCAATGCTCAACAAGATGAGATTCAATATCAAGTTATTTCCATGATAAATCAACCAGATACATCCATGGTAGTGATGGTTGATGATCAACAATACCCATTAACCCAATCATCCGAATCGCGCATTGTCTACACAGGATCAGCGCCTGTTGCTCAATCTGGTTATCAGTATGCCAAAGCTAACGGCAATTCCATCTTGGAACATGAACCATTTACTCGACAACCTGTGGAAAGCGATACTATTTATGAATTTTATAATAGATCCCATAATTCATGGGAAATCCCCTCGGTACCCTCACTCTATGATCCGTTGTACAATCGAATTGACACCGAACTGCATTTGGAAGGTCAGATGGGGACCATCCATATTTATGGAAATGCATCGGGAATGGACCATATGCATGCTAACATTTTGGATGATATTACCGTTATTACCAATATGACGTATATTAGGTATGTTCTATTTATACTTTGTGTTATTTGTCATAAGATGATGATGAGATACGCTATAATTCTAACACAACATTCTATATATATTGCACCATCCGTTTTTATTTGTGTTTTATGAATTTTTTAATAGAGGAAATGATCTTATTACATTTCAAAATACTGAAATTGAACTAGCTGGTCAATCATCCAAATGGATTCCAAAACTTAGTTACAATGTTAAAATCTCCAAAGATGATGATTCCGATTTATACGGTTACCGACGTCTTAAAATACGTGCTCTTGGCATGGACCCTTCTTATATCCGTGAAAACATGGTATATAAAGCACTTCATGCTGCAGGTGTAGCAACAAGTCAGTTCTCCTATGTTAGGTAATAAAAAACTTTTCTTCTGCATTGATCCAGTCGTAGTAGCAATACGTCTTTTTTTTTGTGAAGGTTCATTAATCAATAGATAATATACTCACCACTATTACAATCCTATTTATGTTATTTATTTATAGAGTATTCATCGACGATCACCAAGTTGGTTTATTTGGTTTGATTGAACAATACAAGAACCCATGGTTACGAAACGAATTTGATAATGGCAATAAAGATTATCAACAAGGCAACCTTTACCAAGCAAGAGCCGGCTCTGATATTATCCCAGGCTATGAATCTGATTTAGGCTATATTGGTGAAAACGAAACTTTATATGGTGCTGGTCAATACAAAATTAAAGAAGATCCTTCTGAAGGTGAACCCAGTTTCCGACCCATTATGGATTTGACCCGGTTCTTGGCAAATGGATCCTCTCATGATGTCTCTGAATGGGAAAAACATTTCGATATGGAAGCTTTGTTGCGAAGGTAAATAATAATAAATCTTTCTTATTTGAAAAAAAAAAGGCAAAAATAACGCATTGTTTTTTCAATCAATGGACTAATAACATGTCTAATATACATAGTTTGGCAATGGAAATCTTGCTCGGTTTCTCTGATGGCTACTTTACTTTGGCAAACAACTTTTATCTTTACCAAAATGGTCTAGATTCTGAACAATTTGTTTTTATCCCTGCTGATGTGGATACAACACTTGGTCTAACGATTGTCAAGATGGCCGATATGCTTAGCGGCAACTATAGTACCTTCCCTGGGTTCAATATGCGACCTTTGATGCCCCAATTATTACAAGTACCTGAACTCAAGGAACGTTATGAACATCTGATCCAACAATTGAGTCTTCATGTAGTCACCCCCGATGTGTTTGATTCTGTAATCGATGCTACTGTCAACATGATTCGTCAAGATGTAGAATGGGATATGCGATTGCCAAAATTGAGTACATTTGATTGGAGTACAGTCCCACCCTTTGATTTTGGTCCTGAAGGTGCAATGTATCCCCTTGACAATGAAACAATCACTGATGCCATGTCTCGTACAGAACCTATTACATTTGATATGGCTGTAAATGGACCCACCGGATCTATTTCCTTGGCAGGTGTTAAAGAGTATATTGCCAGAAGCAATAAGGCAATCAAATCCTTTTACAATTTGTAACCTTTCTTCTTCTTCCTCACACACTCTCCTCCTTTTTCATATGATTCTATGTAAAAATTACATGTTATTATTGAGGAACTTTTTTTCGTATTTTACTACCGACTCGATCATGTACTTTATTATTCATAAGAATATACTTTATTTATCTATAAATTTTGACATTTTTCACACTATGGAAAAAAAAACAAATAAATAGAAATCATTTCACCAATGTAAATGGCCAGCTATATAATATATAATACCTGTGTTTATAAAAATAGATCTCATAATGTGCTTATCAGACGATGAAAAGGTATTAATTGTAGTTACGATAAGATTGCAATGAGTAGGAAATCAGAGCAATGTATAGACAGGACAGTGTGTCTTAGAATATATTTCCTGCTGCCGTGTTACTAAAAAAATATGAATGAAATATCTGTATAATGGCAAGGGTTAATAATACGAGAGAGAGGGTTTATGAATGAAACCTTTCCGAAACTAGAAACAAATGGGATGAAATGGTGTGCCTTTTCTTTATACCAATTTAACGAGCATTCTTCTTTTTCGTTTTATCTATAGAAAACAATAGTCTCATGTTATTCTCATCGACATTGTTAAAGCGTCGACAAAACAGTACGTGATTTTAATACTTTTCATACATGTGAGGGTTATAGTATTTATATATTAAAGTTGATGCTATCTTTTTTCTGTATATTTATTGCTAGAATTATCAATATCACAGCTAATACTATTGCTACTTGCTTCTTCTGAAGCAATAATATCGAATGGTGAAGAAGACGTTGATAATAACAATATTAACTATCGAGTCGTCGGTACCTTTCCAAAACCAGAAATAAATGATGCAATTGCTGTTGTGATCGATGAAACTCCTTACCCGCTGTCTCCATCACCCGAGGATAATCTTACTTACGTTGGATCAGGGCCTATTGCAACACAAGGCTATTATTATGCGCATGTAAAAGAAGGCAGCACAAACGAAATAACATCTCAAGAACCCTTTACTCGTCAACCCACTCAGTCAGATACAGATTATGAGTTTTATAATCGATCGCGTGCCTACTGGGACATTCCAGCGTTACCTAATCTTTATAATCCATTATTTCATCGTAAAAAATCAGATTTACATCTGGATGGACAAATTGCAACGGTTCATTTTACAGGCAATTCTACAGAATTAATTGATATCCACGGAAATGCTATGAATGAAGATGCTTTTGTCATGGTTAATATGACATTTATCAGGTAAGGAACAAGTGCAATTTATTTTAGGTAGGGTGAACAGTAATTCGATATTAAATATATCTAACAATATGATATACATCTATAACACTAGAGGGCAAGAATTACACACGTTTGAAGATGTTAAAATGGAGCTTTCTGGACGTTCTTCTCGATGGAATCCAAAACTGAGTTACAGTATTAAAATTCCAAAGGAAGGAGGAACATCGCTTTATGGATATCGTCGATTAAAGCTACGTTCATTATTTTCCGATCCTTCCTATATCCGTGAAGCCCTTGTTTACCATATCCTCCGAGCGAGTGGACTTGCTACTACAGATTTCTCATATGTCAGGTATTTGAGATAAAAGAATGCATGTTAATAATAGTACAGAGAGAGAGAGAGAGAGAGAGAGAGAGAGGAAAACTAGTTTTTTTTTAATCAAAATGAAGTAACATCTTTTTACACAATACATGTAGAGTATTTATTAATCAAAAATCAGCCGGATTTTTTGGATTGATTGAAAACTTCAAAAACCCATGGCTCAATAATGAATTTGCTAATGGCGACCCTGATTATCAACAAGGTAATCTATACCAAGCTCGACTTGTGGCCGATATATTCAGCCCTGGAGGACGTATATCAGACCTAAGCTACGAAGGTAACAATGCATCACACTACAAAGAAGGTCAATACAAGATCAAGGAAGATCCATCTGATAAGAATCGTAGTTACGAACCATTGATAGGATTGATAAAATTTTTGGAAAATGCACCTGTGGATAACATTACAGCTTGGGAACAACATTTTAATATGGAGACTGTGCTACGCAGGTATTTATTGTTATTAATAGGACAAATGATACCCCAAATAAGCCACAACAAAAAGAGATACTCATCTAATTTTTATATTTTGTGAAATATAAAATAAACTAATAGCATGGCACTGGAAGTTGTTCTTGGTTTTTCAGATGGATATTCTACTCTGGCAGACAATTACTACGTTTACCAAAACGGTCTTAATGCGGGGCAATTCATCTATATTCCATCTGACGTAGATCTTTCTGTTGGTTCCACTATGTCAAAATTATCCAATATGCTTTCAGGTGATTATCGCACATATCCTGGATTTTTACGTCGACCCCTTACGAGGCAATTCTTGCGTGTACCAGAATTCAAAGAACGTTTTGAAGAAATCTTGCAACAGTTAGCAAGTCATTTAGTCAATCCAAGTGTTTTGAATCCTATCATTGATGGTATTGCAGATATGATTCGACAAGATGTTGAATGGGATCAAAGTTTGCCTAGATTGGGGACAACCGAGATTGATATTCTTGCAAATCAAACATCCAGCATTTTCGATGATAAACTTTCAGGCATCATTGATGATGCCGCGATTAAAGATGCTTTTGAACGACCGCAGCCCCTTCCATTTGATACTGCTGTCAATGGGCCCACTGGTCATATTTCTTTAACGGGTGTCAAGGAGTACATTGCTAATAGTAGTCGAGCCATTCTATCATTTTATGGAAAACAACAAGAGAATGAATAGAATGTTTTTGTATTATTGTAAAATTTAACTAATCTAAAAATAATAGTGTGGCCATTCAGCTTTAAAAAGTAGAAGTACATGTTACCTATAACAGACTACACTTTCTTCAATAATAATAATAGTACAAAAACAACGGGAAGTTAATAGGAGGAAAGCATATACATTACATATTTCTGTTGATGAGAAGCATATGGCTAGTAAATGAAGTAAAAAGTAGAAATCCAACAAGATCAATAACTCTTCTTGGCTTTACGCTTTTATGTTAATTTTTTGCTTCTAATTATTACTAGCTTTATTTCAGTAGGATATCCCGAATTTTGAAATTCAACAGTCTACCCTACCACTGTATATTTATAACATAGCAGCAACATAATACATAATAATAATAGAAAAGAAAAACTTGAATTACACACAAAAAATACAACAATGAACTTGATTGAGGAGATGATTCTTGATAGAAATCAATCCTATTCTCTTACAATCAATGACTATTTTTAAGGGATATAGCACATACATAATACATTACATATCAATTATTAAGTCTCTCCTTAACTCTTTTTTTTTTATAAAAGAGCAAGCGAGACAAGTAAAAATATAATATTTTTGATGATATCTACTTGTCGCATTGAATCTGTGTAACCTCGTGTAGACATGAACAGCGCCAAAAAAATCAGCCTCAGCGTAGCACACCTGACAAAAAAAAAAAAAAGAAAAGGCAACCCCTCACACGCTTTTTTTTATTGGTTTCATAACTTCAAACAACCTAATGCTCCAAACCACTAATAGTGTCATGTCCAATGGTGTTCATAATTCAAGATCTGGAAAAGTTTTAGTTCAACTCCAACAACAATGGGAAAATATTCAAAAAGAAGTAATTGCTGCTCGGCAACAGGTATAAATCCTATACTTTTATGATTATCACTCATACACATACACACAGCAACCTACTTTTTTTTCTTTATATTAAAAAACTTTATTTATAAATAATAGTTACAAGTGGCAAAGGAAGCCAAGAAACAAAATACCTTACAAGCACAAGAATATGCTGAATCGAATACCCAATACCGATCCGAGATCCAATCTTTAATGCGAACATTGGATGCCAAACAACAACAATTAAACAATACCAAAAAATCATCGCAATCCATGGACACACAAGTGAAAAAATTGAAGCACGATGCTCATGTAGCGAGAAAAGAACTTGAAGCTGCACTAGAAAAACATCGAAACGCAGAAGAAGAACATGCACGACTAGAACAACATTATAAAGTATTAGAAGAATCCATGACATCCGGTCCACAGCGTGAATTGGATTGTTTGCATCACGAGCTCCAGGTCGTCAAAGCACAACTAGCCATCATGACGGAACGATGTCATTTATTAACCAAAGTATGTGAATCACGAGCATATCAGTGGGCAGAAGAACAGAGGGAAAGAATTGAAGAATTGCAAAAGATGCGGGATCAGGTCCAGGCAACGAACCAAAAGTTTGTGGAACACGTACGCAAGGAATTGCAAACATTGTCAAATACAGCGGAAGAACAGGATGGGGATATACAAACGGCAGTCAGTCGCTGTCAAACGGAAGTTTCAGAACTTGTGATTAGCATTCGTGCATATGCAAAGGATGTGGATATTGAAAATTAGCTATTTATAATTCACTTTTTTGTAAAAAGATCAAGAACATGGATTTTCTCATATATAACAACCAAACTTTTGATATATACAAACTACCCTTATACCATGCCAGATTTCTTCTCCACACAACGCATACACATCCTTCCCTTTATTTTATTACCCAATTAGTACATTTGGTTTGCTTTATATTTATTGTTCCTGTTACCCTCCTCACAATTGCATCTACTTATACTTTATACATCTCTATATATGATATCAATATACAAATATATAAAAACAAAAAAAAATCATGTTATATTATTATTGTTTTCTACAATTATTAAAAGACTATGAAGTAGTATTTTCTTCTGTTGAGACACGCGTATATCCACCTCCAAATACTTCTCTTTCTAGTGCTGCTTGACCTTGTCGGCGGATATCTTCATTATATGACTTCCCTGGTGTATCTCTGATAACGATTTGGTAATACTATTTATAAACAAGTAAATACTTTAGTTTCAAACATCTATACCCTATGATTATTTTTTGACATTTACCCAAAGGATGGCATAAACAAACATGGAAGCAATGGCTGTAACATATGGTACTTTTAACAAGACATAGTACAAAAAAAGAACCAGTTAGATAATTAAATAATATTAAAAATTCTCTTCCTTCCAAAAAAAAAAAAAAAAACTTACTCCAATAAGGATAATATGGATTTTCTACCGGAATAAATACAAAAACGAGTGCATAAACTGTAAACGTCATAAAAACATAGACACAGACCAATGGTGCCACAATAGGTCGCTTATTATATGGCTCACGTTTACGAAGAATAATGACACTTAGTGCAATAAGTGTATAGAATACCTAATATTTAATGTAAAATATAATTCTATTAGCACTATCTATCTTTCACTTGTAGGAAAGAAGAGGGATGGGGGACGAAAAAGAAATGATGCTTTCAATGAGTAAACTTACATAGACAGGGTATGCTTGGAAAGCAATAATAAACTGATAAACAGCACCGGGAGGCAAAGCAACGGTAAAGATAATCGTCAAGAAATACTGTAGCAAGTATGCATTGACAGGACTTTTTACTTTGGGATTGACATGACCTAATGTGCGACCATAAGGCAATAAACCTGATCGTCCTGTCTCCATAATAATTCTTCCTGCTGAGAAATTAATGGATGCGCCACATCCAAATGCTCCTAATGCAATCAAAACTGGGAGAACTTTAGTGGCAAAATTTTCACCTAATGACTTTGTAAAGCTATAAACAATATTACATTATTATGATGAATAGACATATTTCTCCCAATCATCTTCACATCTCTCCTCTGAGTAAAGAATTTTATCATGCTTACAAAGAGGCAGCCACAATGTATTTGGAATCTTTCATAGCAGCAGTTCCAAGAACAGCAAGATAGGATACATTTGTCATGACGTACAATACAGCTGTAGTTCCCAATGCAACTGCAGATGCTTTTGGCAAGTTCTTGATAGGATCCTAATAAAAGATTACCAAAATATATATATATATATATATACATTAGTCTTTGAAATAGGAAACATTAGCAGAGATATCGAGGATATCAAGACGAATAATAAATTATTTTTTTATACCTTGACTTCATCCAATATAAAATTGAGATTATGCCAACCACTATAGCTATTCATAACCTTTATGCGTTATCATTAAAAAGAATAGTCAGTACCACAAAAAATGAACCCAATCTTATAATAATAAGAGCAATGTACTCACATAATATAATGCAGAAGCATAAGGTGCAATTGTATCAGATGTGCCTTGGAATGAAAGTGCAGTCTTGACATCGATATCATTCGATATGGCACCGATCAATGTAAGAATGCCAACAAAAATCACAAGACCAAGAACAGAAATTTTTACCACAGTCAAAACACTCATTAATCGTAATGATGCCTTTTTTTTCATTGTCATTCAGGATATCATAACAACAAGAATAAAAGTGTTAGTTGTATTTATATCCACCATTTATCCATTAAATTCTGTATCAACACAACATATTACCTTGATCGATAATACATTACATAATGTCAGGATAGTAGCGCAAAACACTATCAGGTTTTGTTTCATTTTACTCCTCTCAGTTAATTATACATGATTCATACCAATTCTTTATGTTATCACATTAAACTTACATGCCCACATCCTTTCACCCCAATCCGATTTAAAATCTTGACCGAAAATTGCATAATTCATATATGAACCAAAGATTGTCCCTGAAGAAAATAAAGTGTACATATATATGGATTAAAAAACAATAGCTTACCGTGCTATCCAGTATTATGATTATCTCGAATATTCGTTCCCTTTTCCTACCTTGGGCAGCAACACTACTTGAACGATTCATCAAGTTCCACATTGTAAACATATATGCCAAAAGATATTTCGGTTTCTGATAACAATATTCCAAATATCCAACTTCGCCACCACTAAAGACATCAATACGATCAAAACGTTAAAATAGATCAACACACCCATCTCCTCTCTATATAAATCCAACCGTACCTTCTTGGAAGCTATAATAAAAAAGACAGCGTACAAAGGCTTTAGTGTTATAAAAAAAAAACCAACAAAAATACAATAATATAATAATAATAATAAAACGCACCATCGTACCGAGTTCAGCAAATGTCCAACTTCCTGCCATTGCTATAAGTGCACCAATCGTCCAAGCAATAATATTCATCCCCCCTGAACCAAGTAATCCCAATGTAAGCGATGGGCCAACAAAAATGCCTGCCCCAATAATATAACTAATGTTGACCATGGCACCGGATAACCAACCAATCTTACGTTCCAATCGTTGATCTATTCCACATTACGATTAAAATTTACCATGATAACCCTAGTATTTTTCTTTGCCCCTTTTTTTGTTACTTTGTCGTCTGAAAACGCAAGTTTATATAGACATCATAACAAACCTCCTACCGCCAACGGTTCCATATTCCCTACTTGCACAACATGTTCATCTGCTTCATTATCTGATATTAGGAATTCACGATCTTCGTCCACTGATACCATATTTATTTTATTTTAATAATAAGTAAAACAGAAAACCAAATGAGTAATCGCTGCATAAAGTTCCTATTTATCAGTTTATCAGGTGACATATAACATACTATATAGAAATCATCACTATTATAACATGATACACTTCTACCAGATAATAATATAATAATATCATCTGTTTAGTTTCTAGAATAATGTGATAATCAAGTGGTAGTTATAAAAAATATTATACTTTATATTATATATTATATAGTAATAAAGGAATTATTTCTTTTTTTTACAAAGTTTATTATCTTATTTTATCTTATTGTAATGGTACATACTATTATGACGATATAACCTATACAGTCAAGGATCAACATATCTGTGGATATGATAAATATATAACGTTGCGGATGAATGGATAACTGAACCGCATAGTGTAAATAAAAATATAAGAGATATTTGATATTCTAGTTATTAGTGTAGATCATTGTATTTAGTATAGACGTTAGAAGATTAGCCCCTTATATTTCAACATATATAAAAAGAGGGATCTTGTAGACCAAGATCCTATATCATTTTATCATCATATAACTTGACCTACATTCTCTACTTCTTATTCTATCCTCGCGCTTCCTCTACATTGTCTAACTGAACCTGTTTGTGAGTATACAAGTTAGACTTATATTACTATACTTTAGTCTATAATAACTACTAAAAAATATTTTTTATTATAAGAAATAATATAAGCTTAATATATATTATAATAGAGTTAGAACTATTATTTATTATTATTTTTACTATAGTAGTATATTATTACCTATTAGTACTCTTTTATAAAATATAATAGAAAAAATATAATAATAAACAATAAAGTAAGCAGTAATAAATATTATTATAAAGAGGGTAACTATTATACATTTTATATATGTTGTATCAATGAATATCAGTAAGATAAAAGAAATAAACAGGAGACGTAGTAAGTCAACGAGACCCAAAATAATTCAGTAAAGTTTTATTATGATTCAAAAATAATCTCTCTATTTATACTAAATTGCTCATCATAGATGGACTGCCACTACGTGTGTATTGAGATGAAATGGTAATAAAATCGAATGTAAAAATAAAGAGATGGATAAGAATATAGTTGAGAATCTTTTTTATTGTTCAAATTTGTTCATATTTATATGTTTTGTCTATCTAATGTAATGATGTTGTTCACTAGATCATTCTAGTACTATATTTCACTGACTTTGATTAAAGGATGATTGATATCCAATTATTCAAGTGTATACGCATACTTGGTTCTAGATATTTCTTCATGTACCTAGCAATAGGTATATTATCCTGTTTAGTAATCATTCTTCATCTTTCTTCTGTATTCTAGATTATTAGTAATGAGGAATGAATCAAGAGTGATTGTTGTATCCAACATATAATGGCTTCACAATAAATAATAATTATTCATTATTATTATTATTATTACTGTCATTCACCCTATATCTCACTTGTGTGGTGATTCTATTTGGATAATTACTTATGTTACACACAGTATTGCACCATCCTCTTTCACATATTGTTAATTATGCTGGATCATACAATCCTTCTAATGATATCATTCATAGTCTACTTAAATATACTGTCCTTATAACATGCAATCTAAATAATGCAATCTATATTCTAATATTATACCATAATGTGCAAGTTGTGATAGTCCATCTATAATAAGCACTTTCTTATAAATAGAGAGATTATTTTTTATCTTAATAAACTTCAGTTCATTATTTTCGGGTCTTGTTGACTTATCTCATCTCCTTTTATTCTTTTTATTGATTAATTTCTCTCTGATACAATAATAGAACTATTATTATAGTTCATTATATAAATAATATCTCTCTTATTTCTAATTAATAAACTATATAAACTATTTCATTAGAAAGCCTGATTTTTTCTCTATTTTTTGATATATATTACATTATACTTTATTTAGTAGATTGCTGAATAAATAATAAAAAATAGTAAAAGATTTAAAATCACGTGACATGGTCTGTTCTATTCCTTTGATCATTAAGAGTGAGAATGTAAAGACAACCAAGCGTCGATGGTTTAGTGGTATAATATCCGCCTGCCACGCGGATGACCCGAGTTCGATTCTCGGTCGACGCAATTATATGTCAATAACCGTCCAGTTGTTATATTGGTTTTGTGTAACGTTGTTTTTTGTCATATGTCGTAACTATTAGTCGGGTATTTTTAATACCGATATTACATCTTTTACTGCGGCTACATTGTACTTCTTTATGCTTCGTCATAACCGCAGCATACCTCTTTATCAGTCACAGTTCCCTTTTCCTTTTATAATTATATTATCATCATCATCCGCAGCTTCATCGTTATCATTAGTTATTCATCATCATCATTATTTTATAATTATTATCATCCGCAGTAGTTTTAGAAAAGAAAAAAATATTGGATCATTTTATTAAAAATAAAGGACATCTTCTATCTATCTTATTATCTCATATATACCTTCGTGGTTCTCTTCCTTCGTGGTTATTCTGTGTGGTTATTTACCTGTATGGTTATTATCTGTGTGGTTATATTCTCTCTTCGTGGTTCTCTCTGTGTGGTTTTATCTTCGTGGTTTCAACTTATAAAAAATACGACACATATTTTTTATAGATAGAAATGTCGTGTATATATTTTGACGGAAGTCCAAGCCAACAATACAAATAGCAGTTAATAACAAATAAATATAAGATAAGGAATAACGGATAGATGATGTTTATTTAATAAAGACCATGGGGATATTTATATGTTTTCTAAACTACTAAAGGTATGATATATATGATGTAATGGATCATGATAATAATAGAATAGTGCTAAGTGTCTTGGCACTAGCGATGATACTAATGATAACAATAATTATGACGATGACGATGATGCCAAGCAGAGGTTGCTAAGCATCGCAAGAAGTATTCAAAATAGAAATAATGACGATGGTTATTTTTAGACTAATAACCGCGCAAGAAGTATACAAAAAAAGGAAGACGTTACGCCAAGGAATCTTGGCTACGACAGAAACCACGAAGGTATGTACGAGATAATAAGATAAATAGAAGATGATGTTTATTTTTAATAAAATAATCCAGTATTTATATCTTTTCTAATAATATTGGAGATAATAATATGACTAATACTGATGATAATGAACTGCAGATTACGATAATATAATATAAGAAATGGGTACAATAATATAGAAGGATATGGCTGTGGTTATGATATAATAGAAGTAAAAGAAGTATAATAATGCTAAGCGCGCCATATCCCGAATGCGCGATATGCGCAGCAATAAAAATGATATGATTGGTATTAAAAATAGCCGATCAATAGTTACGACATTTTTTCTGTCATTTGTTGACGTCGTTAACGTTATCGTTCGTTGTTCTCCTCTTCTTTTTCATTATGACTATTATCGATACTAGTAATATTAATTATAATAGTAGGCAATATTTATGGACCAGTAATGTAATGGTGTAGACCATTATGATGATATACAACCTACGAAGTCATTGATCAGCATATCTGCAGATATCAATATACACAAGGACAATTGGACGGATCAATATGAATAATAACATGAACGATTATGGACGAACGCATGGTTGTATATGGAAATATAAGATGGATCAATATAGTTATAGAAATGTAGATTATTTATATTAGCATAGACGTTAGAATAGCCCCATATATTTCGATGTATATAAAAGAGGGATCTTATAAACCAAGATCCCATATCGTTTTATTATTTATATATCTCGACCCCTAACTGCTTATTTTATTTCATTTCGCGCTTTCTCACACTGTCTAATCGAACCCGTTTATAAGTATACAAGTTAAACTTGCGTTATTATAAGTAAGATGGGTAAATATTGCCATTGTTTACTTTGATAAAAAAAAAAAAAAAAACTTTGCTGGAGCTGTGTTACTAGATAAGTCATTACGATTATTTTTAGTCATGCAAGTGGTAGCAGTATGTGGAATCCCCAAAAATAGCATATCAGTTCTGAAAAAAAAATATAGTAGATATAAAATGATAGTAAGTTTATAATATTATATATGAGAATAACAAAAATGGCAATGTAAAATGAATTAGATGGGTGATATGACACCCTGCCTGCCACTTCACTGCATGATGATAATGTAAAATTTAAAAAGGGAATTGTTTTATTTTCCGTTTCAAATTTTATATAGTAATTCATCATTGATTAAATAAGTCTAATCAATAGGGCATGTTCTTTATTCTATAAACATCTCTCTTATTATTATTATTATTATTATTTTGTTGACTGATACGTACGCTTATTATAGGCTTTAATTGTAGAATTCTATATCCAATATCTCAATCAACGGCTCTGATTTAATACTTTATTTAAAATGAATAAACAGAAGAACTACTCTACTCGTCATTACTATACTTCTTTAATAATACTTTACTTCGGATCTATATAAAAATATAAACAATAATAGTATCATATAAAAAAAGAGGACTAAATATATAATTGAAATATAAGATTTAAACAATAGAATATTCTTTTTATCAAATTATTGTAATCATTTTTTTTATGGCAAGCAGTTAAACCCTGCTCCTTACTTTGTTTGCTTCATTGTCTTGATATATTTGCAAAACGTAAAATGGTGATGCATAGAGCTAAGCGTTTCTTTTTTTTCTTCTTACTATTAATATTGTGAATAGTTTTTCCACAATAAAAATTTTGAACAGTAATAGAATCCTCTTTGTATTTTCTTTTTTCTTTTCTTGATGAATTTTTGAGAATTTACGCAAAGTTGAGTATAGCCATTATTTGACGAGACTTTGCTAAGAGAGATAATGTCAAGAAGATTAACATTTTTTTCTCATTCTATTCGTATATTGTAATAGGAGTATTACATTCGTCAATCTAATTGACAGATTGATCTACTCGAACCATTTGTTGATTATTGTTCTTTTTGATTATAGCTTAAATTATTTTCTTTTACAAGAAGAATCTATATATATCTACTACCTACAAAAGAATGAGAGAGAGAAAGAACTTATATTTACCATATAAACACATAACCAAATTTGACTATTTACTCTTTGTACGTAAGTTAATTCGCTTGGATGATTTCTTTTTTTCTTCTTTTGATATAAATACCTTGAATAAATCAAATCATTCGTTTTCTTTCTTCCAATATTATAATTTTTAATCTTTCCCTTAGATTCCCTCCATTCGTTAGTTTCCCAAAATACCAAATAAACTTTTTTCAAAAGTTGCCATACTTTCCTTTTCTAATCCTTCCACATAGAAATATACACATTTTAATACATTTCTTATATATTTCCTTAATCCATTTCTCTTGTCATATATTTTAGCCTAATATAATTTCTTTTAATATTATTCCTATTATTATTACTACAATAATGGATTTCGACCATCACGAAGAAACCTACATTGTTGATCCAGTTGATACCTCCAGCAAAAATTTGCCTTCCATTTTAAAGGACGGCTATGATAACGATAATAGCAGCTGCAGTAGCATGGATACTAGCTCAAACATTATCGCCAAAATTAAAGCTTTACCCGGCGTAAAGAAAGATCAAATCAAAGATATGATTAATTTGGCCTCTACCGTCTCTGAACATTCCCAGCCACGTCGTCGCCGCCCTCGTATTCGTAAACGTGATCCCAGTCAAGTGCCCCGTCCTATGAACTGTTTCCTTACCTATCGTCTTGAAAAACAGAAACAAATAGCCACTATCTGTCCTGGTGCCAACCACCGTGAAATTTCCAAGATAGTTGCTAAATGGTGGAGTCAAGAATCGGATGAAGAAAAGAAAAAATACCGGGTCGTTGCTGAAAAAGATAAGCAGCTTCATAGGGAAAAGTAAGACACTCATTTCTTTTTTTTTCTGTTGACCTGAGAGAACAATAGAATCAAAAATTAAAAGTATAAAATCATTAATTTTCATTATTTCTCTTTAATAATGATTTTCAAATAGATATCCAAATTACAAGTACTCACCAAAGAAAAAACGACAAGGTGGATCCACCAATAATAACAGCAACGAAAGTACTTCCAATGATGACTCTTCCATCAAACAAACGCCGTCCCCTTCATCTTCCAACAACAATGTCGGACAGCTTACTATGTCGATTGGTTCGTTCCTTGCTAACAAGCAACAAGATCAAGTGTCAACGTACCTTAATAATTGGCCATTTTCTGGTGATAAGTCTTTGTTTCCAACATCTTATCCTTATGGGTTCAGTAACAAGGCAAATGATCCAATTATTCTTCCACCACCCATCACCCATCCAACAACTACACCATCGACAACGAATTATTCCAATTTTAATTCGATGCAAAATACCAACAACATTAATGCTTACAACAATTTTTCAGGATCTGCTCCAGCATTTGATTATTCCTTTTCTATGAATATGGCGGATACTACTGGACAATTTTGGACAACACCGCAACCAGCCATTCATGCTCCTGTACTTCCTCCTATTCAACAACAACAACAGCAGCAGCAACAACGTGAACTTCCATGGATCACTCATGGTATACCCCCTTCGTTTTCATTCAATACACCATCGACGACAAATTTATCACCTATTTTTGATTCTTTTCCATCTCCTTTTGATAGTAAGCAACAGCTGCAACGCCAACAACAACAGTCTTACCATCCATCCACGTCATTATCCAATTATTCCAATACCACTACTCTGGAACCTCCTAAGGATATGTTTCAAAACCAGCAACAATTGTTACCCTCTTATTATCCAACTTTACCTACCCTTGAAGAACCCATTTATAATTCTCAACATGTTGGTTTAACTGATATGTTGAATACGGATTTTCCTTTAATGAGTCCACTTTTTTCTCTCATGCAACAAACCATTGCTCCCGGTCAAACTTTACTTCATAGTTTGACAAATAACAACAGTAATAGCAATAACAATCTACTTTGAGTTTCCTTAAATAAGAATGTAGTAAACCTTTCATCCTCCCCTCTCTTCTAAAAAAACGATTTAATCCCCTCCTTAATCCTCATCGTTTGTTTTAATATTGTAAAGAAGAAGAAAGTCATCATGAACTTTTTGTTGATAAGTAAATAAAAACTAATACATTGGATATATATAAATATATATATATTAGGTAATAAACGCAAGTACATCGGTTGTATGATAAAAAAATAGATGATCACTAACATCCACTTGCTTTTTATCAATTATATCGTGTGGGAAAAGTTCTGCAAACTACATAATGTTTGCATATCACTGCATATTTTAAATACATGGGCCATCTCTAACTTTATTATTTGTTACATAGTTATGAATCCTTTTAGGAATGAACCATGACCTACTTACTTTTTTATCCTCTTCCGTCATCCAACTGTTATGTGTCATATCATATTTCGTATTGATAAAAGGTCCACAATAATAATGATAGCCGATTAAATCACCGCGTGTTGTTGTTTTTGGAAATTGGTAAAACTTTGGCCTGTCATCTTTCTCTTTTTCAAAAAAACAAACAAGCAGCCTCCTTGCATATCTTATAAAAATAAAGGAAAACGATCCATCGTCATCCGATATTTATACGAAAATATTTATACCACCTTTTTTATTTTTATTTTCACTTCCTTTTATCTCTCATCTTCACCTACATCTATACATAATACAAGTAAAACATCTTTTCATCCAAAGAACTTTTCTACTATTATTATTACGATATATAACAATCACCATGCCAGTCCGTATCCCAGAACCTAAGCATACCAATAGCTATACAAGAGTTCCTTATAAATTCGCACAAGAATGTAAATAAACAATTTGCTTGTATCAATCAATGTTTGCATAAATAATAACCTCATGTACAAATGATAATAGTTACTGCTACCAATGTATTTTTACAACTTCCTGATGGGTTTTCACCACTTGAACGTATGGTTTTACAAACCACAGGAAACCTGCAACGTTTATTATCCGCTTATTATAATGTACCAAGTCGTGTCGTTATTTTGAGAAATGAACTGATTCCCTGTGGTGATGGTGAAAGTGATAAAAGTGATAATGAAATTCATACTGAACAAGATCAAAAGTCACCGCCCCCTCTTCCATTGCGCCATGAACAACAGCAATTAGATATTGGACATAATGAACTAGACATGCGCTTTGAACGTAAAATCTTGATGTACTTTGGTGATAAATTAGCTTATGAAGCTGATTCGTTAGTATCTGTAAAAGATCAACAAACACTTAGTTTATTAGCAAAGCATGAATATGGCTTGGGTCAAATCTTCAGGTAAATAGGATTGTGTTACGACGGATATGATTTTTTTCCCGCTATCTCTTTGTTTTTTCTGAATAATTGAAGATATTGAACGCCACTCTTCTTCATTTACCCACATGTCTTTAGCCACTTACGACATACGCCAAGCTTTGCATTACGTTCTGTCGGCCGCCACGGTTCCGAACATGGACAAAGTTTTTGGAGAGATTATACTTTAAGTGCACCAGGTGTCATTGATTGTTATATCCGTGAGACATTTGTTGAAGGTCTTTTTGGACCTTATACCGGTACTGCTTCAAAGAATCAAGGCACGGTTTGGTATAACCCAGAAGATTTCTAAATAACTACTTATTTGTTCTTTTTTCATTCATTATTATTACTTGTTATATTGTTATTAAATATTTCAATAGCTGCATTCTTTATTTATCACATTTCATTCTCTCCTTCTTTTTTATCATGCATTATTCTTTTTTTTTCTTCTCTAATCACTATGAAAATACTACAACAATGAAAATTGTATATCAGAAACTAAATAAAAATTCGGATAATCGGTGGCACACCCGCACTAGGTACTCCTACCTGAAGCTTGGCATTAAAAAAGTCAATTCAATGTTGTACATGGTCTAAAAACCAAGAATAAGAGTGTGTTCTTTTTATATTTATTTATTTGACTCATACACTTCTTTTTTTTCTTTTTCTTATTATTATAATACAATATATACGATGCAGCCTCCTCCAGCTACTAACGGTCCTGTCGTCGCAGGATATTTTGTGAATTGGTAATATATTTATTTTCACAATCGTCCTAGAGAATCTAAGTTGACCTTTTTTTTTTTAAATAACCTTGCAGGGGAATTTATGCCCGTGGTCATAATGTATGCGATCTCGCTGCCGATGCTCATAAACTGACTCATTTACTTTATGCATTTGCTAATCTCGAACCTTCAGGTGACATTATCCTTGGTGTAAGTTAAATAGACACATTTCAATATAAATACGGAACTTAACTAAATAAAATATGATATATAGGACGTATGGGCAGACAAGGACAAACACTTTGCAGCAGAACAGACTATTGATCACCAAGCCGATGGTTGGAATGACCAAGGCAACAATCTTTATGGGAACTTTAAACAACTTTATCTATTGAAACAAAAAAATCGGCATTTAAAGGTAACGTTAAGTGTGGGTGGATGGACATGGTCCACCAATTTTGGTACAGTGGCGGCAGATCCACAAAAGAGACAACGGTTTGTTCAATCAGCTATTAAACATATTGGTGATCTTGGATTGGATGGTATTGGTAAGTAAAGAAGAACACGCTGTATTTTTTACAGAAGGACGAAAGAGGAGGAGAGATTTTTTTTTTTTGATTTTGCATGAAATCTTATATTTATAAACTCATCACCACAATCCATTTTAGATATTGATTGGGAATATCCAAAGACACCTGAAGAAGCATTTCATTTTGTCCATTTATTATACGAAATGCGTATTGCCTTAGATATGTATCAACAAAGCATTGGACAGACCAACGAACCAAGGTTATTATTGACATTAGCTGTTGCATGTGGTCCATCCAATTATCGTTTGCTTCGTTTACGTGAAATGGAGCCCTATGTTGATTTATTTTATTTGATGGCATACGATTTTGCTGGATCATGGGATAGTACGACGGGACATCAAGCTGCCATTTATGGTGGTACACTCAATGGTAATCAAGCTGTCACGGATTATATGCAAATGGGTGTCCCTCCTCATAAATTAGTACTTGGGTTACCTGTCTATGGTCGTGGATTTTGTAATACATCACATACTCCTGGTGCATCTTTTAAAGATATCCCAGAAGGATCTTGGGAAAAGGGTATGTTTGATTATAAACATTTACCACCTGCTGGGGCAACAGAATATATTGACGAGCAACGTATGGCTTCTTGGTCGTATGACCCTTCCAAACGAGAATTCATCAGCTATGATACACCTGCCGTCATCCAAGCCAAGTGTGAATATATAAAACAACAACGATTGGGTGGTGCAATGTTTTGGGAATTAAGTGCAGATCATAAAGGAGAACATCCACGTAGTTTATTAAATACGGTCTATCGATCCTTTGGCGGACAGTTGGATTCTGTTCCCAATCATTTACGATTCCCAAAGAGTCAATATGATAATATTAGAGCAATGAGTTCATAAAAAATAAACAAAGCAACCAGTTATTATATATAGTTGTATAAGTTTATTATTTATTAAATATTAAAGTGGGAGAGGGTGATGGATGTTTTTTATAATTCTATAAATAGGAATAAGATGTAAAAAAGAGAGTACTGTGATATATAGAAAACCTGTCTATCGGAATCGCAAGTAAAAGTTGACAATAAGAGCTCCCACTAAAAGGCAGCAAAGCACGGCGGGACCCCATAAATCATCATATCGACCCAACATACGACGATTAATCATCCTGTATATACAATTTTTATAATAAGTCATTTGGTGGATAAAATAATTTATAAACGAAAAAGCTCTTACCATGCTCGCTTTTCAAACCGATACAAAGCATAAATAGCCACCACGGCTGAAATACCAATAAAGATACCACCAGCAATACGTGAAACGCTATCACCAAAATTCAACAAACTCAAAGCAACGGTCAACAAGAGGGCACAGAATTGTAACCAACTGATAAATGTACGTTCATTGGCAAAAAACACTTTAGGTTCAATTTTGATTTTTTTCAATGGTATCGTTTTGCCCTTTTCATCTGACTTGACTGTCAAGTATTTTTCATTGCCTGGACCAAACAAGATTTTTTCCCAAAGCGCCAAAGGTCGTTGAGGTGGTGGTTCTTTCTTTCCATTCTTGCTTTCTTCTTCCTTTTTCTTCTTAGATGTCAATTCTTTATTATCAATATCAACATAGATATCTCCATTTTCAACATTGACAGCTTCACCCAATTCCCCATTGATTCGTTCTTTTTCGGGACCAGGAGGTGGGGTGCCATAATAATGTGGATGGTCGCCTCGTTTTAATACAGTAGCGCCTGGTGCTTCATATCCCAAATAAGAGGATCCGGCTGATAAACCATCAGAGGTGACGGAGGCAGCAGAAAGAAAACCAACACTGGATGCTCCAAAAGGCATTAAACGTTGTCCCGGTTCTACCAATGTTGAGACACCTGTTGAATCTCGAGGTGAATATGCTTTAGTCTTTTGTGGAGGGTGGGGTAATGATAATGCAGATGTGGATGATTCTGGTGGTGGTTGAGTTACCATGGCTGGAGCTACATTCAATTCTTCTTTTTGACCTTCAGTTGGTGCTGTTTGTTCTTGTGATTCTGGTAGTTTTCGTTGCCCTTCTTGGTCTTTTTCTTTTGAACGTGCTTTAAGTACTTCTTGTTCTAGCGATTTTGGCTTTTTGGCACTTCGCGTTGAACGGCGAATAGAGTCAGCTACAAGGCCAATACGTCGTTCTTCTGCTGCCATGGCACGTTGATATTGACCGTCGATCAAGGGTTTGAATGAACTGGACCGACTTAAACCAAATGTAGATTCTCGAGGCTTTTTAATATCCATTTCCATTTCACTTAACCACCAAGGTAAAAGAGGGATATGTTCACCGTATAAATAAGAGGCTAGTGATTAAAAAAAAAGTATCAAGTTAATTTGATATTTCATTTTTTACTCGTACCACAAAAAAAAACACTTTGAATACAAACCTCCATGTAGATATTTCGAAAACTTGGGTACTTCATGAACCAAATGGGACGATAATAATTTGTCCATCCATTCTGGAGGTTTTTGACCAAGATGTGTTTGAATTTTGGCTTCCAAAATAGCATAAGGAAATCGAAGTATATCACCCTCTGGTACGTAAGAAAATGGATAATCCACACCAACATCATCCCGATGCCATTCCCCTGGTTTACGTCGCTCTTTGCCATCCAAACTATCTTCACGGATAAACGTCAAATTGGTATCAATTGAAACACGCACCCTTTGATCACCCGGTAATTGAAATGCAGTGCGATCATAAAAAATACGACACATGGGATGTAAATCTTTCTCCTTGAATGACTTCTGGATTCCTGTGGCAATGAAATGAGCTTGTTTGACGGTTTCTTCATCTGCACCCTCGGCTTCCAACCTTGATGCAATCACGTCAGGCGTTAATTCGCCGGAGACAAATTTGGGTACATCATTGGCATCCAATCGAAACCGATCCTTGATGGAAACTCCATTTAACCAAGGTGCATGATGCGTTTTGCGTTCAATAAAAACACTCTTCTTATCACTTGGGCCGTACCACCTAAATCGAATTGCTTCTGCTCCTTCATCCCGTTGCAATCGACCCGTATATAATTCGAAATCATCATTATCAAAATACACAGAAGAAACAGCCGAATCGGTACTTTCGTATTCTTTATCCTTGTTAAAAATAAGCACTGGCAAATGCAATAAGATGATGGATTGGACTTCGGTAACATTATCTGGATGAATCCAATATTTGGATGTAGCACGCTCAAATGCATTTTGATCACCACCCGCTGCTGAATTGCCTGTTCTTGGTTTTCCTCGACGACGACAAATATCATGAAGTGCAGAAATAAAGACAATGGCGACATCGAAACGTTGATTATCCAAAGGAGTGTCTCGTAATCGTTCGACCAAGTGTTGTTTCAAATCATATGTCGTCCACTTGTCATGTTTTTTCACAATCTTTAAAAACCCGGTATAGTTGACACGTGAAAATTTTGACAAATCATTGATATCAAAGAGGACTTCTGTCAATGCATCATCCATTATTTGCCAACTTTGTTCGGACGCCCAGCGTGGATTGGACATGAAGGATTTCACGGTACGTTCACAGTAACAAATTCGTGCTTCTGCTTCACCAAGTTTGGCAGTGATGAAATCATATACTTTTCGTAATTCGTTATCCAACATGGAGGCAAAATCTTGTTCGTCTTCTTCGGACCATTCATGATCCAATTGTCGTTCTTTGAGTTCCATTTTGAGCATGTCGTATTGGATATACGAGAGTCGCCATGGTGGGAAAATCTCATTTTGTAATGTTGTACCGAATTTCATTGTCCAGACTCGTTTGGTTGTTGTTGATGATGAAATAGATCAATAAAAAAATTCGAGAAAGAAACGAGAAAAGGGTTCAGGGGGTTCTGGGGTGTAGTTTTCCTTTTTCTGTTTTTCATAACTGAAACAAATAGGAAGGAATTGATAGTCAAAGGGAACCCTTGCTGTAACTTATATAATAGTCTTTTTTCTTTGATGTATCATATACTAACAAAGTCATGATGATACTCGTAAATGTAAACTCGAACAGAGTTTATTAGAGTGAGAGTTATTTTAATCCATTGTTCTCCATGTCAAAAGTACCTTAAATTGACTGTATTTGTTTGAATACTTTTTTGTTTGTTTGTTTGTTAGGTTTTGATAACTCGGATTTTTCATACTTTTTAGAAATGAGTTTGGTCTCGGGTATATCGTCTTTTTGTCAAAGGTGCAATATTTTCCGGTGCCCCTGTTCATTATGTCCATTTAATATAATATGACAGTATTATATAGTTATTCATGGGCATTGGGAGTTATTTGAAAGTATTGACTTATTCCAATTATAATTCAAAGGACATGTGTGTGGTATAATATTATATAAAAAGAGATGAAAATGTTGTAAATGATTTATTGATATGTTGTAATGCAAAATACAATTTTTTTTAAGAAAAACGAAACCAACTGCCAATAATAATAATATCATTAATTAATAGTTATAGAGAGAGAGAGAGAGAGAGAGCAGTCTATCATTATCATATTATAAAAATTAAGGCGCTTGTTGTGTTTGGTTATTGATACCAAGATAAGTACTAGTAGTTGGTGGTTGTTGTATACGTAAAACAAAGTTAACCTAGGATTAAAAAAGGGTTAGAATGTATTACAAAAGACAAAGAATATCAAAATAATAATAATGATTACTTACAATAAGTGCACCCACGACAAGAATACAAAGTCCAAAGGGACCATAAATATCGTCATATCGTATCCGTGGACGATTGGTGATTTGCCAAGCACGATAACGATAACGACCAAAAGCATACAATGCCAGTACCATGGAAATACCAAAAAAGGTGGCACCTGCAATTTTACTCACATTGTCACCAAAATTGAGCAACATGAGAGCCGCCGTCAGAATTAAAGCGGCAAATTGAAGCCAATTAATAAAAGTACGTTCGTTGGCAAAAAAGATTTTGGGTTCAATTTGTTCTGTTGTTTGTTTATCCTTTTTCTTTTTCTTCTTTGACTTTTTATCACCATCTTCCTTATAATCATCATTCATATTGATACCAGCATCACCGGTACCAACAACACCACCATCATTGTGAATATAGGCAGAATCACGATGTTGAGCTCCACTACCCGGAACAACCACCACAGTCTTGTTATCATTGGTATAATAGGTATTGCGTTCAGTACCTGTATCCATCATAGAAACAGATCGAGGTGTGGAGCCACGTTGATGATGCTCCATTAAATGATCTGTCGAAGAACTATCGACAAATCCATTACGTGGTGATGACAAGTTCTCTAATCCAGAGTAATAGTTGTTGCTGTTTCGATTACGAACACCATTGGTACCCATGGTATTATTGAACGAACGAGAACCTTGGGAATCATGATCAAAGTCAAGTGCAAATGGCTGATGGTCGTTGGTACTGCTGTTATTCCAGATAGGATCGTCGAACGGATTCACGTTCACCACATGAGAGTCATCTTGTTTTTGCTGTAGTTGTGGTGGTGGAATTGTACCTGTTACCATACCACCCACTGGGGCACGTTGTTGATGTTGATGTTGACTCATTTTACTGGGCTGACGTTTAATGGTAGCCCGATTCTCCAATTGAGATTCCAAGTAACCCATGCGATAACGACCATCAATCAATGGTTTCAAACTCTTGGACCTAGATAATCCAGTAAAGTCAGAAGCGCCACGTTGCTTGGCATTTCGAATATCAATATCAAGTTCGCTGAGCCACCATGGCAATAAAGGAAGTTTTGGTTTCCAAAAATAGGCAGCACCGTGCAAATACTTGGAAAACCGTGGGACTTCATAGACCAAACGAGAATCCAATAATCTAGAGAGCCATTCCGGAGGTTCACCCGCTTGTAATTGTGTTTCCAAAACAGCATAAGGGAAATGATAGATTTGGTTTTCTGGTAAGGATTTGAAAGGGTAATCAATGTTCATATCAGGTCGACGCCAAGTGGGTTTTCTGGGATCATCTTCACGAACAAATGTCAAATCTGTATCCAAGGAAACACAGAGATTCTCTTCATCAGGGACTTGGAATGTGGTACGATTGTAAAAAATACGCATGATGGATTTGAGATGTTTGTGTTGAATAGATTGTTGAACACCTTCAAAGATATACTTGTTCACAGGTTGCTGTTGTTTCTTGCCATTGTGTTGTTGTATGGTATAACGTTGAGCAACAAAGTCGTCAATGGTATTCGCAGGCAAGGAGAAGCGATCCCTGACCCAAGAAGCAGGTGTGGTACCATCAAGTTTGGTACCGTAACCATCATCGTCCATTAATAAAGGAGAAATATGATGTGTTCTACGTTCAACTAAAACGTCTTGAGAAGAAGAAACAGGTCCAAACCAACGGAATCGAATGGCTTCTGCTCCTTCATCTCGTTCCAATTGACCACTGTAAAGATCAAAATCACCATTATCAAAATAAACACTGGAAACAGCACTATCACTTGGTTCGACAGGTTTGTTTGGATCATTGACCAAGACCGGTAAATGAAATAATAAAATAGCCTTTAATTCTGTCACGTTATCAGGATGCACCCAATATTTGGCGGTTGCTTTTTCAGATGTCGTATGTTGTTGCAGAAGAGCACTTGCACTACTATTACGTCGACTTTCACCATACAAACGGCAAATATCCAATAAAGTAGATATTTTGACCAAAGTAGTATCAAAACGTTGTCGATCCAATGGCTTACTACTGGATCTTGAAATTTCAACCAATAGCTCTTGCTTTGTAGTATAATTATTTTTTTGAACGGATTGATCATGATACTTGATTAAATTGGTAAGTGCCAAAAAATTAAGTCGGGTATATTTGGATAAATCATTGAGGTCCATCAAGACTTCCGTCAAAGAGTCAGCCATGGCATCATACATTTGTTTATGTTGTTGTGATGAAGAAGAGGAAGGAGATAAAGGTTGTTGTTGTTGTTGACGTTGTTGTACCAAAGAACGTTCACAATAAGCAACCCTAGAATCAATATCTCGTTGTTTTCGTGTAATAAATTGGTCGACTTTTTCAGCTTCTAAACGAATGGTACGTTCAAAATCTGCTTCATCATTGATAGACCATCCTTGATCAAGGCGTTTTTGAATATCTCGTTGAATGGCTTCATATGAAACATATTGAAATCGCCATGGCTCATAAATATTTCGTTCGAGCTCTTGAGCAAACGTCGTTATCATTCACAAAATAATTGATTGGTGGAAAAAAAAAGAAAAATGTTTATGTTATATATAACGAAGGAAAAAGAAAAGAGAAGCTCAAGTTTAAAAAAAAGGAGAAGAGGAGAAAGAAGAAGATGAATAATAAGAGGGAAAGGGAGCAAAAGAGAGAGAGAGAGATAGAATAACAAATATACACGCAGTTTATTATAAAAAGGGGAAAAAAGAGATCCAAATAATAATAAATAATAATAAAATTGACCTTTTTCTTACAATCACAAAGGAAAGCGCATATGCAAAATATTAAACTGGGCGTAAGTCTAAGTGAGTGAGTGAGTGTGTGTGTGTGTGTGTAATTTTTATAACAAGTTTGTGCTGTATTACCACTTTATCTCTTTCTCTCTCCTTTAAAAGTTGCGTGTGTGTGTAAAAAATAAATTCGTATAAATAGTAACCATTTTTACACAGCTTAAAAATAATACGCTGTTGATGATATATCCTGACAGCAGGTGATCCCAGGTGGCTCCATACAAATTGAACCTCCGTTTCTCTTAATAACGATCCCCTCCTTCTCCCCTCTCCCCCAAAAAAAGATCTTAAAAAGCCATATAACTGTATAATATACCGTTTGTTCATCAACAACAACCCCTTGTTTTTTATTATTATAAAAAGGTTCCATGGACATTTCTTTATGCATTTTTATTTTTCTTTCATGTTTTAGTCATATTTTTAAATATCTTCCATGTAGTGCAATATCCCACTAATCATTATCAACTGATGGATCTGCTGGTTGCTATACATAATCCATCATTGCTTGCTATACATCCCCCATAATTAGTAGTATGGTGTTGCTCAGCAACAAAAATGGTTAACCCACCAGCCACTCTTATTTATGTTACATGACCTATACATCCTTCAGAAGAGTTTTTTTTTTAAAGCAACAAAATCAATGAGCAAGAATTGTATGTTTAACAGTAGAATACATACAAGAGATTTGTCTATATATGTATATGCAAGTACTTATGCAATCATTCTATTATCGGCGTTATAAACAATTCTTACGATTCATCCAAATATATATGATAGTTCTAAAATTAAAATAAGAAAAGATCTTCATTTTGCTTGTTTATGTTGCTGTATTTATAATTAAACAAGGAAAAAGCCTCTCAAACTTTAACAAAAGAAGTAAAAAAAGCTGCTTCTTCTTCTGGGTAAATAAATTATTTATGGACATGATAACTCGGGAGCAATTATATGATTAATATATTTTGGGGAAGAGTCGGATTTCTCTGTTTTCTTACAACCCTTGCTACCCACTCGGATATATTAATATAGTGATCATGACTACGACGACGATGAAACACTTTATATATTTCATACAAATAGCACTATTAATTATAATTGTAGCACTAGGCGTTAATAAGTTCGTATCAACGGAATAACTATAAAGCCTTTTTATTTACATGTGCTGTTCAACTTTGTGAATTGTGTACAAACGAACGGGTTTCTTGTTGGTGTTTGTGTTTAGTACAACAAAAAAGAAAGTGATTTTTTAGGGCCAGTTATACGAATTTATTCACCGTTACTGGCTTTATCATTATTATATGGATCGTTAGTCGCTTTACCTCTATTGTAATTATAATAAAAAGACAAGGTAGACTATATATCCCTGGAGGATATATTTTATTAAAAAGAAGTAGTCTGGTAAACAATAACAAATTTAAACCCTGGGTTTATTATTATTTAAAGGATTTTTATATATTTTTCTATTATTATTATTTGAAGCAATTGCAGCTTTGTTATGCGTACATACACAGGTGTAACAGTTGTTTTAAAAAAAGTTGGTATTACCCAAAAATAGCAGGGTCACTTGTATTTTTTTTTTTTTGAAAGAGAAGTGGTATTGATCACAAGACACTATTATTTGTTAAAAAGATAGAGAGACGAAGATCATCATCATCATTTTGGTAACCGATAAGACAGTTTGCCACGGTAGCATGAAAGGCAATCATAAACCAGATATACTTTATACTGTGAACTACTACATACCGTAAGCTTCTATTCATTAGCTTAATAGTAATGCATATGTGTGTAAAATTAAAAAGTATACAAATTCACATAAACTGTTACTTACATAACGTACAAGATAGAATTAATCCATGCTTTTTTTCTGCGTTACAGGATTCCGGGTATCACACACTTGATATCCATATCCTTCATCTTGCTCTCACACTAACATTATAGTAAAAGATTTACTCGGTTCATTGGTAGGTATGTAGAATTAGTTGATGCATAATGAAGCATGTTAATTGAAAATACTTGCTCCAAGATAAAAAATGTAGATTCAATTAGTATACACAGCAGAAGGGTAACTATTACAGCAGTGATATGATGCAGACACCATAGTTATGAATCTTTTTGCATGCTTAGTTTTTGTTTCCATTTATTTGACGCATCAATTGCCAAATTTGATAATATTCCAAGAGATGTTCTTCTCTCCTGTCAATAAACAAATAAGTCATCCAATCCATCATGCTTGAAAGGCCGTTGCTGGTCATTCACCTTTTGAGTTTTCCAGCAAGTATATATATATATATATATATTAGAGATTAGTGCATTCCATTGTTTTATTACAAGCTGTAGAATTGAAATTTTGGATCACAGTGGATATGCTTTAACGGAATAATAATCACTGATTTGGTTGCCCCATGTATAAATGGTAAACAAAATTAGTTGAGATTGCTACCAAGGCGTAATAAGCAAATGTAACTAAAATATAATCCGTAATTGACATTCAGATAATAATATCTCCGTTACTTTCATAGCACTAGTCAATAGGTCAAGATAAAGTTTATTATCCATGTTTATATAAATGTTATTTATCAAAGAAAATCTTATAAAGAAATCGAATTTAGCCATAATGTATAAAGAGTAAATCAATCATATCAGAAATGTTTTCAATTCTATATTTTTGATAGTGTACTAGAACTCAAGATGTATGATCGGTGGGGAACGAGGGAGAGGGTTCTTAGTAATTTACTTAAACGACTTGAAAACCAGACAGAAGAGAAATTTCTTGTTACTTCTTCTGTTGTTGTTTCTTGTTGTCCTTTAAATTTATATGCAATATGTTCATGATGTTGTCTATCATGTCAACATTAAAAGAGATAAGGGTGATTGCTATGGCAATATAGTACAAGAAGTACTTAAATAATCAACTGGATAGAAGAAAAGTTGTTGGTAATAGAAGTTCTATGATGTAAACTGGTTCAGGATATACATAGACATATATAAAGTTTAGTCAGTCCAAATATTTTTCAACCTATCCCTTCTACCATGTGCTAAAATAATTAGACTGGTTATTATACTCTGTATATACAAAGTCATCCAAGAAATCATAAGAAAAGGGATCACAGAGTTAAATATTCCATATTTGGATTACTTTCATAGTATGAGTATGACGATACAAGCCTCTGAATTATGAAATCCGACACGCTTGGACGAGGACGAAAAAAAAAAAAAGACTGCTTCATCCCATTTGCCCCCCAAAGGCATTTTGCTTTTCTTTTTTTTTTCTTCTCTTTTTCCAAGGCCCCATTAATTTTTTTAATCGTCTTCTTCTATACACCTTGTAAGTGACATGGACATTCTTCTTTTTTATTTCAATGATGAAAAATATGAAACAAGAAGAAAAAACAGCAAAGTTATTTCTTTGTTGCAGATTACTTTCTCGAGGGCCACTTTTTACAGTAACCCCCGACTCAAAATATAGAGAACATACAAACTAAACGCCTTTTTTTTCTTTGCACAACTCTACTACACTCTACCTCCCCCCTCTCCTCTCCTCTTCTTTCTGTTGCTCCATAATAAACCCCTTTGGGTATCTTTTTTTTTTTTATATATATACCTTTTTCTTTCTTTCTTTCTTTTGGCCCTTAATAGATTTTTAACGGTGAAACTCTTCTTCTCGGACAATTTGACGACGCCTTAAACTAAATTATGAGTACTTGGCGGCCAACTGAGCAAGGTCTTTCGGATCTTTTGCAGCTTTTACGCGAAGCTTTGAATCCAACTGATAATAATAATGTACAAGAGGTAACGTGTTTTTATTATTCCAATGCAGATCACGATATAGAGAACCACACCTTTTTTCTATCTTTCTACTGAAAATAGAAGAGAGAGATATAATTGTGGTTTTTTTTTATTGAATTCAGTTCGATACATTATATTATTATTGACGACTTATTTCCAATGGTTTATTTAGAAACTTGAATATTTCAACAAGATCCCGGATTATAACTCATATTTGGCATACATTTTGACACAAATGCCGCAAGAGGATCAATATGTTCGTTCAGTTGCTGGATTGACATTGAAAAACAATATTCGCGCTCATTACCCTACCATCCCACCTCCCGTCATTGACTATGTAAAGGAATGTTGTTTACAACATATTGGCGACGAATCCGTGGGTAAAGCTGTGGGTATTGTCATTGCTGCCATTGTTGAACGTGGACAAGTTCATAACTGGCTTCAGGCACTTCAAGTCTTGATGGGAAAGTTGGATGATCCTAACGCTGCTGTAGTTGAGGTATATAAATATAACAGAATGACCAAGGAGAAAAACGGGAAATTGATACCATCCTCATGAAGGTTGGAAGGAAAAAAAAACAAAAGTGAAATGGATCTGGAAGGAAAAAGAGAAAAAAGGAACAGAAGCCCAACAAAGAAAGGTTAAAAGAAGGAAAGAAGAAATATCTAACAAAAAAAATGATTTCTATTTTTGAATAGAACGCGTTCACAACCCTTCACAAGATTTGCGAGGATTGTTCTCGCGACTTGGATGCCAATGCAGGTGGTGTCCAACCATTGGAATTCATGATTCCCAAGTTCATTACATTCTTCAACCATCCTAGCGAAAAACTTCGTTTACACGCGATTAGTTCGACCAGTCAATTTATTACTCTTCGGTCTGCTCCTTTGATGAATGCTATGAACGACTTTTTGAGCTCCCTTTTCAACAGGGCCACCGATGACAGTCTCGAAGTACGTAAAGCTGTATGCCAAGCCTTGGTCAGCTTATTGGAAATGTGTCCTACTGTTCTTTTCCCTCATATGCCCCACTTGGCCGAATACATGTTGCTTTGTACACAATCCGACGATGCTGATTTGGCTTTGGAAGCATGTGAATTCTGGCTTGTGTTTGCTGAACAAGATGATTTGCGTGAACAATTGCAACCTTATCTTCTCAAGGTTGTTCCTGTTTTGCTTCATGGTATGGTGTATTCTGAAATGGACTTGTTGACCTTGGGTGGGGATGAAGATGATGCCCATATTGCGGATAGTGAACAGGATATCAAGCCTCGTTTCCACAAGGCCAATTTGGTCGAAATTGAACGTGCTGACAAGGACGATTTGGATGAAGGTGGAAAGAAAAAGGAATCCTCAGGTGGTACTGGTTTTGATGAAGACGAGGACGACGAGGACGATGATGATTTCGATGATGATTTGGATGATGAGTTCTATGGTGAATGGAATTTGCGCAAGTGTAGTGCTGCTACTTTGGATGTTTTGTGTACCTCTTTTGAAGGTGAAGTTATCCAATTGCTTTTGCCCTATTTAAAGACCAAATTGGAAAACCCCGATTGGTTACATCGTGAATGTGGTATTTTGGCATTGGGTGCTGCTGCTGAAGGTGGTTTACAAGAAATTGCACCTCATTTGCCCGAACTTGTTCCTTATCTTTTCAATAACCTCAACGACCCCAAGGTAAAGTGGCACTTAAATGGAAATTTTTTGTTTAGCATGAATTTTTTTTTGGGGGGAAAAGAATTGAATGAAATTTAACTTTATATATATATATATATATATATTTCACCTTTTAGCCACTGGTTCGCTCTATCACATGCTGGACATTGGGCCGCTATGCCGCATGGATCGTTCAAAGTGCACAACAAAGCCCTGATGCACGAAAGCACTTTTTAGAACCTTTGGTACAGAAACTCTTGGAACGCATCTTAGACAACAACAAACGCGTACAAGAAGCTGCCTGCTCATCGTTCTCACTTTTGGAAGAAGAAGCTGCTACTGAACTTGTCCCTTACCTCCAACCTATTCTTGCCACTCTTTCCACTGCATTCGACAAATATCAGCACAGAAACTTGCTTCTCTTATACGATACTGTAGGTACACTTGCCGATGTTGTTGGCAGTGCCTTGAACTCTCCACAATTTATTGAGATTATTATGCCACCACTTATCAAGAAATGGCAAGAAATTCCTGATGAAAGCACAGATTTGTTCCCCTTGTTGGAGGTAAAAAAAAATGGCGCACATTTTTTACGTGGATTTGAATGGTTTTATTCTTTTTTTTCTTTTTTACTTATATGTATATCTGTTATGTATATATATAGTGTTTGTCATCTATTACCACAGCTCTTGGCACTGGATTCAAACAATTTGCACAACCCGTCTATGTTCGATGTGTCAGCCTTGTTACTAAAACTTTAGAAGAATGTCAATTAGCTGCATCCGATCCCGCAAGAGATTTACCTGATAAAGATTTCATGATTGTTGCATTAGATCTTCTTTCTGGTATTGTCCAGGCCTTGAACACTGAAGCTGAACCCTTGGTAGCTGGTACTACTCCTTCTGTTGTCCAGTTGCTTTCGATTTGTATACAGGTATTTTTTTTTGGGGGGGAGGGGTCTGTGATAGGAAAAGCACCTTTTTTTAAAAAGCCATATATATCTAAACTTTCTCTTTCTTTTCTAGGATGAAGTCGCCGAAGTTCGACAATCGGCTTATGCAGTCCTTGGTGATCTTGCCATCTCATGCTTTGATCAAATTCGAAGTGTTGTCCCTCAATTTATGCCACATATTGTTAGTCAAATCGATCCTGAAGCAGAACATGTATCTGTATGTAATAATGCTACATGGTCAGCAGGTGAAATTGCCATCAAGTGGGGTAAGTAAATGAACTATACCAATGTTTATATTGAGTAAAATGTGGATGGGAAATGGGTTTACTAATATTTTTGTTTTGTATATAATCAATCAGGTACCGAAATTCAACCCTATGTTGAACCTATGCTTCAACGTCTCTTCCAACTTATCGTAAACCCTCAAGTACAACGCACCTTATTGGAAAACGTCGCCATTACCATTGGTCGTTTAGGTCTTGTATTCCCAAGAGAAGTCGGCCAGCACTTACAACTTTTTATTAATCCTTGGTTGGTTACATTGGCACCTATTCGACCCAATGAAGAAAAGGCATCCGCATTTAGTGGTCTTTGTGATATGATCAAGGCTAATCCGGAAGGCGCTGTGAAGGTAAATAAAAAAAAGAGAAAAGGAGGGACATTATTATTTGTATCTGGGTGGATTTATCTATCCATTATTGGTATCATATATCTTATATTTATATCATTATTTTTTTAGGAATTCTTATTGTTCTGTCAAGCTGTTGCTGGTTATGCAGACGCACCCGCATCATTACATGAATCATTTGGAAATGTATGTTTACTTTTTATCTAATGGAATGAATGGATCATTGTCATAGACTCACATAATTTTCTGTGTATCAATTCAATAGATTTTGAGTGGTTATAAGAATATGTTTGGAGAACAACAATGGCAACAAGCACTTCAATCGATGCCTCAAGAAGTAAGAGCTCCATTGAATGAACGATACGGCATCTAGTTTAATAAATAAGATTTACAAAAATAAGAAAAGAGTATCAAAAAAATAATATATACAAATATTACCCCGAAATCACCCCCCTTTCCAAAACACACACACACTTTCACACAATTCTCACAAATCCAAACCCACCCTCACAATTACTCACCTTTAAAGCACCCACTTTATACTATTTTCACTCTCAACAACTCACCTTTTTTTTTTTACTATACATCATCAACAACAAAAAAAAAGATTGTTTTTTGTTTTTTTATGCGCATCAATTTTTTCATTTTTATTATTTATATCTTTTTATCAGTTATTGGGAAAATGTGTAATTACATTCTAATTTATAAATCAAAAGGAACAAGAGATCTGATTATCGGGATGCTTACAATCATTTGGATATATGGTCGAGTTGATTTTTTTATTCATGAAAAATGTCTATTTTTCACATGTTACTCTGTATGTTGTCGTTCCTTAAAAGTCGAGATGTCATGAACTAAAAAAAAAAAAAGATTGGGTGAATATAACAAACGAAAGATCTAAATTATTTTTATTGCAAACATTACATTCTAACAATGATTTTTTCTTGGAGGGGATCATTTTGTAGATATTGTATTTGTTATATATATATATATGTAGAAAAAGTTAAGAGGATATAATCATAGCAATAAGAATAAAGTTTATAAGCAACAAATACAAAACAAGTTGAATATATTAGGAATAATAATAATACAGGATGGTATTCTAAATCTTGGCTTGTTGTTTTTCATTAGGACGATTGTTAATTTGTTCACAAACATCCTTCATATCCAACAAAGTTTGACGGATGGTATCTGAAAACTTTTGAGCTGTCACGGTTTCAGGTACATTTTTACATTCGATACCAAATTTGACAAGCATCGGGGCAGCCATGTAGTTAATACCTGTAGAAGATGAAAGATAAAATGAGAGTTAATAACATCTTGTTGGAGTGTCGTATTACCACTCATGAATAACACTTGTTTATTAACCAAAAAAAAAAAAACTTACCATAGCCATCCACAGCAGCTGCACCAAATCCTGTACCCATCAATCGAATACCAGCTTGTAAACCAGAAGTACTCAAAATCCAAGTTTGAGATTTTTGGAAAATGGGATCTTGGAACATGGCATGCATGGGTACGCTTTCGAGTTTACCAGTGGCAGGATTTCGCATTTGATGATCGCTGTTCAATAAACGCAATACCATCAAATGTCGATCACAAGCATGGCCTTCACTAGCAATTTGAGTATATTTTCGATGAGTTGCTGTTGCCTTGACTAATAAATCGTATTTGTCTTTGATCTATAATAATCTTTTCATTTAGAATCTCTCTTATGGGTAAGTGTATGCACACATACGCGGGCTTCCACTCAATAAAATCCCGCCAATTACTTACATCAAGTTCAGTATTGCACCATCCTTCAACAAATGCCTTACTCTCCACACTACAAGTTCGAATAGTATCTGTTCGTCCACGTAAATACTTGCGAGTTGATCCGGTTTCATAGGTAGCCACCACCTTTTTATGTAATCGATAATAAGCCAATTGTAACACCATTTGGAAAAAGGCATCTGGTGGCACCTTGCCAGTTTTTTTCACCCAGTCAGTACCAAAGGTATCGAAATAACAAGTACACGAATCAGAGAATGCAGCTGTAGCATCAGCTGCCACTTGGGCATCTTTAAGGCATTGTGCAATGAATGCATCAGTACGCCAAGTTAAATGGTGAACGTTTTGTTGTTGCCGTTGTGGAATAGGTTGAACTATATTGGTATTGAATGGCAATGGACAGGGGGCGTCAAGCATATGATCCCAAGCATAACTGACAAGTAAAGCATCGCAAGGGGAATGTTCACCCGACAAGAAACATTTGCCATTGCTTTCAAAGACAAATGTCAATGACTTGTCGTACCATCGGTTATGGCCATTACCTAATCCTTGGTGGCCACAAAAAGCGGTCTTGGTCCAAGAACCCGTATCGGCACCATGGCTGTTATCGTCGAGACCGATAGCGAATAAACTCGATTCGATAATACGTGCTGTTTCTTGGTTTTGCGGGTCAAGAGCTAAAAGATGATTACGTGCGATAGCCCAGTTGTCACGATCCCAGGATGTCAATACACCGATGGGAGCTTGAGGCTGTTCAAGTTGAAGAACATGCGAAACAATGGCTAAAAGTTGTCTATTTTATTAAGAAATGGTGGGAAAAATCCGGATGATTGGAAAATAAATAAAAAAATAAACAGGCCGTTAGTTTTTTTTTATCTCTACACAATCGATTATCACTCTAAAAAAAAGAAAAAAACTCACTCTTCAATCTCTTGAGGAGAAAGACGTTCCCATGTATCATTGGCCTGTTTCTTATATACAGGTAATTGATACACTTGATCACGAACAAGAATAATGATATGACGACAAGTGGATAAATCTTCTTGAACTAAAGTATCACAATGATGAAGTGGGATACGCGTGATACCAAAAATTCTACTGTGTTGCCACATACATTGTGGCTTTCCTTTAATCATATCCACAGGAATTTCTTCACTTTAAAAAAGTACAAACAAACAAAAATAAATGTATTATTATTAAAGTTATGCATTACATATTATTCATTAACATTCAAGTTATCAACATGTATACTTACACATCCAACTTTTCCTTGTATTCAAGACCACGATAAATCATATGGGCTGCACGATGTAATTGATAATACGTGAAATGACCAGAAGGTCGAACACCATTATTCACCAATAAATCTTGAGGATGATTGACGTCATCTCGACCCAACATGTACCAATTACTATTTACCATTAAAGGATCTCTCCATTCAAGATAGGCTATTATAGTCCATTATATGAAAATGAACATAAGCATATGAAAATAAATAAAATATAATTCCAAAAAAAAAAAAAAGATCAGCTCATACCACATCATGACGGAGCCTACATTTTTCATGTCATGATTTGGTACAGAAGAATTTTTTATATTTATACCTTTTCTTAACCAAAAGTTATCTTCCAACCAATTATTAGGAGATGCTTGGTCAATATCGATTAAACGTTGTTGCAATGATCGTGATAAGTCGCTCTTTAAGAAATCAGATACATTTTTTTCTGTTTGTGCTAATTGCTCAGGTGTCAAGAGAGGTTTCAATGAATGTAAGTAGATGGCACATGATTCCTTTAATGAAGGAATAGGTAAACGTGGTAACGTATGTTGTAACGAATATGTTTTTGGTGTCATTATTTTTTTTTTTTAAAAAAAAGTGTAAAAAAGAAGAAGAAGGGGAAAAAAATAAAGCAAAGAAATGAAAAGAAGGGAGCTATAAAAAACGAGTGCATGTGATTCTCGCATGGTGGAACAATCGAATTATTCTCCACACTCAAAGTATATAAGACTCATATGCCAAAAAAAATGTGGAGAAAGATTTGCTTATGCTACATATTTCCCACAGACTTTTGCAAGATTTAATTACAGTTCTTTTCGATTATTAAAGGCCTAATTACTATATATCCCATCGTGGATGTGTTACGAACAGCTGTCATGTTTCCCTTCACTTCTCACGTATCTTTTTGTTTTTATTCACTTTTAAAGCTTGTTTTTATATGATTATGTTATGTAGTTCACCTGAGAATTCCTTTATATATATAACCATTTAATTAATTATTTTACCATAACAACGAAATCAACAACAACAACAGTCTTAATGTGCCTAATTTTTAAAATTTCTTCAAATATTATATATATATATATACGTTTTATCATTTCGAGCAATTTCCCTGACGCCATCATGACAATGACCATCGCCATCTCTACAAAACGAATATATGGAATAATGAGAAACGTACCATCCTCGTTTCTGTTTCAAACTCTAATAAATTTATTTTTTTTGTATTCCCGTTGATTTTCAAATATTTATAAGTAACTAGTTATAAAAATATACATTTGTTCCTTTTCAATTGGATTATAATACGCAAGGATCTTAAAATTCCAAGGAGTAAGGCATTTATTTGATAATGACCAACTGAGTTTTTGACATATGATCGACTTGGCATCCACTTCTTTATTTTTTTCACATGTCAATGAGATTAGCAAATCATCACACCTGTTCCAAATTTGGCAATGCCACTTGTATCACTTTTTTTGTTACCACCTTAATTCACAGATGTCATTGTATATAAATGATGCTATCCATCGACGACATGTAGCTGTATAACCACTTTGAAAAATTAAATTTTGGCAGGCCAATGAAAAAACTCGGTCGCTTATTGGACTTGTAAACTCAGAGGCTGTCTATTTCAGAAACGTTTCTTTTTAGGAATAAATGAGGAAAATACCAATATTTTATACTGATGGCCCAGAAGGGCCGCGAAAAAAAAAGAATTTCTATGTAATCTTCTGTTGGTGTTTACAATAAATAAATATGAAATGATGTTGTGATATATATTTCAACTACCAATAAATTTATCCACTATAGCATATGATTTTGCGAATTAAGAAGCACGAAAAGACAACGTATATTATTTAGTTGGATCAAATAATGCGACTAGAGTTTTTGTCAGTTACTTTAAAAATATTAGTGTTTAATCGAATCGTATACTGTAGTAAAAATATGATTAAATGAACTTTTTTATTTTTGATTTGCTGTATTTGATAAGTATTAAAAGCTGAAGCATTTATATATAATTGTGCGATACATAATTAAACATAGATAGGATGCAGTATTTTTCTTCTGCTTTTTTTCCTGGATAAAAAAACCTCGAATAGATTTATATATTCATTGACAATTCTAATCAAACTATTTAAATACTTTAACAATAGCAATAGTACAATTGATGAGGTGTCAGTGATGATGACAATATTTAGAATGGTGATGAAAGTATAACGGTGTTAATATTTGTTTGGCTATCCAAAATTCTTAAAAAGTTAAAAAGTCGAATTTCTCCCATCTGATATTTTGCTATGATGCTGCATATATACTTCAAATCATAATGTTACCTAAAAACATTACCATAACCATGAATACACTGATTAAATTCACTGTCAGCATGGTATTACCATTGATGACGAGATGATTGTTTATTCAACACAACAAAATTTTGATTCATTCCAAAAGTACCAATTTAAATCATTATTGTTTACTTTATCGTCATTTAATCCTCAATATATACGTTAAATTGTTGGTGATTGAGTGACGTTTGGTTTCTCAATTGATGCCTTATCAGTGTATGAAATCATCTTCTTCGTTTTCCAATTAATATCCATAACTAAATAATCGAAGTGATGCACCCAGCTTTTAAGTGCATAATTTAGGTTCTATTATCATAATACATATTGTACGTAACCATCAAATAAGTTCGGATAAGTTATTTATGAATTTAATATTAATTTTTTCTCCTTTGAATCCATTCATACCCCCATGATTCCTTTCCCACAAAAAAAAATCGTTTCAGCGAAATACATATCTAATAAATTAGCATATTTCAAAAGATAATCGATGCCCGTATCATCATTATTAATATCTATGAGATGCTTCATATTATATTCCGATGGATAGCTTGATATTGCATTAATAATTTGCGCATCTGTTAAGTTCCAAGGGTGTTCTGATTTATATGATTTCTCTCGTAAGCTTATAGCCGTGCTATATAATATTCAGTTCATTAAGTTTCACAGGAAGTTAAGTCTTTCCCTGGATTACCATGTATTTTTTTAATCACTGTAATAAAAGAATCCCTTGTTATTACAGCTGTATCTTGGTACATTGTTATAGTTTTGTAGAATTAAAAAAGAAAGCGTCAGAAAAAAAGGATTGTTCAAAAGGATCCAAAGTAAATATAAACTTCCGGCAGAGTATTAAAGGCTGGCACGTAAAGAGTGTTTTATGCAGCATACTTATAATGTTGGAACCTTATAATATCCACACTCTTCCTTGTATTACAGCATTAACCATTGAGGATCGCGCTTTATCGTTATACTATTTAGATAATGGTAAACAGTATGCAGTGATGATGAGCACTGACTGGATGCTTCTCAATCTCTATACAAGCCAGTGTAATACATCACAACTTGATCATTCTATGTACAAACAAAACTGAAGTTAACATTATCGACCAGAATGCGCATTATGTATACCAAGCTTGTTCCAATTAATAGACATTAAAAACAGCATGTATAAAAAAATGTTACAAACTAATCCAACCTTTTACCCATCAGATTTGAAAGTGATATAATTTATATATGTATATATAAGTACTACTTCCTGTTTCGTAATCTTTATAAAAGAAAATATGTTTTCCAATTGACAATCTGTCTTTTTTTTATTCTATTGTTTAGTATATTGGTGCTATACCTGTAACAATTCTTCCTATGGATAATCGTGTAAACGTTTATAGCTGTTATGCCACTGTACTAAATTGAATTATTGCTCTTTTTTCCTTGCATTTATATATTGGCCCTACAAATAATATAGAAAAAAACTCTGATTCAGTATGTCATTTTTTATTCTATTCAATAATTATTGGTACCTCGATAAAGATCACAGAATAAAATCTTTTAAGCTTCCAGTGTCAACGTTTCTTTTTTTTGGATAAAATATATTATAGAGCATACGTAGAAATATTAAATAATTCCTTATGCCATTTCCTTACAGCTAAATTTGTTTGTAACTTTCCAAGCATATGATGGTGCTTTCCATCGAAATATCAATAGTGTGAAAAGATTTATTAATGTTTCATGAGTGAATAAAAGAGGATCATCGTAAAAACGTTTCAGTGACCCTGTATTTTTTTTTTTTTAAAAAAATACTTTTTACATTAAAATAAAGGCTAATATATACATTTTTACATAGCAAATAATAATGATAATATACAATGCATTGGAATTCTATAATGTTCATTATATATGTGCATCGATCCTGTATTCTTATCACCATAGATAATTTTATAAAATTATGTTTTAATGAAAAGATGAAAAAAAGGTGTAGAAATCGATAACGCATAACATATAAGATTCAGAAAACAAATTTTTATTTTACATGACATTAAGCAACAGGATCTTTTAGCATTGCTGATAGCAAAAAAATATATATCACCACTTGGATTATATTACTTTGTATTTGGCTATTGGAAGAAGTGTTATCTCATGTTGTCATCGTCAGTATTATTAACTCGATTTCGGTATTCTTAACTCGCTTCCTTCCTAAATTAGAAATGTTATGGATGGTAGTTTATATTGATACCATCACGTAGCAACTTATGACGTTGTCCTCGAATTCTTCATTTGTTTGTTGTAAGTTGGTTTTTTATACACATTTTTTGTAATCGTTCTTTTATACCCTCAGATAACATTTACTTTTTTTTTATATACAAATTTTAAAATTATCCTCCCCTCCAAAAAAGTATCATCATGGACGACATACTTGAAATACCTGTAAATTACGATGCATCCACACTCACCAATAAATCACGTACACAGGTGAATATTATTTGTATTAAATCACCATTTTGTCTTGTCCAATATTATAAAATAATTACTGATGTTGGTCACTTCTCTGACAAATCAACAAAATAGGCAAATACTATTGTCTTTTGAAATATACAACAAAATATAGAATCAACAGACGATTTTAAAACGTAACATGACTTGAAAGATTGAATATGATAGAGAGAAAAGCAATCATTTACGGTTCTGATATTTCAGATAACAGTAGAAATAGCGACAAGAAACCAAAAAATGTGTAATATAATGAATTCAATATGCATACCCTAATGACTACATTCTTTTTGGCTCATGTTTTAAATGATGCTATTATTCTTCGTCGTTCTGTCGGTGTAGTAACTCTGTTGTTACAAGGAATGCTGTTTGTTTTCGTTCCTCCAATGTATGGTGAGACATATAAAGTTTTGGTTAGCATTGAGTTCTTGTCTATTTTTCCTTAGTAGTGTCTACACATATGTTAAGAATGTGTCTTTTTTCGCTCTCTCATTATCGTGGCGTGCCCCTTTTATGTCATCTTTCTGTGTTTAAAATGATAATTCTGCACCTTAATATTTAAGATTAAGCATCAGGATGTGAGTATTGTATCAGTGATATAATTAAGAACTTTATATATATTATTAATGAAAATAAAACATGTATTAGCTACCAGTTTTGTTTATTATACTTTGTACCATCATCAAAATAATGAACCTTTCTCCTCTTAAATTCAAGTATTGTATGTAGTATCATCTTACAGAATGACGGCAATCATGCATTCGATGGTCTTCTATTGATAAGATAAAAAGAGAGATCTAGCAATTCATATCCAAATAATAGATAAGGAAGAGAATAATATCAAAATCAAATGGTGGTTTTTTTTCCCTCTTCAATGTATATAATAGTACGACAATAGTGATTAAAGTTATGTAAATCAGTGACGTTTAGATACAATCCTGTATATACTCTCTATGTAATATCCTTAATAGTTTTCATGCAAACAGATTATTTATTAACGATGTATAATAACTGATATAAATTATGACTAAATCAATTTATATTTATATAAAAAAAAGGTTTTGTAAATAACCGAAGTAATAATAATAATGATGATGATGATATCATTTTAAAAGGTAGTTGTACAAAGGATGAGTTCCTTTATCATTATAATATAATAAATATAAATGTAACCATCAAATTTTCTATCTCTTTTTAAACAAACAACAATAATAATCTTGTGTTATTGATTTTTAGCCAATCAAAAAGCAGTTGTCAATATAAATATTGGTACTGATGCCTTCTAATTTTTTTTTGGGGGGGGTTTATTACAGGCAAGCCCCTGTTAAATAAGAACGTAGCACTCTTGAGAAAGGGGGAATGTAAAATGTGTGTGTGGGAACAAAGAGTGACGATTTATTTGTATCACTTTATTATCATTGTTCTAAAAAACTTGCTTCATTCTTGTCAACTGATAAACAGTGAGCATGGGATCAAAAAGATATTGTCAGAAGATTTTATTTATTTATTTATTGCGTGGCAGCCACGTTATATTTCTACCTCACAGTGTATTTCAATAAAAAATGTTGTTATTCTTCTATTCTATCCCGTATGAGTATTATTATAAGGGACAGGGGCACATGTTTGTTCTTCTCCTTTCCCTTTTCCTTTCAACAACAGCAGCAACAAGAAGCAAGAAAGTTTATTTATGACGGTAAAGTTACCCACATCCCATTTTATAACAATTTGTGTGGGAATATCTTTGTAATATTCTTGCTCTCGCTCTCTCCTTTGTCCTCCGCCATGAATGATTTTTTGGGCGTTTAAAAAACTTTATATAATAATCATCCATTGTTGTTTATATTTTATTTGTGTGTGTGAAGTGTCATGGTTTTTACACTTAAGGATAAAACTCCCTTTAACATTCCCCACAATCATTTGGGTAAGGTTACTTCCTCTCTTTAAACACATACACACTAACCCAAATATATTCTTATTTGGTTAATTTTTGGTGGCAAATAAAAAAATGAGATTCGTGATATATCACTTTAAAGAAAATCACCCAGATGATAATAAAAATGGATATAAAGTTAGGAACGGGTCCCCCTCCCCTTATCGTAATTCATGTATAATAATAATAATAAAGTTAATCATCTTTAATAAAGAAGAAGTATTAAAAATTGCTATGGTTAATTAACTGTAATCTTCCATACTATTCGGTAAATCCTAGGGTGTATTATGTGTGAGTCAATATATTTTCTCCGTCACAACTTAAAATTGGGGAACGCAAAGTAAGAGAGAGCGAGAAACGGGACCAGAAAAAAAAAGAGCAAGTGATGGCATCGGATGAACAAGAAAGCTATGCAGCCGTGCAATCTTTACGTGAACGATGCAAATTTATATTACGAGATTGTCAAGAACGTGATGCCATTGAAGGCATGTATCGATATACCCATTCCTTAACGGCTGAGATGGGTTTTCTTGACAAGGTAAGAGAAAAAAAAGGGTGTTCCTTTTTTTTCTTTCCTGCTGTGGTTGGCTGCATAAATATATATATATATATATATATACTTTTTTCACTAAAATACTTAAACTATAGTTAATAGAAGATCCTTCTCGTATTAAAAAAGAATACATTCAAAGTTCTAATCTAAGTTATCTGGAAGCTGTCCATGAAGCCATTACGCAAACACGACAATTGGATCAAATCATGGAATTAAAAAGTGTTCCACCCAAAGATCAAGAAGGGTGGGTCCCAAGAGCAGCTTTGATGCGTCGTCGTCAAACGGTTAAAGTGGATCTTGTCAGTGAACATGGATTGGTATGGATCAAAGTGATTGCCAGGAATGCCAAAGGCTTACGATTTGATATGGCGGGTCTGGAACTCTTGGATGACGATGATGATGAAGACGACGATGGATTCTTGGGTTACGACGATTCTGACGATGATGATAAACAAAAGGAAGAATCTCTTCCACCAGGAATCGTAGGAAATGATCCATTTGATGATTTACCCATTTTTCGAAAAGCTAAACAATACTTGACTAGCGCTGAAGCTCACCCTGTCCATTTCCAAACACCTCGAGTGATATTTGCGTTTATGCGATTGCAACCTCAAGGTCAAGATGAATACGTGGAAAGAATCTTGGAACGATTACGTGAACTGGGTATCCACGTTCATGTGGGGGCTGAAGGATTATTGGATAGTTATTACGCCACGCACCCCCATTCAAAATGTCGAACCACCTCATCCTTAAATTTAGATGTCAGTACGACATTGGCTCTTATTTCTGAAATGTCGCATCATCCTTGTTTACCTGATCAAGTCTTGGGTGAAGCACTTCAAATTCAAGCAAGGCGTGAACAGGAAGCACCCATTTTACCTCTCTTAATTTCCATTGTTCGGAATAAACAGTTATTTATGGTTCAAAGTGCGTATGATCGGTTAGTGCAAATTGTCAATGTTGTCGGTGGACCGACGGAACAAGCTCGATTTCGTCAATTGTTTGATCAAGAAGTTTATGATCCTTCCTATTGGACATCATTTTCAACGGCGGATGAGCAAGCGTTATTACCATTACGTATTCAGGTCTTGCCTGATCAACCATCGGAACGTTTCCGTGGATTATTAGAACCACCAGCACAAAAAAACCTGTTGAATAATGGGCGTAAGATCCGTAGTCGATTCTCCGAATTTCATGCCGTGATTTTTGGTAGCGGGGATAGTTATCGCATGACGACAGTGACGGCTATTCAGTGGATGCAACAAGCATTACTAGATGCTTCATTAACAGGGACAGCCATTGTATCGCATGAACCTAGATCTTTATCTGAACAGAAAATGTATGTAGCTTGTAAAAAAACCCAGGTCTAAAAAAAAGTAATCACCTTCTCACACCCCCAACAAAAAAAAAACAAGATGATGGGTTTATATAATATTTAAGGTTGTAATAAAAAAGTGAGTCATGCAAGTCCGATTATAGAAAAGAAAGGTAGTACTTTGTATTACATCATGACATCAATGATAACGAGTTTATTAAACAATGTTTGACTCGTTTTGTTCCTTTTCTGGTACTGTCAAGAGTGTGAAAAAGTATTTATATATATTATTATCAAAAAAAAAGAAAAAGACATATTACAGAATATAGAATCCAGATCCAAAGAAAGAAAAATTATGTATATAAAGAAAAAAAAAAGTAGCAAGAAGTGATAGTTTTTAGTAATGTGTGTATATATATAGAGAGGGGGAGAGGGAGGATGAAGAGCAGATTTTTATATATAAAGCGAATCTTTTGGAATTATGATAAAGTATCGCTTAGTTTGTGTGTGTGTGTGCGTGTTGTATAAAGGGGGGGGCATTAAAAAGTTGTTATACTAAAAAATTGGGTATTTTTTTAAAAGTTGTAATCTGAAAAAAAATGCGTATTTTTTTTGGGGGGAATAAAAGAAGAGTGTTTATATGTGCATAGAAGAAAAAGAAGTATTTTTGAAGTGTGGGTTCTTATGTATATATATATAATCCAAAAAAAAACTAAGAGTCAAAGAAGTGTGTGTGTGAGTGAGTTGTATATATATAATGATATAGGATATGATACAAGCAAAAACCAAAAGATGGTTGTCAGTGGGGTTTTTTTTACTTCCGAACTTGACACCGGATTGTTATCGTTATCGTTATTTTTGAAAGAAGCGAAGGGAATCATCATAATTTGTTGTTGTTGATATTAGTTGGGTTTGTTTATATATGAGTATTGAAGTTGTTGTTTGTAATTCAAGTTAATCTTCTTGATCGCTCTCGTTTTCTTGTTCCATCGTATGAAAGATATCATGATGATGAGGATGATGATGATGGTCGTTATCATGTTCCGTGATAAGTATTTTCATTGTCCATTGTGAAGGATGAACACCATTTCTAGGGCATGTCTCCTATGAAAAAGAAAATTACAGAAAATTTTGTTAGAGAGAGTATTTATTGGGGGTTGTTGTCATGTAATATTTACCGAATGATCAGGAAGCCAATTTCCACAAAGTTCGCAAGTAGCAGGTAATAAAGTAAAAGGTGGTTGTTGCATGATGTTATTAAAGAAGTTGCTGATAAAGTAAAAGTAAAGAAGAAGAAGAAAGGAAGAAATTAGTTGTTGCTCCCTTTTTATATGGACAATTGATGATGATTTAGAGTGTATCACTTTTCTATTTTATGGTTCAAAAGAGTACTCTTTATTTTTTAGAGTCCCTGCTTTTTTTTTTCTTCTCCTTCTTTCCAACTAAAAGGCACTCTTCTCCCCCCCTTTTTTCTCTCTTTTTCTTTAGTTTGTTGTTGTTGCTTTTGGCGCCCACTTGCTTATTATAATAATCCCATTTTTATGCACCTTATATTTTCTCTCTCTCTCTCTTTTTTTTTTTGGGGGGGGGAGTGTATTAAATAGTGATAAAAGAGAGGGAGAGAGAAGGAGGGGGGGATGTGATTCAAAAAGGCGTGTGAGCTTTTTTTTTTTTAAAAAAAAGTGATACAGGGTTGAAAGTGGGGGTCAACTAATAAAAAACTGATTATTCTGTTATATATGTTATGTGTGAGAAGAAGGTTTATACACACCCTCTGATGTATTTTTATCATCGCCGCTTGTAAATGTAGTTGAACGATGCAATATGACACATAATACTTACTTTTCTTCTTTAATAGATAACATCTCCAAGTAAAAGATAAAGGTCATCCTCTCTCAAAAGCGGAGGCATAAATAATAATGAAAGACAGAATTTTTAAAACACCCATGGCCCTTTCTATTATATTGGTGCCCTGACCAAAACTTGATCCAAGAAAGAAAAACAAAGTTGTTGCCCTGGAAACAAAATTAGCCTCTGAGAATGAATTTGTTTGCTATGGCAATCAAAAGGAAATGGCACTTGTAACCAAGCAACAGTATAACAATGTAGGTAATAAGCTAATCATTATTCCCATCGATCCATTCGTTCGTTTCCTCCTTGTCGTCGAATGTTAAAAATAAATTTGATAATTCAATTCCATAAATTAGTGTTTTTAATCCGACCATGTCCGAATAGGATATATAAAAGTAAAACCGTTTCCTGTTCAACCATCTCATCATATAATATAAACTTTGTTAAATTGAGATCGTCACCTTTTTTTTTTGACGGACAGAAATAATAATATATAACGCATTATTATTATTAGCTCAGCAATAAGCATGTGATAATTGGAATGGCTTAAAAGGCTTGTGCGTTACATCCTTTTCAAGGTAAGAATAGGCGTGCTTAGACTAATTGTTGACGCTTATTCAACTCCTTTCTTTTTTAAAATGAAAAACGTTGTTTTAATATTATATAGAAAGGTTCATAGTCATAAAGTGCATCATATGATTTATTATACAAACTACTACTATCCACTACTACTAGTTGTATTTTAAAGTGAGTTCATATATTCATTCATAGGAAACTATTTTAAAAAAGTAGATATTATATAAAAAAAGAAACGATAAAGTGACCACAGTATATATCAACTATAATAACTAACACTGAATTATGATGAGAAAAAAAGCACAGACCAAAAAAAAACACGGACACATGTATAAATCAAGTATTATAGTTGCTAAATTATTTGGCTTATAATATTTCATAAGCCAAAAGTTGGTTGTCAGCGGCGACTGAATCCCTTTTTTGCAGTTTACATATAAAAATAGGGTTCCTTTTACACTTGACATATTTTTTTTTCTTTCACTTTTTTACTTTTATTTATTTTTACTTTAACATTATATTCAAACACAATGACCATCAAGACTTATTCCATTGAAGTTGGAGCAGAAACGCAACCTAATGGAGGTCGCATTCGACGTTCCATTCTTGCCGCAGACGGTGTCGTCCGAGTCCCTGCCAGCGATGTGCATACATTGTATGATGTTTTGGAACGTAGTGTCAAAAAATACCCCAACCAAAAGGCTTTTGGTGCAAGAAGCATCGAAAAGATCATTGAAGAAGAAAAAGAGGTCGTCAAGATTGTTGATGGTGCCGAAAAAAAGGAAAAGAAAGTATGGAAGTATTTTCAATTGTCTGGATATGATTATGTGACATACAAGGAGGCCGGTGAGCGTGCTCATGCTATTGGTGCCGGTTTTACCGCGCTTGGATTATCCGAAAAAGCAAAGGTTGAAATCTTTGCTCCTACTACGTAAGTTTTTGGATGGAAGATATATTTTCTTTTAAAAACGTTTGGTGTTTTGGATCCGTAACATTTATCTCTCTCTCCCCCTCAATATATATATATATATATATGTGTGTGTGTGTATCTAACACGAAAATGTAATACCATGATATAGTATGAATTGGTTATTGACTGCCCATGGTCTTTTCACCCAAAACATGACCATTGTTACTGCTTATGAAACATTGGGTGAGGAAGGTTTATTACATTCCATGAATGAAGCTGAAGTCGAAGGCATTTTTACATCAGCTGAACTGTTGCCAGTCGTTGCAAAGGTCGCTCCTCAATGTCCGACATTAAAGCACGTGGTCTATCATGGTGAAGCCAAGGCCAATGCTTTGACGGGTTGTAAGACGGGTCAAGTTGAAAACGTTTTGTCCATTGATGAATTGATCAAATTGGGTCGAGAAAATCCTCGTGAACCTCGTAAACCTGAACCTGAAGATCTTTGTTGTATCATGTATACTTCGGGTAGTACAGGTGCTCCTAAAGGTGTTTTATTATCTCACAAGAACATTGTCGCAGCAAGTGAGTTTATATATATTTCTTTTATGGGATTTGGAAAGATCAGGCAATGAGGATGACAAAGAAGAAACAATGGATTGAAAGGACTGGTGGTAGTAGTAGTATCGTATATATGCTTATTAAGTGTTTTCTGTGGATTCTATTCCTTGATTTCCTATAGTTGGAGGTGTTCATACTTTATTGGGTCATTTGATCACAAGCACTGATAGTATTTTGGCTTATTTACCTTTGGCTCACGTTCTTGAATTTGTGGTTGAAAATACTTGTATGTTCTGGGGTATTACTCTTGGTTTTGCCAATGCGAGAACGTTAACAGATGCTAGGTAAATAAAGCAAAAAAAAAAAAAATGGATGGAAGAGAAGGAAGACATGTCACATTTTTTACTAATGGAACGCCATTTGTTGGGACAAACAACCCCGTTTAGTGTACGTAACTGTAAGGGTGATATTAAGGAATTCAAGCCAAGTAAGTTTATTAATTCATATTGACCTATCTTATTTAATATCCACTTTATTGGATCACTTTCCTATACTTTCTTCTCGCTTGTTGTTGTAAATATGCTTATATATCTTTTATGATGACCCATTGTTTTTAGCCCTCTTGACTGGTGTACCCCAAGTATGGGAATCCATCCGAAAGGGTATTTTATCCAAATTAAAGGAAACTTCCCCTCAAGCCCAAAAAGTATTTTATCGTGCATTTGCTACCAAGGCATGGTTAATGGAACGTCGATTACCTACAGGATTCATTGACAAGACTGTCTTTGCCAAGATTCGTGAACAAGTGGGTGGTCGTTTGAAACTGGCTTTGTCGGGTGGTGCTCCTATTTCTATGGAAACTCAAAAGTTTTTATCCGTTACTGTCTGTCCTATTCTTGGTGGTTATGGTATGACTGAAAGTTGTGGGTAAGTTATTATTTTTGTTTACAGAATAAAAACAAACAGTCAACTTATCCTTGCGTTCTATTTGTTTGGATGGATTGTTTACTGTTGTATAAAACAAAAAATTCCCAATGATTAACATGAAACAATTTGATTTTTAGTATGTGTTGCATTATGACACCTGAACAATTTGGTTTTGGTCATGTTGGATCTCCTGTTCCTTGCGATGAAATTAAATTGGTGGATGTTCCTGATGCTGGTTATTTGTCTTCCAATGACCCACCTGCTGGTGAAGTTTGGGTAAACATATTCTCATTTGACACACACATAGTGTATACTGCTTTCTTATACTCACTATGGATGGCATTATTTTATTCTAGGTTCGAGGTCCATCCGTTACTAAAGGCTACTTTAAACGCGATGACTTGACCAAAGAAACCATTACTGAAGATGGCTGGCTTATGACCGGTGATATTGCTCAATGGAATGTCAATGGTACACTTTCTATTGTGGATCGTAAAAAGAATCTTGTAAAATTATCCAATGGTGAATACATTGCTTTGGAAAAATTGGAATCCACTTACAAGAGTTGTTTGTACGTGAACAATATTTGTGTTTATGCCGATCCTTTACGTCCACGCGCTGTAGCTCTTGTGGTCCCTGTGGATAGTGCCGTACGCAAATTGGGTGCTGAATTGGGTATTGAATCTAAGGAAATGGCCGTCCTTTGCGCTAATGATCAAGTGAAAAAGACCGTTCTCAAGGCCTTGTTGGCTCAAGGCAAGGAAGCCGGCCTTAAGCCAGCAGAAATGTTGTTTGATATTTATTTATGTAATGAAGAATGGTCTGTGGATAATGGTCTCTTGACAGCAGCACAAAAATTGAAGCGTTCTGATATTAACAAGGAGTATAAGGAACAGTTGGATACCATGTAAGTAATATATATATATATATATTATAAACATGTGCAGATGATACTTTTGACAGGATTACATGAAAAACTAATCTTCTATTGTATTTCTATTTTCTAGGAACGCTGCCCAAAAGAGTTAAATTCTCTCTCATCCACACACTCCACCATTTTGTAAAACACATTTTATTTCTTTGATATCTATATATACCACACAAACAACACATCATGCATCACAATCAATGTTACCTTCTTAGTAATTCCATTTTTTGTCCTTTTTCTCCTCGAATTTATTAGTAACAGTATTTATGTATAAGAGGAGAATAATTAATCTCTATTCCTTATTTTCTTTTTTGAAAATCCCATCATTTTTAGTTCTATAGTAATAAATAAATAAAAAAAATCGCATTTTTCTTTCAAAATCAACTTGATTAGATAGTATATATTCATCCACATGAGACATCTTATTTATAAAATTTTTAAAAGGAAGCCGTTCCAACAAAAAGTTGGATGTTGAAGAATCTTAAGATCCATTACGATATAAAAATTATAATACACATTCTTTCTTCGCCATGCTTTAATATATTTGTATATATGACCATCTAAACAACCATCTATTTTTCCTTTGTTACCCCATGGGCAAAGCTTATTAAGAGATAATTAATGTACTGCAACATTACTGGTTATTTCATTTGTTTTTCGTTTTCTAACATTGACAAGATTGAAAGTAGAATTCTGAAAAGTGTCGCGTGCTCTTTTTTTTTTTTTTTGCTTTGTACCTAGTAGAAAGGTTGGGTAAGCGTATATTTGCTGTGAAAAACATCACTGAAAGAAGCAACAACAGTCATTTTATGATCCGCTCTTCCTCATGCCTTGCAAACAAAAATAGGATATGATGCAGATGGTGTGAGCAGTCCTTGATGGCGAGTTTATGTCATTCAAACGAGTCAATAAAATTATTTTGGATGTAAATCCAAATAGTAGTTGCAATAAGAATCAAAACTACATTGAACTCTATATGAATTTCAATGTATATGTAGTAACAACTCTGTATACAACGCAGGAAATCATCCACTATACTAAAGCTCTATTGGGTATAAACCACAGTACATAGTTTTCAGGAAATAAGTTTTTTTTTGTTGCATACATTATAAAACAAACCTTAATTCTTCATGTTTTAATAATACCATAAGCGTAATAACAAAAACTGCTTGCGTGAAACATTAGAAAAAAGATAATACCCTATAGCTTTAACTAGTGGATCAAAAAACTATTCAATGAGTATATGATATATATATTACGGGTTGTTTTTCAAGTATAATGAATCATTATAGATAGGAGTTCTTAGTCATTTAATTAATAATTCATCACTATAATAAAATAATAACAATAGCAATTAAGAAACATGGCTAAT